>QEPC01015016.1:2672065-2696655 GCA_003113815.1 Sphenodon punctatus | reverse complement strand
AGGCAAAGGGAAGGAGGGAGACTGGCCGGTAACTAGAGGGGTCAGATGGGTCCAGGGTGGGCTTTTTGAGGATGGGGGAGACAGTGGCATGCTTGAAAGCAGATGGGAAGGAGCCTGTGGAAAGGGAGAGATTGATATGTAGAAGTGGGTGTGTGTGTGTGACAGTGGGAGCAATAGAGGTCAGGAGGCGGGAGGGGGTCGGGTCAAGGGGACAGGTGGAGGGGTTGGATGAAGAGAGCAGAGCAGAGATTTCCTCGAGAGAGGCAGGCGGGAAGGATATGAGGAGAGAGGGGGTGGTACAGGAGCAGGAGGTGGGTGGGAGGCAGTGTCCTGACGGATCTTGTCAATCTTTGAGGTGAAGAATGACGCAGACAGGTGGAGGATGAGCAGAGGCAGCAGGTAGTGGCACTGGTGTTTGTTTATTTATTATTTTGTATATTTTTATCCCGTCTTTCTCCACAGACTCAGGGAGGCTAACTATTAAAAAATATAAAATACATTAACCCCCCCACCCAAATCCAACAACACCCCACCACCTATCAGTTTCCCTCCCCAACTCCCTCTACTCACTCCCACCCAACCCTATTTTTGTCTGCCAAAAATCTGGCTAAACAAAAACGTCTTACATCTCTGGAAGATTGACAGGCTTGGGCTTTAGGCAGACTTCCAAGGCTCGGAGCACTTCCTCAGTCCCTTTTGCCACCTTTGTACCAGGGCCACCACCTCTAGTACAAGGTGCCACTCCTCCAGCTCCTAATTCTGGACCCTTTGGAAGCCTGGACGTGCATGATCTGGGCCATCATGACCAGTCTTCCCACTCTAGCGGTGATGCTACCTCGATTTCATCCACAAGAACTACCTCATGCAGGACACGCTACTGCTCCACCAGATGCTCCAGCATGAGGTACATGGAGTTCCACCTCATCCTCACATCCTGCACGAGGCAGTGCTCCTGTGCCCCCAGCTCCACCTGCTTCTCCCTCAAGAGGTGACCACCCTTCACACTCTTGAAGTAGCCTGTGGTCTTCCTGCACTTTTCAGTCAGCAAGGGAAGGGGTCCACCAGGTCCCTTCTGCCTCCAGGCCCACGGCATCCCTCACCACCAGGTGAAACGTGGGCAGTACAGGGGATGCCCACAAACCCACTTTCTTGCACTGCCTTCCACATATTCACCCCATTTTATGTTACGATGAACCCCTGGTGAATTGTACTCCTGCCATTAGCCACCCCTCCACCATGGCATTCAAGACTTCAAGAATGATCACCTGGGCATGAAGCAGGGCCCACCTGTACCCTGCCCCCTTGCCATTGCCACCAACTGTGCCTCCTCCTGTCACCCACACCTGCCTCCAGTGTGCGGTCAGGGCCAGGTAGGCATGCTGTGCATTTCTGCTGCTCCAGATGTCAGCTGTAAAATGCAGAACAGACACACCTGCCCTGACCAGCTGCTCCACCCTCTCCCTGGCTGCCTGGTACAGGAAGGACACCATCCACCTGCTGAAGGTGTTGCGTGTGGGCATCTGATAGCAGGGCGCCAGCAGTGCCCTCATGTTGCAGAAGCCCATGCTCTCCACAATGGTCAGCTAGTGCAATCATCTCACCCACCCACCTGGTGATCTGCATTGCCACTGAATGGTGCCCTCCCCAGCATGACACCTGCCCCCACCTAGCTCCTCCATGGTGGCCTGCCAATTGTGGTGCTGCTGCACATAATGATGGTGGGGTTGAGACAGGGCCTGCTCTGCCTGATCCCTCCCCTTCCCCTTGCCCTGAGCAGAGTTGGAAGGTCTGCCCACTGGAGAAGGGAACCCACTACTGCCCACTGTGTCAGCCTGCTCTTGCAGCAGCAGAGCATGGTGGTGGGTTTTCATGTGGGAGTTCATCCCACTATTGGTGGCACTGGCAGCATTGGCGTCATTTTGGAAGAGGGCATCTGTTCTGCACATGTGTGAAATGGCTCCTCACGCATGCACAGAATGGTATCAGTGGTAAGTACATGGGCTGGGAGTGGGTGGTAAAGCTGGGCCCCGGGGGGAGGGGGGGAGTGTTAGGGGTAATGGATACCCACCCTCCAAGGCCGGGAGTGAGGTAGTGGGAATGGAGGACATCTGTTTCCCTGGCTGGCTCTTCCCATTGAAGTCAATGGGAGGATTTCCCATTGAAGTCAATGGGAGGTATAAGATCCGAAAACTGGAAACTGAGACGGGCCTGATTTTCGGATCCCATATATATATGAACAACTATGAAAGCTGTACTAGGGAAGATGCTGGCATTTCAAATACAGTGGGGGTAAACCAAGAAACAAATGCAGTCTATGTTGGAATGTGAAACAGTCACAAGTAAAAGCCCATTGCAAGCCCTGCAAGCGCAATATGGGACTTGTCCAGTAGGGGGAGGGTCAGGGGATGAAACAGGGTTTTTTTCTCATTGTCTCCTCTCTTCTTCTTCTCTCTGTCCTCCATCTTGTCCCATGCAGTCTGTACAGTATGGAAACATGTCTTCTGAGTTCTTAGTAAGTTCTGTTTTGAAGAAACTTATGCTGTGTGTTATTCAACAGAAAGCTAACTCTACAATAGGTTATGGGCCCAGAATATCTTCAAGGCAATTTTGAAGACTAGAAGCAGCCAAGAAGGAATGCAGACTGTGGAAAAAAAACTCCCAGGCAGAGAGGCCTACTGACTGTGAGTAAGAAGGCCTAAATCCCAGAAGGGGAAAAGGAGGGAAGCAAGTATGGCAAGCAGCTCAGACTTTCAGTTGGAAAGCTGAACAATGTAAACTACCAATTGTGGAAGTTCAAAGTGGAAATGCTGCTTTCTAAAGATGATCTATGGGAGGTGATTGCCACAAACAGACCAGCAGCAAATCACGAGGAATGGGATAAAAAGGACAGGTTAGCAAAGGCTACAATAAGTTTATTGGTAGAAGATGACCAGCTAATCCATATAAGAAGTGAGACCACAGCAAGAGGCATATGGATTGCATTGCAAAACTTGCATGAGAGAACTAGCCTGAATAGCAAACTGTTTCTACTGAGGAAACTATACAAAATGAGGCTTGGCAAAGAAAGTGAAATGCAGGAGCATATAAATGCCATGTTGGAAGTAGTGGCACAGCTGCGCGGCATTGGAGAAGATATAAAGGACAGCCATGTGGTAGCCCTACTCCTCTGCAGCCTGCCTGAATCTTACAGTGCCCTCATCAATGCCCTGGAGACAAGGCCAGAGGCTGAACTGAAGCTGGAATTTGTTAAAGGTAGACTTGCGGATGAATTCCAGCGCAGAAAGGAGAACCTGCAGAATGATCTAAAGCAGGGTAATGAGACTGCACTGAAAACCTCAGACAAAGCTCCTAAGAGGGAAACCAGAGTATGCTTCAGATGCAAAAAGGAGGGACATTTAAAGAAAGACTGCTATATATGGAAAGCAGAACAGCAGAAACTGTCTCCACGAACACCTAAGCAGAGGGCTAAAGTCACAAACAGCAACACAGTCGCTCAACAATGGAGTGGGTGCTTCAGAGCAACGCAAGACAGCTCATCCCAAAATTGGTGTGTAGACTCCGGGGCAACGAGCCACATGACTAGCGATAAAGGATTCTTCACAGGGCTGGATCTGAGCAGTAAAGAAAGGATCTACCTTGCAGATGGGAGAAGCATCAACGCGGAAGGAATTGGACAAGGATTCCTGTACTGCAACCAGTCACAGGGAGGCACACTGACCATACCCATGAAAGATGTGCTCTATGTGCCCAACTTAGAAGGGGGACTCCTGTCCGTGAGGCGCCTGGCAGCGAGGGGGCTCACCATCCGTTTCCAGGGAGACGAATGCACAATTCAAAGTGGGACAAAAGTACTGGCCAGAGCCACTGCAGATGAGCACCTGTACCGTCTGAGCACAGCGAAAGAACAGGCGAAGCTCACTGCGCACAAGCCACACGATGACTGCATCCACCTGTGGCATAGACGCATGGGACATAGACACCCAGACAGCATCAAGGAAATGCACAGACAGCAGTTGACCAAAGACCTTAAGGTATCAACGTGTCCCATGATCATGAAATGCGACTGTTGCATCAAAGCCAAAGCCACGAGGGCTACGCTTCCTAAGAAGAGTCAGAATAGAGCCACGAAACCGCTTGATCTTGTACACAGCGACGTCTGCGGCCCAATGAAGGTTCCCACGCCAGGAGGCAACCGGTATATGGTAACTTTCATTGACGACTATTCAAGGTACACGATCACGTACGTCATGAAGAGTAAAGATGAAGTATTCGACAAACTTCAGGACTATGTGACCATGACGAGCAACAAGTTCCAGCGCAGACCAAAGACACTGCGGACTGACAATGGAGGTGAGTTCACAGGAAAGGAAGTAGAGGACTTCCTGAGACTCCATGGAATTGAGCACCAAAAGACAGTGCCATATACACCCGAGCAGAACGGAACAGCTGAAAGGAAAAACAGAACGCTAACCGAAATGGTTAGATGCATGTTAACAGACTCTGGACTACCAGAAAGATACTGGGGCGAAGCAGCAGTTGCTGCTACCTACCTACAAAATCGGCTGTATTCTAGAACAGTGAGGAAAACTCCATACGAACTGTGGCATGGTCAAAAACCTAGTGTGGGCCACATCAGAGTATTTGGAAGTAAGACTTACATATATATTCCAGAGGAGAAATGTACCAAGCTGCAAAACAGAGCAGTGGAAGGCATCCTCGTAGGATACAGTGAGCATTCCAGAGGTTACAGGATCCTGGATCCACGCCCAGACAGAATAACTATTAGTAACAGTGTGACCTTTGTAAAACTCAAGCGACAGTGTGATGACTCTCCAAGGTCCAGGTAAAGGATAACAATCAACCATGAACGAAACAACTGAAAGGGAGCAATCCTCTGAACAAATAGTTGAAATCGGCACAAAGGTAGCAGAAGTGCAGGAACAAACAGCCAGCTGCTGATGCTGAGCCAAGGCAGTCGACGAGGTTTAACAAAGGCATTCCCTCCACTCATCTGTCCTATAAAGTCAGCACCTGTAAATTGTCAGAGCCAGCATCCTGGGAGGAAATCTTGCAGATGTCAGAAGGGGAAGCAGAAAAATTGGTAAGAGCGGCTGAAGAAGAAGTAAAGTCCATGCAGGACAACGCAACGTGGACACTTACTCCACTGCCTGCAGGGAGAAAGACAATAGGTTGTAAATGGACATTTAAAATAAAGTACAATGCGCAGGGAAATATTGAACGGTACAAGGCCTGACTTGTCGCGAAAAGATACTCCCAGAAGTACGGAGAAGACTATGATTAAATATTTGCACCTGGAGTTAAGCACACTACAATCAGAACATTGTTAAGTATAGCTGCTGGAAGAGGAATGCAAGTCAGTCAAGCATATGGACGTGAAAACGGCATTCCTAAATGGTGAGTTGAAGGAAGATATTTACATGGACCAACCACCAGGGTTTGAAGACATTGAAAGGCCGGATCTTGTATGCAAACAGCACAAAAGCATATTGGGCTTAAGCAGGCAGCCAGAGTGTGGAACACTGAAATAAACAAAGTGCTCATGAGGGAAAATTTTACCAGGAACAAAGCAGATCCCTGCTTATACACAAAGAAATTAAGGGGCAGGTGGATCTTTGTATTAATTTATGTCGATGACCTTATCGTATGCTTTCAGCAAGAAGGCGATGAGTGTGAAACAATGAGAGTTCTAAATCTGGACTTTGAAACTAAAGACCTTGGTAACATAACGCACTACCTGGGAATACAAATTGAAAGAGAAGATGATGGAAGCTATCTTCTCAACCAAAGACAGGCAATAGAAGAGATGATAGAAAGTTTCGGCATGGAGGTGTGAAGGCAGCAAATACCCCTATGAAAACCAGCTACCCGAAGGAGGTAAAAGAACCGAGCTTATTGCTGCCAGACAATAAGCAATACAGAAAGGCAATAGGAAAGTTCTTGTACATTGCCACAATCACAAGGCCTGAGATTGTGGTGGCAATAGGTATACTGTGTAGACAAGTCTCAGCCCCAACCCAAAGGTATTGGAACGAGTCTTACGGTACCTGAAAGGGACTGTGCACCTCAAGTTGTGGCTCCCAGCAACTTCCGTGTCAGACCTGATAGAGTACGTGGATGCAGATTGGACTGGAGACCATTCGGACCGAAAATCTACCAGTGGGTACCTATTTTTGCTTGGTGGAGGACCCATCAGCTGGTACAGTAGGAAACAAACCTCTGTAACACTTTCCTCAACAGAGGCAGAGTACGTGGCAGCGGCACATGCCAGCCAAGAAGTTATCTGGTTGCGACAGCTTCTGAATGATCTGGGGAAAAATTGGACAGATCCACGCCGATCCTGGAAGACAACCAAGGATGTATAGTGCTGGTGCAAACAGAAAGAATCAACCCTAAAACCAAGAACATTGATGTAAAATACCATTTCCTGAAAGACTCACAGGAACAAGGACTCATAGATCTGCAATACTGTCCTACAGAGGATATGACAGCGGATGTGTTCACGAAGCCACTAGCAGGGGAACGCCATCGCAAGCTATTAAGAAGAATGAACCTAGTGGGTTTGACTAGTGAATGTTGAAACGGGGTGTTGGATTGTGCAACAGTCACAAGTACAAGCCCTGCAAGCTTTATATGGGGCTTGTCCAGTAGGGGGAGGGTCAGGGGATGAAACAGGGTTTTTTTTCCTTCTTGTCTCCTCTCTTCTCCTCTCTCTGTCCTCCGTCTTGTCCCATGCAGTCTGTACAGTAGGGATAGGACTATTTGCGAATTATCGGTTACTGGTTTTATCGGTATCGGATTAATCCGATATCAGATTTATCGGTATTGGCATATCGTTTTTAACATTGCTGATTTTTTTGATCTTTAACATTGTGACCATTTGAAAAATGGCCGCAATGTTAAAGATCTGAAAAATCGGCAATGTTAAAAAAAACGATATGCCGATACCAATATTATCGGTATTATCGGATTCATCCAATATCGCTGATTATTGGCATTATCAGATTAATCCGATACTGATAGTCCCATCCCTACCGTACAGTATGGAAGCATGTCTTTTGAGTTCTTAGTAAAGTTCTGTTTTGAAGAAACCTCTGCTGTGTGTTATTCAACAGAAAGTTAACTCGACAATAGTCTACAGCTGCCTGCCTAATGTTGGCTAATTGCTGCCTCCCTAATGTTGGCTGGTATGCAGATCATGGGCTACATTTACATTTGTTTAGAATTTGTTTCTTGGTCTCCTTTCATTGTATCTGAAATGCAAGTGTAACTCCTGCTGTATTGCTGTTTCTTTTAATCAGTAGTTACCTTCCTTTGCCAGCAGAGGGTGAGACAGTTATGTTCCCACACACACACACTTCTTCTCCCCCTTCTTTTCTGGCTCCAGGTAGTCTGAGCTGGTCAGATTGAACGTTGAGAGACTCACTGAGCATGTTCGGTTGAGCATTTCCAGTCATTTCAACTAGGCCCAGAAGAAGGAAGCTATGGCAAAGGCTGTATCTTGAGACTGATGCTCACAATCTGCGTTGACTGGTTGCATGTGTACATTGTGGTTAGAGTCCTAGTTAGGGATTCCCTGCTAGAAAGTGTTAACTTTATTTAAAACAATAACATGTTAATTTGATTAGAACCACAGTACCCTGCAGTGCTGATCCAAAGCACTGTTGTATAGCATATATTTTGGACACAATTATTCAATCTTTCCATATAAAATATGTATATATTTATACATATGTGTAATGTATATGTTATGACAGAGCATAGAAGGGGAGGAGTTGGGCATTTTCCAGTCAGCTCAACTACCCAGATGGAGGAAGCTACAGCAGAGGGAATGTGAAGACTTATACTCTGAGGCTGGCTGGTGCTTATAACCTGCTTTTACTGATCGCAAGACCATCAGACTAAAAGGGAAGATTTTGTCCTTTTGTCTACTCCCAGCAGCAGCAACAGCTCTGAATTATATGGCAATGTTTGTGCCAGTGGTACATTGCATAAGCTTTCCCTCCCTTGTCCTGTGCATCATTTGCTGGTGCTGAGGAAAGTATGTTTGAATTGCTGAGGTTTCATTTTATTTGTAAAGGACCTTGCTGTATACCTGTAGTGAGCAGAATGCATGTAAATTTCTGATGGATATTACCACCACCTCTATGAGTTTTGTTTACAAACATAAAGCTTTATCACTTTTAATAATGTTCTGGTTTTGTTTCTTTTTGTTTTGTTAAGAAATCCTCCCCCAACATGGACCTTTCCAAATATCCCTTCTGACTTACTGGAATGTGGAAGTTTTCAGACGATTCATCAAGGCCCTTAGAAACAGGGTGAGCTCAGTACCTGGCCACGCCCCTCTTTTTTCTGTCCCCCTCTGAAAGGTGCAGTAACAGTCATTGAAGTACATAAACCATCTGGAAACTAGTCTCATCACTGTTAGCACATGAGAGAATTGTTTTGAAGAGTTATATATTTAACCAGAAAGAAATTGTGAGAGATCAGTGCCTGAGGAGTTTGTGCTGGATCCTCGAGGAGGCAGCTGATAAGTTTGTATCTATCTGACGTGACCCCATTTTTCACACCAGCTGTGAGGCAGCCAGTTAAGAAAAGGCATCCCCCAAAAAGCAAGCTGCAAAGAAATGCAGTCAGCATTTTCCTGTGGAATTTAATAACCCCCAAAACATTGTTGAAGAGCATTTCGCAACCACACGCTGGCACAAGCCCACGGTAATTGTTGCCAGTTTCCTTCCCACACATGCTCAGTCCCAGAGGTAACGGGGCGCGCTGCGAATGCCGGACAGCAAACACAGTATAGGAAAAGTGGAAACTTTTGAGATTATGGAGCTGTGTAGTGTGTGCTTAGAGGTTATTAATGTTTAACATGCTGTGGTGAAGAGCCTTCTTAATATATAGCCCTGTTGGCTGCATCTTCCACTGGCTTTTGTTATAGGCTGTAATCTGGCAGCTGAGAGAGCTGTATTTCTCTCCCCTGTCCCTAGGGCTGTGGTGAGCATTGGAGACCATCCTACGGTGGAAGGAAATCGATGTTAGCTAGGGGCCCTGGAGTATGGCATTCTTTCCATTCTGATGTGTTCTCAAAAGAAGTTTGGGACCAATGGAGTCCAGTTTATGTTTTTGTCTTTGTGGGGGGGTTTTGGTAGCAGTGTCCAATTTGGGACACCCTTAAGTAAGAAATCATATTAAAAATAAATAAATAAATAAATAAAAATCCCCATTCGATTTAAATTTGTATTAATTATTATTATTATTTTATTATTCAGATGTACACTTTTTTCTCATGCAAATGAGAGACATTGCTCACACACCTGGTGCCATCTGTTCATGCAGACCAGAAGCTCATGCCTGGTTTAGACACAATGGGTAATTTCAGATGTTACGTGCACCCTGGTCACCACAGTGGATTCCCAACCATGGCGAGCCTGCTAACCCCCACCCCACCCCCTGTGGTCCAGGACAGCCCCGAACAGACATTATGGGAGCGGGACCATGGCAGGGAAACAGACAGCCGAACCACGGCCCGGGGCAGCGCAACAGATGTTACACCGATTCCTGGCCATGGTCAGAACAGCCAGAAGACACCAGGAAGGGGCAGGAGGCAGACATGGCTGACCAAGGGCAAAGGAAGCCAAAAGCGCCAAAAGGAAATGCCCACACAAGGGAAACGGGAAGGGAGGAGGAGGAGGGAGAAGAGCGGCCAAGGCGGCACACAGAACAGGCACAAGGAAACTGAGAACACAGCAGAACACACAACACGAACACACGCCAGGGCACAAACACACCCAAATGGGAAAGGAAGGAATGGGGGGGAAACACACCGGGACAGCCAACACACACAGCACAATGGACAAAGGGGGGGAGCCCCAGGCTAAGGAAGCAGAGGAAACCAGCCTGGGGACAGAGCGGGACACGGGGAATGGCACCCACAACCCCACCAACAGCATGGTCGGCAAGGGCCACCCAACAGCAACACAGGCAGCCCAAGGCACGGGGATCCCTGCAGGGACAGAGCAATGTCACAGGGGGATGGCAAACCAGTAGGGAATGGCACCGGAGCGGTTCGAGGCAGGTCCAGGAGTCAGGCAGGGATCCCCTGCACCGGTGCAAAGGTGCAGACGGAGATGGAGGCGAGCCGTAACAGATGCACTGCACAGGCGAACCCCCCACCCCCCGCCAGAGGTCACAGGTTGGGAGCCCCAGACCCACAGTCATAGAGGCACCTGGGGGGAGGGGTCCGGCCCACGAGCACAGGTGAGCAGGCATCCAGACAAGGGACGACAACACCACCTGGAGAGGCAGTAGCTGGCTCAGAGAGCAGGACAGCCTCAGGAGGGGCCGGCCACAGAGGTTAACAGCACAGGCAGCGAAGGCCATTGGGTGCCTGAGGAGGGGGCACAGAGACACAGGAAAGGGCAACGGAACCCTTGGATCAGCCGGTACAGCAGCGAGCCCGGTACAGGATGGAGCGAGCAGAAAGTGACCCAAGGTGGCATGGGAGAGGCAGGAGCACATGGCGTGGCCGGCATCCAGGGCTCCAAAGACACCGGGGGCCTCAAAGCCAGCTGCAGGGGGTCACAAAGGGGCCCGGGGTGGGGTGGCCCACCAGATGCACATAGTGGGGCCACTGAAGCATGCCCCGATGGTAGCCCAGCACAGACATGTGGTGGGCAACGAGGTAGTAGGCCTCGCATGGATCCTGCATGGCAAGTTCCACCTGAACATCAGCATGGGACCACACACCAGCCAGCACCACCAGCTCGAATCCGGTGGGCTTCGACAAGTCCTAGTCAGCAGCAGGGGGCCATGGAAGGTGCCCAAGCTCCAACAGGCAGTGATATGCCACCCCATGCAACCGCCAGTACCCATGGGCCCCGTGGATGCAGGCAAAGAAGGAAACAGCCAGGGCAGAGCCCCCCTCTGCCAGACAAGTCGTGTAGGTGGCCAGGCTGCACACTGAGAGGGTTGACACGGGTTCCACTGTGGACCACCACACATGTAAGCACCACATCTCCAGAATGCGCCCATCGGGAAAGGGATGGAGCCCCAGAGCCTCCGCATGAAGCTGGCACTCGCGAGCATTGGCCTCATAGCCAAAGTAGTGAAGGCTGGAGCTCATACTTGCATAGGCACCAGAGAGGGTATCTGGGCAGCACAGGAGCAGTTGCGCAGCCTGGGAATGCCACAGGTCACACAGGGTCATGGTCTCATGAAAGGTCCAGCTATGGGGGTCGGCAGGTGTTGCGGGGCGCGGGAGCCCTGAGGAAGCACTGCTGGCCATGGTCCAGCAAGCAGTGGGTACTAACAGCAAGGGAAGAGGGTCCCCACAGTCCCAGGTGGGATGGGAAGGGAATCTGGGGAGATCCAAGGACATGCAATAAGGCCACAGGCCGCAACATGGGACGGCTAATGAGTGAGGCGTGGGGTGCATACCCAACACAGCTGCAAGAACTGAGCACACAGACAGTACAGTGAACACTGATAGCAGGGAGGTGATGACAACAGGCAAGCAGCTGCGGACTGCATGCCCAGGCGCATGCAGGCCCAGGGCATGAATCCCCATGCCAGGAGCACAGGTATGGCCGGGGGGGGGGCCCACCACCCAACAGCCATGCACCAGCCACCTAGCCACGGCCGGGCGAGCACAGGTGCTCAGGGGCGCCCCGCACAGGTGCAAGGGCAGGGCAAGGGGCCAGGGTGGGACCGGCCCTCGGGCAATAGAGGCGCGCGTTGCACCACACCAGGGACATGATCCACCATGGGATGCAGGACAGAGGGGCGGCTGCAGAATGCACCTGGCCATCTGTGCGGAGTGGTTCCAGGCGCACACAGACCTCATGCGCATCTCCACAGATGTGATCCACCTGGATGCAGGACAGAGGGGCGGCTGCAGAATGCACCTGGCCATCTGTGCGGAGTGGTTCCAGGCACACACAGACCTCATGCGCATCTCCACAGATGTGATCCACCTGGTTGCCTGCATATGGGTGTGCATGGCCGGAAGCACTGCGGCCAGCAAGCACGCCCACCATGGGCACAGGCGCTCCCTGGCCAGGCTCAGGGCCCTGCGGGTGTCTGGAGCATACCAACAGACCCTCCGCTGTGCCCAAGAGTGGTCAGCAGCGCTTCACAAGGCCGCTGTCTGACAACACTGGAGGAGGGAGGCCATGGGATGTGCAGCTATGCTTGCTATGCCCTTTGAACAGCAGATCTGGGTCACTGAGCAGGCACACGGGTAGTGGGCCAGGGCCCTGGCCCGCTGGGATGAAACCACCTGGAGGGCAGACTTCAGGATGGACAGGCATTGTCTCCTGCGACTTGCAGAGCTGCTGACGCCCTGGCTGGAGCGGCAACACACCCCCATGTGGGGCCCCACTTCCATGGTCCAGTGCGTAGCCATAGCAGTCTGGGCCCTGGCAATACCCGATTCCTGCTGGTCCGTGTCCCAGCACTTCGGTGTTGGGGTGAGCACCGTCACCGGGATCCTGAGGGACGTCTGCAAGGCCATGCTCCTGGACCGCACGATCCAGCTCGTGGACCAGGAGGCCGTGATGGCCAGCTTCACGGCTGGCAGCTTCCCCAACTGCCTGGGTGCTGTGGACGGCACCCACATAGAGATCCTCTGCTTCTTCAATGGGGAGGTCTCAGAATACGTCAACCGACACGGGTACCATTCCCTGCAGCTCCAGGCAGTAGTGGACCACCGGGGCCAGTTCATCGACATCTACACCGGCCACTCTAGCTGCAGCCATGATGCCAGGATCATGACCATCTCGCACCTCTATGCCCGGACGTATTGGGGGGACTTCACAGACATTTATTTATTTGTTTTATTTATCAATTTATAACCCATCCCTCCTGTAAAAACAACTTGGGGCGACTAACTATTTTAAAAGAATAAAAATACAATCATACAAATATAAAAATATCATCATAATATAAACAATTTAAAATAGGGTTAGGACAAATAAATAAGGGTAAATAAGGGAAGGGTGGAGCTAAAAAAACCCTAACCCACCCTCCCCAAAGGCCTGGGCAAACAGCCAGGTTTTACAAGCCCGCCAGAATGTTAAAAGACTTGGGGCCAGGCGAGCTTCCTCCGGGAGGGAGTTCCAAAGCGGCAACCTGGCCACTGAGAATGCCCTCTCCGTTGTGGCCCCCCGCTTACCATGGGGGACCTCCAAGAAGGCACCCCGGCAGACTGAAGGAGCCGCTCTGGCTCACAGAGGGAGAGGCAGTCCCTGAGGTACGAGGGGCCCAGACCATGAAGGGCCTTAGATCAATACCAATACCTCGAACCTGGCTCAGCACACTATTGGCAACCAGTGCAGAGTCCGGGGCACAGGTGTTATGTACTCCCGACAACTCATCCCCGACAGGAGCCAGGCCGCCGCATTCTGCACTAGCTGCAGTCTCTGAACCAGGAACAGAGGGGGAGCCCCACGTAGAGCGCATTGCAGTAGTCCAGCCTTGAGGTGACAAAGGCATGGATGATGGAGGCCAGGTCCGTCCCGGAGACGTACGGATGCAGCCTCCACACCAGATATAACTGGAGGAAGGCGACCTTCACCACCACCTCCACCTGTCAATCCAGGTGGAGATCTGAGTCCAGTATCACCCCCAGACTCCGAACCTGCTGAGCTATCGGAGGGCGAACCCCCCCATCAGGGGGGCCGACACCTCCCATGCTCTCCCCACCACCATCACTTCAGTCTTATCGGGGTTGAGCTTCAGTCTGCTCTGCCACATCCACTCAGCCACGGCCTCCAGACACTGGGATAGCAATGAGACAGTAGGGTCTGGGTCAGCTGAGTATCATCAGCATATTAGTGACATTGCACCCCAAACCCTCTCACGACCTCCCCCAAGGGCTGCATATATACATTAAATAATAATGGAGACAGAATGGGACCCTGCAGAACGCTGCAGGACAAGGCGTGGGGGCAAGATGTTTCAGCTCCCAATACCACCTACAGGCTTCTCCCCGAGAGGAATGAGCGGAACCATTCAAGAACAGTTCTGTCCAGACCCCCCATGTCATGCAGCCATCTCAACAGCAGCCCATGGCCCACAGTGTCAAAAGCGGCAGAGAGATCTAGCAGGATAAGAAATGTTGAACATCCTGCATCCATCTCCCGGCCGAGATCGTCGACCAAGGCCAACGCTGTCTCAGTGCCATAGCCAGGATGGAACCCAGATTGAAAAGGGTTCAGGAAACCGATGTTATCTAGATGTGCCTGGAGCTGGATCGCCACCACCCATTCAATAACCTTCCCTAAAAAGGGAAGGTTAGTGACAGGTCGGTAGCTGGCGAGTGCGTCCGCATCCAATGATGGTTTCTTCAGCAGGGGGCGTACCACAGCCTCCTTGAGGGTAGGCAACAACCTCCCCTGTCGCAGTGACACGTTGACCACTCTCGCCAGCTCCGTCCCCAATGTCTCCCTGGAGGCTTTCACCAGCCATGACGGGCACAGATCAAGTTCACAACTGGTGGCTCTCACAGACCCCAAGATATCCACCACATCGGCTGGCGTCACTTCCTGAAACTCCCCCCACAAAGTTGGACCAGATGGGGCCTCCATCACCTCACGCTCTCCACCTACTGCCCCCTACATGGGGATGTCCAGGATTGAGGGGGTGCTGATGCCCCCCTGCATCCTGGGGGACCCAGCCTATCCCCTCCTCCGATGGCTCATGAAGGTGTACCCAGTCTCCAGGAACCCCGTGGAGGCACTCTACAACTCCCACCTCTGTGCCTCCAGGACCGTGGTTGAGAGAGCCTTCAGTGCCCTAAAGCAGTGCTGGAGGTGCCTAGCAGCCAGACTGGACTACATGGTAGAGACCTCAGTCCTCGTGATCAGTGCCTGCTGTGAGCTGCACAACATGTGCGAGACCGATGGGGGCCGCCCTTGAGTTCCCTGTGCCCTGGCGCCCACCTGGACCCATGCCGCTCTACGTGAACGCCAATAACCCGAGGGAGTACCGCTACACCAAGTGGATCCGAGCTGCCCTGGAGAGGCGGATTTCCAGAGATGCCACCGCCTGAGGACTCCACCCCCACTCTGTGGCCACCAACTGTACCCGGCCCATGACCACGGGTATCCCACTGGCCCCAACCACTGTACAGAGGTGCTCAATAAAGTTACTGATCGTTTCCACCCATGCATTTATTGTGCTGAGTGTGCCCACCTGCCCCCCCTGCACCATGCCCCCTTTGCTTCCCCCTCCGCCTCACCCTGGAGCTTCCTGGGCCATCCCCTCGACCATGGAGCTCTGGGAGGTCCCCTCACTCCTGCTGTCTGCGTCCCCGACTGTGTCCTGGGAGGCCTCCGTATCCAGGATGGCCGGTGGGGTTTGGGTGGGGTGGGGTGCAACCCCAGTGCTGGAGGAGCCCCCCTGAACGGCTGCAGTCTCCGGAGGCCTGGTGGGACCAGGAGGCAGATGCATTGGCCCTGCGGGCGTGCCAGTGACTGGGGCGGTGGAGGGAGCAGTGGGGGTGCTGCGGGGCCCATCACCAGCACGGGGGCCGGCAGGATGCCTGACGGTGCGGCTTCCATCACATATGCGGTCATGGTTCCTGCATGTAGCAGCAGTGATGTGCCAATGTCATGGGACCAGTCCATCTTGCGCGAGTGCTCCACCACCATCTGGTCTATGGCCTGCTCTAGCTGCCCGAACGCCTCCACCTGCCTGTTGTGCTCCCGGCAGTCCCACCTCCATTCCAGTCACACTTCTGCCTGCAGTCTCCGATCCAGGCCTCCACCTGCTGCATGGCCCTCTCCGTGGCTGCCTCCATGCGGTTGATCACTGCTATCATCCACTCCCCCTGCTCAGCGGTGGTCTGGACAATTTCCTCTGCCTGTGTTCCCTCATCCACTGCCTGTGTTCCCTCATCCGCTGTGCCAGGGGCATGGGTTCAGCTGGTGGGGCTGCTGTTGGTTGCCCTGGTGGGGTGCACAATGGGGTCCGTTAGTCCGGCCTTGGCACCTGCCTCCCATCCCGTTGCGGTGTTGTGGGTGGTGGGCTGGACCCCCAGTGGGTGGGCAGTCGGTGCCCTCCCCCTGGCAGCCCCCTGTGCCCTGGCCATCCCTCCCTTGTACCCCCCCCTGTGTGCCCCATGTGCACCCCCATCCGTCCCCCCCCAGCTGTGGAGCCTCACCTTGGTCTCCCGGTTGCTCCTGTGGCTTCTCCCCGCCGTCCCCCTCACCTGATGGTCCCATGTGCTGGGGTGCACCGTGACCTGTTGGGAAATGGGTTGGGGTGGGTTGCAGTACCCCTGTATGGGCCAGGTCCCTGTCCCACCGCCCCCCCCATCCCCATGTGCTGGCACCGGTGCTTGGCCTGCTGCACCTGTCCCCCCTGTTCTGTGTCCTGGTGGGCCCCAGTGCCCCCCAACCCCCTGTCCATGGTCTGGGGTTTCTGGGGGTCTCGGGGATAGGCCCACACCCTGTGGGGGCCCCCCACCCACGGGCCCATCCCCTATGGTCCGTTCCCCCTCCTAACCACTTACCTATCCTCCATGTCAGTCTCGGAGTCCTCTGAGGCTGGCCCCTCAGTGTGGCTGTGCTCCCCCTGCATCCACTGGCTGAGGGTGACCAGTGTGGTGGCCTTGGATCCTCCCAAGTCGAACTTCAGGTGTGGGCTCCTGGTGCTGCTGCGCGAGGGGGGCCTGCTGGTCCCTGAGGTCCAGGGGAGTTCCTCTTGGGGGGCTGGACCCCTGGAGCTGGTGCCTTCTTGCAGGGCTGCCACGGGCAGGGGTACATCGGCCCGTTCCCTGCCCTGGACCATGGTGCTCCCCACAAGCTGTGGGGTGACTATGGAGCCCTTCATGTGTAGGATGCGGTCCAGGGCATCATAGTACAGGGCAGTTTGTGCTCCGTGTCCAGACCACCGGTTATTATCCTTGATCGCCTTGTACCTCCTCTTGAGCTCCTTCACCTTGGAACGGCATTGGACCACTGTCCTGTGGTGACCTGCCGCCTCCATGTCCTGCACTATCGTGTTGTACACATGCTCATTCCGCATGTTTACCACAAGTTCCACTTGTTGCTCTAGGGACCCCCAGATCCTTATAAAGTCCTGTGTCTCTTTGTGCCCCCATTGCCCCCTCGATGGTACGGCCATCTCCCGTGTGTGTCCTCCTGGTCCTCCTCTTCCGCTTGCCCTCTGCCTGTCTCCTCCAGGGGCTCCAGCTCCCGGGCCTGTTTCCAAGTCTGTGGGTCATAACGGGGGGTGTTATTTGCCTGGGTCCCTCAGCCCCATGGCCCTCCTTCCTTCCTCCTCTTGCCGGGCGCCCCCCTCCATGCCCCTGTGCTGCTTTGCGGGCCTACCCTCACTCTCCTTACCTGTTTCTGGGGTGCCTCCATCCCCTGGCTGGTTGTTCCCTCTGGGGCGGCCTGCCCCAGCTGCTGCTCCTCTGCCACCACCTCCATCTTCAGCACCACCACCTCCTCTTTCTCCTCTTCCCTTCCTCGCTCGCCCTCGCCCTCCTCTCCCTTCCGCCTTGCTCCATCCTGCCATGTTCCCCTACTTCTGTGTGCCCTTTACATCTCCCTCCCCGGTCTGTGTGTTGCTCATTGTCTGGCAGCGATGCTACGTGCTTTTGCCCTGGTTGGGGATCATTTTGTTTGCTTCCAGCTGGTGGTTGCAGTTCAGTCATTACTTTTTGTGGTTTCCCGGTGGGAATTGCTTTGACCACCCTTCTGGAGATGGTTTGGTCCCAACCTCCGGAAGGGTGGTTGACTTTGTCCCCTACTGGTGATTGTCTGTGGTGAACATCTGGTGAACACCAATCAGACGTTCAGGGCTCTTTGGCCCTGCCGCGGGGTTGCGTGTGGTTCACTGTGGTTGACTGTGATCTCGTAACATCTGAAATTACCCAATGTGTCCCCTTTGCTGGAGTGTTGATCCTGGTGACTTATTGTGCCCATAGAATCATTTTGCTTATGTGGATGGGGCCTAAATCCACCTTCCTCTAAAACAACTCCAACCCATTGGTCCAGTGAGGGGGAATATTCCAGTCTTTTCACAGGACTAGAGTAAGGACACCAGCCAGTGACACTTATGCTGTCCTTTGCCACTGCCATCTGTAGAAGGGGGTGGAGTTGTGGTGTTAGGGGTGTGTGGTTATGGACTGGATTTTCTGCCTTGACAAGCACGAGCAAAGCTGCAGCAGAACCCCGTTCGCTACTTCCAGCATCGGACTCCTCCTTATTGCCGCATCTTTGCCTCGCGGGTCTTTTGTCAATGCTGCATCAGGTGTGAATCTGGCATAGAAGGGTTCTGAAGTGAGAAGGTCTGTAGCTAAGGGAAGCATGGGTGGGGAGGACACTGCTCCTTAAAAATTACTAGATTTTCCAGGTTCTCCTCCCCCCAGTTTCTTAGTCTGAAGAAATTGCCCCTGTTCTCTCTCTCCCCGCTACTCCATCAATTACAGTATGCTAGCTACAGGTCTGGGGAAGGTGCCTTGTTAGAGTAGCCACTTTGTCCCGGGGGGGGGGGGGGAATTTGCCTGTGTTAATTTGCATAAAATTGCTTTAACTTATGTAAATATGCAAATTTTAAACAGCCTAACACTGAGACTAGACCATGTATAAAAATCTGGCCATGTGGTAAGCTTAGCTGACAAGTCTATGGGAAAATCCAACCGTGTGTCAACCCTGTACCTTGCCCCCTCAAGGCCTCTCCCCCTAGTCTCCTGTTCTCTCTCTCTCTCTACAGTGTAGCAGTAGCTAGTATTTAAAGTATTGGCTGTATGAGCATATCACTGATACAATTAAAGAAAGTTATTGGATTGGGGAGAAATTTTGTTGTTGACCCCACTGGGGATCCAAGCCCCATTGTCTGGGAATGTCTTTTAGAGGTTTCAGAATCTCTAAAATAATGACACTTGGACAAAATTGTGAAAATCTGAACTTTCATTTTTGTTCTTTTTTTTTAAAACAAAACCAAAACACATTTCTAGCTGAGCAAAGCTGAATATGTGATGGTCATACATGATATAACCACTAACATCAGAAGGTAAATTAATATGAAACCATCATCATCCATGTTTGCTTTGAGTGCTGGTGGCATCAATAACAATCTCTCACACAACTGTCTATCCATTGTCAAGTTTGTTGCTTGATTAATTCCCATTTCTGTCCATGCTTCTACAACCTTAATCTGTGATATTCTTAGCCCTTCCTGCCTTCCTTCCATTCTTGAACCCAATAACAGCCACTTTTAAAAATCTTATTATTTTAAGCCAATCACATTATCTTTGCGGTCTGCCTCATCGTGTTTGTACCTTTATAGGGTTGGCAACTTTACACCGGAGGTGTTCTTAAATGAGAGGCTACCATGTATGGCCATCCAGGAACCACTCATCCAGCTGCCCTTCTGAAGGTGGAGCGAGGGGATGCGCCCTCCTGTGAACCACTCAGCACTCGCTCACAGTGAGTGCACTGCTGAGAAATCCAGAGTGCACCGTGCAGGGCAAGCCAAAAAAAGTGCATGGCAATGGGTGCCCACTGGCCACACATCCCCTGCTCATATGAACGGTGGCAGCCACCCATGCCAGCAGAGAGGTACTCCGCTCGCAGTGGGGTAGGGGAACACGGCTTTGCAAGTCACAGAAACTGGCCGTGAGCACTGGGGAACTTGGTTTCTCAGCACTCACAACCAGGACATGTCAATTTCAAAGGCCAATCCAGTACCCTTCCCCCTCTCCCATGCTCTGTGTGCCAGGGAGAGTCTGAGGCTCAGTGGCCGTGGACCCACCCACCCACCTTGCTTGTTTAAAAACACCCTGGAGTTAATTTTCCTTCCTGATTTTTAATTCCTAACATTAATTATGCTCGGAGACTTCAGTTAATGGAGAATGCAGCAACCCATCTCTTTATGGGGACTGGACACCATAAACATATAACACCGGTGCTTTGGTCACTGCACTGGCTGTTTATAGTCTTCCTGGCCCGATTCAAGGTGTTGGTTCTTGTCTATAAAGCCCTATATGGTTTGGGCCATGCTTACCTGAGGCACCGCCTCACCCTCCAGCCTCTGCAGGAGCGCCCTTCTCAAGGTCCCCTGTGTTTCTTGGGTGGGGAGTTCAGAGAGGGCATTCTTGGTGGTGGTGCCGCAGCTGTGGAACTCCCTCCCAGAAGAGGTTTGCCTGTCCCCAGACCTGCCTTCTTTTCGATGCCAGTGCAAAACTTGGCTGTTTTGTCAGGCTTTTGGTGAGGGAGACAGGGACGGGGTGGGTTGGTGGGGAGGGATGTTTTAACTCTGAGTCTCCTTTTGTTAATATGATGATGTTTGTATTTTATATTTTATACGTAATATTTTGTTTGATTTTTATTATTATTATTTTTAACTTGTAAATTGTAAGCCTCCCTGAACTGTCGAAGGCAGGAGAGGGCAGGATAGGAAGTGCTAGTATAAATACATTTAAAAAAAATTAAATTAAGCAATCTTCTTATGAGAATGAACTCAGACCCCTAATTCATCCCTGGAGTGACTCCATGGAAGTCAGCATGTATGGCATTTAGAGTGAGACCAAGAACAGACTTTGGCGTGAATATTTTTTTGAGTATTTGAGCACCCCTTGGTAGTAGCATTGTGGGCTCTGCTCTCAGGCCAATACAGATCACTAGCCTGAGTCACTTTCCTTTGATCTTAGTGGGCATTTTTCATGTGTAAAATAACCATTTTCTCTCCCACGGTGCCCTAAGGAAATCACTGGGAAACTCCAAACTATTAAAGTGGTAGAATGATTTAATAATATTATAAATATATTTTATTAATGTTGGAAATGGAACCAGGTTAGCTCCTGAGAGGTTATTGTGTCTTTAAAGGGAATGCGGTTGGAAGTTGTACTTAGAAAAAGGCAAGGGAAACTAGAGACAATGCAGATGGCTGCCCGAGGGAGGAGTTCTAACCAGAAACTAGAAAAGAGTCAGTGAGAGCTTTGGGGCAAATTCTTGCCAGGTCCCAAGTGCAAAAATGTAGCTACAAGTCGAGGGGTAGGAGGAATACTCTGTTATTTGTGGCCCCATCTTACTGAACTCTGAGGACAGGGTTGTGTTAGATTTTGAGGCCCCTGTGCTGAAATTTTTGAGGCCTTCCCTCTTCTCCCCACTGTTTTCCTGCACTGCAGGCTGTTACATGGCAGCAGGCAGCTCCTCGGTTCTTCAACAACTTGTTCCTTGGGGCCATGGTGGCCAGATCCCTCACAGGCCTCTCTCAAGACTAGGGGGGAATAATACTTGCAAGGCAAGTGTGTTGCTGTTTTAGCTAATGTGCTGTTGTAAATCCATCATGGATGCATGCTCAGTATTATTATCCAGAGCAGCCATCCTGAGAGGCCATCCTGTACAGCCATCCTGAGAGGAGAAGAAATTTGCCCCGATGATCCTGACTTCCTGTCAGTGCAGAACGGGAGACTGGTCCACAAGCAAAGCATAGTGGGGCTCCAAGGGAGTTTGGTCTGACTGGGGGAGGGAGGCAGGGCCGGGCCAGGTGTGTGCTGGGTGCCATAGTGCGCCATGGCGGTGGCTCTGATGACAGAGGCCAGCCCGCCCTGCTTTCCGGTGGCTGTGTGCCTGGCTCCCCCACAGTGTGGTGGCAGTGACTGCCCGCCACAGAGTACGTGGGGATTGGACCCTCACCACTTGTGTGGCCTCACCCTGACTCGCTCCCTTAGTACTGTCAGTCTCTTGCCTCTGAGCTATGTGTGTTTCCAAGTGAAAGTGTTATGATATGGCATCAGAATAGGGCAGCTGAACCCCCATCTGTTTTAAAAAAGCTTTTAGGGGATTTAGAAAAAGGAATAAAATGGAATTATATCAGGAAGAACATTAATTGCTAGGGTGTGAACTTTTCCACAGAAATTGAGCTCTGCCCATCACATGGAGCCTCTTATGGAAGCCAAAATAGGGTCTCAGTTTAATTTTAACTTAATCCTTTCTTTTATTGAAAAACTTTATAGTTTAATACTTGAGACTTTTAGGTGGCTCAGGAGGCTTTGCACTCAGCTGGGGAAGGTGATTTCAGAGCCCCTCCAATTTGCGCACAAGTTGCTAATGTAGGGACTGATCCTGAGAGGAGCTGGGCACTTTGTCAGCCTCCTTGAAGTCAAAGGCCAATATGAGTAGCAGTTACTCAGACTCAAAATGGTAAGTAGCACACGCCCGGTGCACACTACAAGGCTGGTCATTCTCTGTGCTTGACACCCTTCCTTGCTGTTGTGCTGTCCAACAATTGTTGCTGACTACTAGGCTAACTTTTTAGCGGTGGTGTAACCTGACAGGGCCCGCTAGGATTTTCCAGCAGGATCAAGTACAGTTGCCACCTTTCCCAGGTGCCCCTGCCAGTGCTAATTTGCATACATTTGCATGTACCCGGTCATGCAAATTTATGCAAACTGAAAGGAACATTTCTGTTTGGCTAACACGAAGGCTAGGAACCAGGATGTAGATGCAGGCTACATGGTGTAGGGGCTGGATGCCAAGGCAGGGTGGTGCCAGGGTAAATGGGCAGCCCCATAGCTCCTTCACAGAGTAGCTCCCAGGGCAAAGATCTCATCTCTCGCTGCAGCCAAGCCTGGAACTTCCCCTGGGCAGCTGGGTCTGGATAGTGCTGCACAACTCCCCTTCCCTCCTCCAGCCCATGCAAAGGCAGGTGAGATATAAGGTGATTGTTGCCTGACCCTGAGAATGATTGGCTTATCTCTGAACCTGAAGATGATGCTTGAAAAAGTCAAACCCTTAATAGGCAGTAGCCCCAGGTTCAAGGCTCTAGCTGTCATTTGCATTCAGTTCTAGTCAACATCAAACTGGTTGACCTAGGAAGCTGGCAGTGTCTGCTTCCACTTTTCCAGTGGCTCTCAGAGTGGGGCTGCAGGGTACATGCCGAATGTCTTGGTGCATAAAGGAGACTAAGGAGCAGCCATGAAAGCGGGGAGGCCTCCAATTCAGCTGTTTTGTGAGCAAAGTAGCTGGCCCTTTTTCTTGAGTGTTCAAAGGGAAGGGCAGCTGGGGAGGGTCTGAGGAGAGGAAGGAAGGTATGCGAGTAACAAAAGATAAGCCAAGAAAACCCTCAGGAAACAGGGCTGACTAAACTTCTCATGTGTTTGGGTTTCCCCCCCTTTCCCTCTGAGCTGAGAAAGTGGATAGTTAGCACAGCAGCAGTTCTGATTGCCTGCGATGTGGGACTATGGGGAGACAGCCAAATGGTCACCCTTCACTGGTTGCCAGCTTGGATTCTCTCCCATATCAGGCTCATAAGCTGGCTCCGGGGAAAAGCAGCAGTTGAGGGCCTGCAGACTTTGTGGGGTGTGTGGAAAATGACCTGGTGGACTGCCCGCCCCTAGGCTATATTACAAGTCATGGATACATCCCTGTGCTTTTCCGTGAGTGCAAGCCAGCAGCATTCTCAATCTCTGTCTTCCCTTAGAGATGATTCTTGGATAAAAATTGAGAGTGAATGAGAAGACTCTCCATCCCCATCATTCTTGCTTTCCTTTTAGCTGCCCTTGTTTTCTGTCAGGGAACCATTCCTGCCCAGCCTTTTCCTGGTTTGCCAGGTGAGCTGCACCATCTTCCTCCCAGTCTTCTTGCTCTCCAGCAAAGCCTGAGCAGACTCCAGTAGCACTTTCTGTCTTGTGCAAGGAGACACAACAGGCCTGATTGGCTATTGCTTCATGACTAACTGGCACAACTTCTGCATATCTCAGTGTGTCTTTTGGTAGTGGTATAATATTTCCAGCGCCTAATATAATATTATTTCCAAATAATATTATATATAAAAATAATATCATTTCCAAATTAGCTGTTAAGCTTACTCCGACCCATACTTTCCTCACTGGCCCTCTTTAGTTTTGGGAGGTGGATTTGGCACCAGTTTAAATTTTATAGGGGGTCCAAATCACTTAAGAATTTTTTATTTTTTTCCCCTAGTCACACAATTTTCTTTAGAAGGTTGAAAGAATGTCCTTTAGGGAGCTTTATCTGGATGCACAACGAGCAATAATTGAGCACACAGATGTCCAGTACCTTGGGGCTTGTAAAAATTCTCTGGAGTTTTTAAAATCACATTGTAAAAGATACCCAGCTTCCAAGATATTTACTTTTAACAAAAACAAGGACTTGGGCATTAGTAACTCCTTGGGATGGAAAATCATACTGAAAATTGGGATCAGTTCCAAATCGGACCAACCCAACTTTAAATCAGATTTTGATTGTATTGATCGGAAACATTTCTTATCCCGAGCAACATGGGCTAAATCTGTGTGTCTGCCCCCACCTCTGCCTCCCCTGGACTCCATAGCTGGACAGGGGTGCAGGGGAGGCAAAGTTAGGAGTAGAGAGGCTGTGCAGAGCTGGGAAGGTGGGTAGTTGCCTCCCAGGCCCCGTGCCTGGCTCCCACCTCCCCTGGATTCCTGCCTATGCCCACCTGCCCACAGTTGGGTGGGGAGGGGGGTAGTTGATTAACTTTTTTTCCCAGGCTCCAGAGTCTGGTGCCCGACGTGACCTTCTTATGGCCAGGCGTGGCTGACCTCCCAGGGCGTTTGCGGCACTGACCCCCCCCAA
>QEPC01015016.1:2636060-2670400 GCA_003113815.1 Sphenodon punctatus | reverse complement strand
AAAAAACAACCTCGCCACTGCCGCTTCCCACAGCGCCGCAGCAGTCTCTGCCTTGCCTTTGCTTCAGAGCGGAGGCTGCTGCGGCGCTGTTGTCAGTTTCAGTGAAACTGACAACAGCGCCACAGCAGCCTCCGCTCTGAAGCAAAGGCAAGGCAGAGACTGCTGCGGCGCTGTGGGAAGCGGCAGTGGCGAGGTTGTTTTTTTTTTTGTTTTTTTTTTAACTAGTGGTGGCGCCTGGCGGGCCCTGTGCACTTGGGGGGTTAGTGCCCCAAACGCCCTGAGAGGCCAGCCGCACCTGGCGCTCAGCCCAGCTGAGCTCCTCTGTCTACACAGCAAGTATAGGATGGCCAGCCAACCTTACTGCCCCTCCAAACTCAAAACCCACCAGCCGCCCCTGCTTACAGCTGCACTAGGCAAAAATACTAAAGAAAATAACTGCATGCACAAAATACCGTTCTGCGCATGTAGTTATTTTCCCTAGTATTTCTGCCGAGCGCAGCCCTAAGAAGGTCACATCCGCACGTCGGGCATCACAGGTTACTGGACTCCAGATCCTAGGAGAAAAGGTTAGTTAGTCAACTACCCCCCCTCCCCACCCAGGGGCACGCAGGTGCTGGGCAGGGGTCCTGGGAAGCAACTAACCCCCCCTCCCCACCCCTGTGTGGTCCCTCTACCCCCAGGTCTGCCTCCCCAGCGCCCGGGCAGGGGTCTGGGTGGAGGCAGAGTTGGGGGCAGTTTGGTGCACACGTAAGAAGCTGAAAGCTCTTTGGAGTGGTGCCAGTGCTGCTCCAAGGAGCTTTGATAGACCCTGCCGGGGGAACCGAAACTTTTGGATTCCCCGGTAGGATCCCCCTGTAGGATTGAATTATTTCTGTCATACAATTAGTCCAAAATTGGCTGGACTGTATTGATCTGATTCCGATCTTCCCATCCCTAGTAACTCCTCCCAGCAAAAGTCAAATCTGCCGTGTGCTTTTTTCCTTACATGTGACTCAGAGAGAGTTGGGTTCTAATTTAAAATACATTAGAGGAAAATACATTCACTGACTACAGTAGGGCATTACAAATCACAAAGCTTTAGTTATCCTTAATATTTCTCAAATGCCAATAACCAAATTCGTTTTTCTCCACCATAGCAATAGCCTTCTTGCAGCCATGTGAAGAAGCCAGTTGTGCACTGAAAATATAAGAAGGGGCTTTTGGATGAAGAACACAAGACTGGATGCTGTTTTTCTCTTAGATGTTCTCAGTTTGTTTGAGAACCACTGACACAGCTGTCTAAAAGTTTTAAGTGTAGCATCTTGCCAGTCTATTAAGTCTTCTGTGGCTTTACCCACCCCTTCTAAGCCCCTCAAATAATTGCTGTTTTTTTGCAGTTATGGATTAACCTAATTCTCCACATGTCTTGTGAAGAAACCTGTTCTGGGTTTGATGGTTCTTCTTCCCCCACGCTGCTCCCTTTTATTTCTTAAAATAGAATTCCACAACCTGGATGGAAAATTCTTTCCTTATCAAACCACCCCACATTTCCAGGTACCCACTTCAACCACAATTTAATCAGTTAGCCCTTATATAGATAACAGCTGACTGAATAAACCATAAGGATAGGAGATTTCAACAACACGTTTGGCAATTCCTGTTTACAAGGCAGTCTTCATGAAATAACTAGCATTTCAGAACAGTGACTCAACTCTTTTTTTTAAACTTTTTTTTTTGTTCAGATTACTGACTTTTCAAATTGGCAAGAAAGTTACAAATTATTTGAAGACTAATAATTTAATGACAGCAGTAATTAATCATGTAGTGAATTCCTAATGCTTTCCAACTCCTGGTCACTCAGAAAGCCTTGCTGCTCTTTAAAATACACACATTTTCCTACAGTTGCCCACACATAATTTTGCTTACTGATGTAAATCGGGACTATGCAGAGTGCATAAAATAAAATGTGCATAAGTCTTTGCAGTGTGATTGCTGTAATTAACTGAACATTCCCTCTTTAAATGCTAGCAGAATACCTTTTTCCTTCACTTTCTGAATAGAAATATGTTTTGCAAATGGCCAGTGTCAGTGTTCTTGGATGTTGGATTTGTGTGTGTGCACACAGGCTGTTGTGACTTTAGCACTGCTGCATTTATCACTCTAAATCTCATCCTTGCTTATTAGCCCTGATCTCACAAACACTTCTGTCCAATTTTTTTACAGGTGGCTGCTTTTAACATTTTCAGGGTTCTGGCTTTGAACTGCAGGTAGATCAGAGAGAAACTAAAACCAAGACCCAGAATCTAAAGTTTGGTTCAAAATTCAGATTTGAAATCTGAAGCTTTTGACCTGTTTTTTTTAAATAGGAACTGGAGTTAGAGTAGTTATAATGTTCCACTTTTATCTACCCATGGATTTAGGTGCCTAGCGTTAGTTGCCAAGTCTGAAAATTCAGGCCATTATTATTATTAGCCAAAAAAAGACACATCTAGTGCACTAAAGTGTAACATCCTCATTTTTCATAAGGGTTTCTTCATTCTTTTCCAGCAATTCTCATCCCCACAAGCTGATTGTTTTTCTTTCAAAGCTGTGCCATAGAGTGCTTTTGGCCTAAAGGCAGCCTCACACAGTCACAACACTTGGATTCATTGTTCTTTCAGCCACAGCGCACAGCAGAGGTACAGGAGGGTGTGGATCTGCTTCTTTTAAGGCTATAATTTCAATCATTCTTCATCAGGCTGTGTCTCCAGCCTTCCCACCAGCCATCGTCATTACCAGCTCTTTCCCAACCTCTGTCCTTCCCGTCATTGTCCCCGCAACATTTGCTTTTGTTGTGCCCTACAGGCAGCTGAGAGTTTGTGCTTCAAAACAGTAATTTGGATCATCCATCTTCAAAAGTACAGTTCCCCTCCAACCACACTGCCAGCTGTTTTCATCATCACTCACCAGCACTTATTTGTGACCTCTCTCCATAGCTGTGCTATCTTCAGGCTTTAAAAATCATCATTTAACTTCAGAATAGAGAATGAATCCCACTTGGCTCATCTCCTGGGAAATAATTCACTCCTGCTTTGAGGAGCAGAGTGGTTGGGTGCAAAATCTCTACATTAGGAGCTGAACTCTTAAAGAGAGACCACCGGGTGATTGCATCTCCATCACACGTTCACTGCTTCTTCAATGCCTGTGAGAATACTCGTGTCTGTTTCTATCTGTTCTGCTGTAATGCACATCTTTTCCTTCTAACTATACCTGTTTTGAAGTCTACGTCACATACACAAATTGAACTTAAGGGGATGTTTCACGTTATGAGGAGGTATATATGAAGGTGTCATTAGACTGATATCATGCCAACTGTAGTTTGTACTGTATGTTTGTTGTGGGGAAATATCATTGCTTAACTGGTATATCCCATGTTTCGAGCCTGGGATGGGAATTTCAGTTTCGGATAAAACCGAAAGTACCTGCAAATAGCCATTTCGGATTAATCCGAAATTTCAGTTCTTTTTCAGTTTTGGTACTATCGGATCTTTTGCATTGATTTTTGTACCAGATTTTTGACATTGCGGTTTGTCCCCCATTGAAAAAATGCAATGTTAAAAATCTGGTACAAAAATCAATGCAAAAAATCCGATAGTACCAAAACCGAAAAAGAACTGAAATTTGTGAGAACCAAAATCGAAATTGACCGAAACCAAAATTTTGCCCAGAGTCCCATCCCTAGTAGTTACCATGCTACTGTGAGGGGTAGGACACCCCATGGTAGAGAACCCATGGGTTACCTATCCTGTGGTGTCGTTTACCAGGCACACTGTCAGAATTCACTTTAGGGAAGGATGGGGGCAGAACCACCCTCTTGCTGCACCCCTTTCTGATATGGTCATGCCCCTTCCCAAGCTTTATGATGTCATAAAGGAGTGTGGCAAGGAGTGTGGCAAGGGGCTGCCCCCACCCCTTTCTTACACGGCTCCACCTCTTTTCAAATGTAGTGATATTGTGCTACTAGGTGATGGTGTTTGGTTTTGGCTACCTAAGATTTGCGGGAATAGTATTGGATATATTGTATTTTTGTTTTCTTTTGTATATTTATGTATCTTTTTTGTTATTGTTTTTGATTGTCTTATGATGGATCATGGCTATGCTAGTATCCCAATAAACTTGATTTGACCAGCGATATCGTGGTGCTCAGGAAGGAGTGTGAGAACCCTTTCATACCCATTTCTTTCTGACATGGCCAAATCCCCTGCCTGAAGAGCTTGGAAGGGGCAGGCGGGAGCCAGGAAAGTGCAATCATGCCTTCTTGTCCCCCTTCCCAGCGTCCATTTCTCTTCCCACACTTCAGAGAATTCATACTTTTGGAGATGCCACGGGGTAGATATCCCTCATTGTAATGTGTGAACTAGGGATGGGCGAACGCAGTTCGGAGTTCGGACCAAACTCCATCAGTTTGGTCGACCGAACTGAACTTCCGAACAAAACTTGATTTTCAAACCGAACCAAACCGAATTTCCAAATTCGCCTCTGTTCACCCATCCCTAAAAGATAATATTCCATTTAGTTCAATGGGGTTTTAATAAAGTTTGGAGTTCGGACCGAATTAGAATAGTTCAGTCAACCGAACCGAACTTCCAAATCGAACTGAATTTCTGAACCGAAACCGAATTTCTGAACTCAGTTCTGTTTGCCCATCCCTAGTGTGAACAAGGTCTTATTCTATTCCCATAGATCAGATACAATGACCTGTCCACATTGTCACAAGTTTGGTCTTCTGTAGTGGGGCTGATAATTCTATTTCATGGACATTCTTTCTCGTAGTATTAATAGAAGAAGATAGTATTTTTGTTAGTGTCTTTAAATTCCAAATTCTGGTACTGGTGATGTGCAGTCGGTAACCACACTTAATATTTACTACTTGCTCATTGGTGTTGATGTGTCAATCAAAACTGTAGGTTGTAGAAGAATGGGATATAAGAATACCGAAAGTGGTGTGTCGTTATGCAAATAGTATATCCTTGTTTAGAGTGCTGTGCTCAAAATGTCATCCCCAACTTTGCTCCTGAATTCTTGAGTTAATTTGAGCAAGTCACGCTCTGTCCCCCTTTTATTTAAAACAAGGCAGGGAGGGACGGGATCTCTCTCCCCCACCCCCCTAGCATTTGCTTCTCTGTTTATACTCTATGCGCTTTGGGGTGGAACCTGTCTCTTCCTGTGGACAAAGTCTGACCCAGCAAGGTTCCAATTGCAAATGGAGCCTTTAGGCAGTAATAGAATATAAATAACAAGCACTTGGAAGATATTGGTTATAGTTCCCATAAACCATTTAAATAACAGAACAGATGAGAACATCCACAAGATTATTTTATCCCTTGTTTTATGTAAACCAGTTAAAAGCCGAAAACGTTCATTTTTTTCTCTCATGAGCACTGAAATGTAAGAAAATGACAGTTGACTCAAGCACCCTCTGAGTAACAGTGCGTAATTAACAGCACATGGGCTCTTCATTGAAAAACAGTAAATAAATTGTCATGTCTGCACAAATCTTGTTCACCATTTTCTTCTAAATATATGTTTAGCAGTTTCCAACAAGAGATAATAATGTGTCTTGGTTGAAATTCACTCCAATACTAAGAGTAGTTCCTACTCTGGGCCAGGCACCCAAGACCTTTAATTGGGACATTTACAGGGTGTTCCAGAAAGCTGTGTTCCAGGCCTACTGTAGTGAGCTGAGGTTGAGGAACAAGATAATGGCTGTAGTTGAAATGTGCCTGTCGCTTTTATATCATTGTTCTGGCAGGATCAACACCTGCAGCAAACAATTCAAAATATATGGGGCCTGTGGATGCCGGTCACAGCATGCAGCCTTCTTTTCCAATGCCCCAATGGAAACCAATCACTCTGATCACAAATTAACTCTCCTAGAAGAATGATCATTGATAAAACGCCCTCTCGACTGAGGGTGAACACACTTCTCCCGATCTGACTGCTCCACTTCTCATCGCTTGACTCTGACTGCTCCACTTCTCATCGCTTGACTCTGACTGCTCCACTTCTCATCGCTTGGCCCTTGACCAGAAAGGGAACCTGTGCAACACCTTTCAAACAGACCTGGAAACTAAAATTCAAAACTCTTGTTGATACCGAAAAGAGTGGACTAAACAGAGACTCTGAATCCATGACTCATTACTGCAGCCTGTAACCCACTGTCTGTTTACTGTTTGTTGTCTCACAGTGGTTTGATGTGCTAATGAACCATTCTGCTGTTCAAACTCAGCCTGTTTGTCTTTAGCATAGATTTCTTCCATCCAGAAGAAGAGCTCCAAAGCTTGCCCACATTGGTCTGGTTAAAATTATCCTCATCTTAGTCATTTAAGTTTCTTTTTTTCCTCCCAAAGAATCTAAACATACTGGACCTTTGAACATGCTGGAAAGCCCATCTGTATGATGGTGGTTGTTGGCGAAGGGCAGAAGTCTTTGAGAGGAGAATTTATTTTTTTTCCTAGCAGAGATGATAGTTTCTTAAAGCAAAAGCTACTGAAATCAGTCATGAAAATCTCAGGGCACATTCATGTGAATCTGTCAGAGCTGGGTCTCAAACTCCGGGCCCCTGGGGCTCAGCTGGTGATGGCTTTATTTTTAAGCTTGATTCTCACCTGTTCCCTGTTTAGCTTGTCCTTCCACACTTTTTTGGCCTTGTTGGGTTTGTCAATTCCTTTCTAGCATGAATACCTAGTTTTGTGTGTGTGTGCGCGTGCCCTTCGTAGTACTCCTGTTTCCCACCCTTCACCTAGCTCCCTTACCTTTACCTTTCCTAGTCTTGCTACCTTGCGGTTCCCTTCTAGTTGCTTAGCCTGTGTGCTCCCCAAATTTGAACACCTTGCTGCGTGTGTTCTCTTTGATAGGATGCCTGCTCCTCCTTGAGCTGCATTTGCTTCAGTCCTTCCTAGCCTTGCTACCATGTTGTTGTTCCTTGTAGTTTGCCATAGCCCTCAGTCCTCCTAACCTCAACATCATGCTGTGTGTGTTGTCTTTCCACTGTCATTCACCTGTTCCTTTTTAGACTCATAGCCTTCCCTTCTAGCCTGAGTTTGCTGTATGTTCTGTCCTCCCTGCATAGATCTCGGGCTCTTATAGTTCTCTAATCTCTGGATATCACAGCCCTGTCAGTTGTCATTGTAAATGCGCATAAAAGGCATATTAGCAGGGCCCTGAGCCAAATGTGGGTCCGCGATTCACTGATTTCCTGCAGAATCCCCCTCCCCGTGGAATCTGCCTGCTTCTCCCAGTGCAGAATTTCCAGCCTGAACTGGGGAGATGTGGGGCAGGAGATTTCACAGGGGTGGGGTGGAGGGATGAAGAAAGCCTCAGGGCTTCACTTCCCCTCTCCTCCCCTCCCACCCAGCTGCATTGGGTGGGAGGGGCTGCCAGAACTCACCTCCCCCACCCCCTTTCACAGCCTGGTAAATTAACTGACCTGCAGCAGTGGCGGTAGAGGAAACAGCTTCATTCAGTGCACTCCCCATCCGGCTGCTCCTAGCCACTTCCTGGTCCCTCCCAACGGGGCCTCCCAGAGCGACATGGCCAGATGACATCATCCAGCTACGTTGCTCTAGGAGGCCCCATTGCGAGGGGCCAGGAAGTGGCTAGGAGGAGCCAGATGGGGAGCACATTGAATGAAGCTTCTGCTGCCACTGCTACAAATCAGTTCATTTACCAGGCTGTGAAGGGGGAGAGTCCTTGCAGCGCCTGACACCTCGCACCTGACACAGCCTGGTGGAGGCGGAGGGGAAGCTGGCCCTGCACTGCATCTGGGAGGATGGGGAGCCTGGCATGGTGAGGAGCAGAATCGGGCCCTGAGCCTCCCAGACTTTGGCGGAATTTATTTTTAAATTCCATGGGAGAATTGGGGCACTGCATATTAGTACTTTCACAGATACACAAAAACACAAGAGACTTGCAATTACATGTTCTCTCCCAGCCTTGAAAGGATGCTTTCAGGCACGTGTGAAAGCAGCCTAAATCCCTCTCTTTTCTAGTTTGGTATGATTGGTGGGAATGGTTGGTCTCCCTTATAGGTCATACTTTTATGATAGGTTGTTATAGTCTGTCACTTATGTCTTGAGTATTTGTCTGTATGGTTACCCCAGTGCCCCCAACCCTTACTTCTGGTAAGGACTTAGAGGGTTTTTGATTTGCTCTTACTTTCATTACACCTTGTGTGCTCTTGTTGCTCTCTGATGTCTCTTATTCTGGTTTAAGCCTTGCTTGTCTGTAATCTATATACGGTCTCTCTCTTCTCTAGACTGTTTCAGGCCTCCCTGTGCATCCTGGGGAGGTTCTGTCCAGGACTGGCCTTAGGATTTAGGACGCAAAAGGCAAGATAAAATGCAGGGGACCTGGTGGCCCCTCCCTCTTGGGGGCAACCTCTGTAGTGCCCTTAAGGTGGTCATGTTTGGGGCTCCACTGAGAGCCTGTCTTGGTGAAAATAGAGGCCACTGCAGGTCCCTCAGATAGAGCAGGGCCCAGGGTGGCCACCCCAGTCGCTCTGTGATAAGGCCGGCCCTGGTTCTAGCCTCTGAGGGGATTGGCTCCCCGGTCCCTACATGGAAGTAGTTTCCCTATGATGATCTCTAGCCTTAGCCTGGCAGCTTAGCTGCTATTTGATCCTAAGGAAACAGTTACCCTGTTGCTCTGGGCTTTCCACCCCTAGCTATTTTCTCTCATGGAGGGCTTGATTGGTGCGTAGGTCTTTCTGTCTCGAACACCCTTTAACCTGTTGGTTCCTTGTTACCTTATCATAGGTTCATGACAGAAACACATCTTACTCTGGAGTGAGCCATTTCATGAGACCACTCCTGCTCAGGAGTTAATGTTCCCCTGCTCTGCATTACAAAATGTGAGAACACACACATGTTAGTGTGTCATAACCTTTATGCAACTGTGAGGGAATTACCACATACTACCCCAAACCCCTCCTTCTCTCCCTCCCTCATCCTCAATAAGCCATGTTTTGGTTGAAAGTGCCCTCAGTTTTCATTTAATTTAAAGAAAAGGAAGTCGTCTTCATGGCTGCAGAGAAAACCTTGAAATGTGGCTGGAGTGTGCTCTGAAGTCTCAAACCAGAAGTCAGTAAAAATATTCTAAAGTATATATAAAAAGAACCTTGTGATTTTTGAGGGCCCAACTCATGGTTTTTTAGTATTTGGGTGGAAAAACCTGGCTTTCAGCCATGTTGGTCTGGTGTGGTGTGGGATATAGATGTCCTCCTGCATTGGATGGTTTATAACTCTTCTGGTTTTAAAGGAATGTAAAGGGATTCCAGATTTTTGGATGGGTGCCCTTTGGCATGAGGTTTTTTAAGAGTAAAATCCAAGTATGATTTCAGGAGTATCCTAGTGAATTAGGAGCAGGAAGTCAATTGCTTTTCAGTGGCACATGTGCTCCTAACCCACTTCTATGCCTTTGGGGGAAAAAAAACTCCTTTTTTTTTTGGTTTTACTAATTTTTTGCACAGGAAAATGGGCTAAGATAAAACTATGGCCTGATCTTTTTTAAGGTTACAAAAACGAGCCTTTGTCTTTCCTTTGCTCCTCCTGATAGTTATTAAAGTATTAAGTGCTGAATGTGATTTTCTTCTTGTGGTATTTCTAGCCTGACCGGAAGCAGGAGGCTGTGAAAATATCCTGAGAGGACTTGTTTTTGTGAAATTTCCAAGTCTGATTTCAGCCCTGAAATGATGCAATTCACCATCCAAATGGAACCATCAGCCTTTCCATGTCGATGGGGAAGGACGGATCAATAGTGAAACCTTCAGTCTTTTCTCACTATTCTGATCCCTTTTGGCCTTGAATCAAGGATTTTTTAAAAATAGTAGGATAATGGCAGTTTGGCTGTTTATTGTGAAAGTTGCTGGCAGCCACACACTCAGAAAACCAATCTGTTTCAAGATACAATACAACTCCTCTTATCCAGACCTCCCATACTCAGACAAGAGCTCAATTAGAAGGAGAGCCCAAAGCCCACCCTGCTTTGCCATATCTTCTGACTTCCAAGAACACACATTCCCTGTCCCACTCCTCACACCACATCTCCATCTAGAGAGGGCAGTATGTGTCGCAAGAGACAAGGGGTGTGAGGCATGAGCAGGAGACAGTGGGCGTCTTTAGACATAACAAAGATTGGGTGTCAAAAGCCCTAAGCATGTATTTGACTGTTGTGTGTAAGCACCATAACATTCCCAACACCAATTTGGCCACCCGTTGAACATGCGATGTGAACACCATTACATCACAAGGACAATTTGCGTGTTCCGGCTGAACACGCAGCCAGCGTTGTGTCTAATGATATTGTGTGGCGTGTTAGCAGGTACAACATGGGGAACAGGTGGCAGCGTTTGCGTGCTGAGATCGGGTGGTGAGCAAAACACTGATTTGCCCACCTGTTGATTTGCCCCAAGATGGGCTGTGTGTCTAAGCAGCGCCATGTGGTGAACACAGGGCCAAACCAGCATTCATATCAAGGTCAAAACACACATTCAGACACCCGTTGACATTATGTCTAAAGGCACCCAGTGCTACACAGATGACCGTGTGGTTCCCTATCCTGCTTGCACCTTATTCTCTGTGTCCTTTCCCCCTCAGCACACCCTACTCCTTCTAGGAAGACGGACTGGGGGGGTGGGAGGGGGGAAAGGAGGTAAGGGAGGATATATTTGGGAGAACTTTGGGGTGTGACCAAGAGGGAGAGGTCAAATCCCCGCCCCTTTTATTTCTTTCCTGGGTGCACCCAGGGACCCTGTGTTCACCGTTGTCTCCCCATTCTTGGCGATGGGGAAATGAAGTGCACAAGGGGCCCTAGTTGCACCCCATATCCAGATCCTTGTCTGTTCTAGACATGCTTGCTTTGTATCCCTGTAACAGGTTCTGGGACATAAGTGATTAACGCATTTCCCGAGTCTCTGCCCATAAGCTCCTTAGGGTATTTTATCACTTGATTCAGCAGAAGGAAGAACCCAAGGCCCAAGATAGACAGGGGGCCAAAGGAATCACTGCAGTGGGAAAGTCCCAGAGGCAGGGGAGTCACATTGAGGGAACCAAATGGGGAGTTGCCAGGAGGTGGGAGAAGGACCCTGCCTGCCTGCCTGAGCACTTTATGGCTTTAATGGGATTACTCTGTAGTAAGTGGTTTGTAGACTGTGGCTCTTGCATCCCTTTATATATATTCATGATTAGGGTTATTCTTCTCCAAGATTAATATTTTCAAAAGTTCCTATGTCTGATTTTCCTGAGGGACTTGGATTCATAAAACTCATTGGACATCGTTAAAGTTGCTTAGGCATCTCTTTTACTCCAAATACATTAACTTTATTAACTCTAGCACTTCTTGTTTCTTTTGTATTTTTCATGACACTTCAGATAATTTGTCTTATTCCTACTTGAGGATAGATGTGAATGGAACATACTTTCTCCTTTTTTTAAAGGTCAATTTTAAAAACAAAACAATCCAGGCCCACTCTTTGGGGACTCCTGTAGAGGATTATTTTTTGCTACATGGACTCGTGTTTATAATGACCCTCTTTCTGTAGTTCTTTGGCTTGCTTTGGATCTATTTAATTGCATTTCGGTTCCAGCCAACTTAATATACAGCTTCCCCTAGGACATCATGAGGCACTGTATCAAATTCTTGACTCAAATCCATATATATTACATTAGAGTCAATTCATTTTCTTTCATCTTCTGCACTTGAAGTTATGGTTAAAAATGCAGTCAAGCATGTCCAGCAAGACTGGTCATCAAGAAACCACCTATGCTTGATCATCAAAATACTCTACAGCCTGACGTGATTCAGGGTCAGAATTTTGATATGGAGCATTCCTCTGCTGTGTGCTGATTGTCCACCTCCACTCAAAATGTAGGGACTCTGCCGCAAGGGAAATGCCACTGAAATTTGCCCCTCGGGCTTAGTTCATCCTTGTATAGAAAAGATTCTCATTCAAAGGGTTAGAGCCGAAACAGGTACCTGTAATACCTGCAGTTTGGGGTTTCTGAGTACTATAAGTACCTAAAATACCAACAACCAGTATACATAAATTTCCCCCCCAAAATCCCCAAATCTGGGACAAAACTGTTATTTTGGTATACAGGTAGTCGGTATTTTTGGTATCAAAAAGTACCTGAAATATTTGTTTCTATTCAGGTACCAGAAATTTGATGGGTATACCTGTGTTTTTTTTTGCAGGTACTCATTAGTTTATTATTATTATTATTATTATATTATATTATATTATTATATTGAAAACCCTATTCGTTTAGTTGCTTTGAGATGGAAGTTAGAAATCTGAGGAGAGGGCTGCTTTAATCATCCTCATTACAGCATTCATAAATCTTTGCGATTGAAAATGTTGGGTCAGATTTTGTCTATGTATTCTCACTGCCTGCCTATGAGTTTCTGAACTTTCCCTGTTTGAAATCATTGGAAATAATGCAATTGGTTTCTTTGGGAGTCAGGATTGGACCTTTAGTTCTTGCTAGATTAAAAAGGGTTTTTAAAAAATGCATTCCTGCTGTTTAGTTGGAATTCATATTGCCAGGCCTTAGGTCTGCTTCCCCTGTACAATGTACCTTATGAGATGATATGAATAATAATACTCTCCCAGTCACCTTTACCTCTTTTAGCAAGTAATATTCATTATGCCTCTTAACTGTTCTTGTTTTTACTTCTACAGGGCTTGACTTCTGAGTATACAATGTTCCTCTAGCTTTTACTGTATTCTTAGCAGTCTGCTTAGGATACCTTTTCTTTTCACTGATTCTGGTGTGTTACTTCCTACTTTCCTACTATTTCTTCATATATATGTTAAACATTATTGATTTGCGACGTTTAGACTGCGATGTCCTCTAGTCTGATTCAGTACAGCATTTGGAAAGTCACTCTGCTGGCTCTCTGGAGGATTTAGGATTCAGCTTTTTCCTTTCTATAGAAGGTGTCTATAGATAGATAGTTACTCACCACCTCCTATTTCATTTCTCTTTCTTTTAGTACATGCGGCATTGTGTTTTGTGATGTTCTTGCATTATTTATTAGGAGTAATTATCTCCTTCTTTTTCTCTTTCCTGTCAGACACAACTGGAACCTCAGTTGCTAGAATAGTGAATTGGAGGGAGAAAAGAGTTAGCTTATTCTCTTTAGTTTGTTACCTGAGAATGGATAATTCTTTCCAAATAGACAAGGAATTGTTACTAATTTTAGGGATGGAATTGAATGCAAGGTACATGGTAGGTGTTTGTGGCAAGACGAGAAAAAGTAGGCATGATACACCGGTTTGTGGATTTGAAACAAGATTGCAACTTTGTTGATTACACAAGCATTGAAGACACCTCAACAAACAATATAAAACCCAGTGGCAGGAGCTTGGTAAGAGGTCTGTGAGAACACTGGTGGCCTGAACAGCAATCCCATGAAGTGTGTGGTTATCCACTCACCTTCACCAATGAGCAGCCATAGATATTGAGGGTTTGGGACTGTGGTACCTCTGCTTGACTGTGAATCCCTACAAATAATCGACTCACCTGAGGTCTGGTAGGGGTCCTCAGGCCAGAGAGCTCCTGAGGAACAAGCCTCTTCCTGTTCTCTTAAGAAGATTCCCTTAAATGCTTCTGCTTGTCACTTTAATGATCCAGGTCCTGTTCTGGTCTTGGCCATGTTGAGACAATAAAGCTGAGTTTATATCCAGTCCCATAGAATCTTAGAGTTGGAAAGGACTTTGAGGGCCATCTTGTCCAACCCCCTGCTTGGATGCAGGATGTCTATAGCTATAACATCCATGACAGATGGCTGTCCATCCTCTCTTTGAAAATTTCCAGCAATGGAGAGCCTACAGCCAGCCGAGGCAGCTTGTTCCATTGCCAAACAGCTTTTAGGGCGTTTTAAAACAAGTGGACGAATCTAGCGGATTGAAAAATCCACTTTAAAAAAAATTGCGCTGGGAGCATTTACACACACTGGAAGTCGCTGGCCGCCATTGAAAACAGTGGCGGCCGGCTGCTCACGTGTTATTTTTAAAACTGGATTTGTCAAAAATAATGTGCAAACCGCTGGGTACCGCTGTTTTTAGTGGTAGCTGGTGACGTCCAATGCGTGTAAATGCTCCTCACGCAACTTTTTAAAAAGCTGATTTTAAAGGGACAATCAGGAGCATTTGAGGGAATCTCCATAAGAGAACAGGAAGAGGCTTGTTCCTCAGGGCTCCCTGGTCTGGGGCCCCCTACCAGACCTCAGGGGAGTAGATTTTTGTCAAACCAGAATTTGACAAATCATGTTTTAAAAATAATGTGCCAGCCACCAGGTGCTGCTGTTTTCAGTGGCAGCTGATGACTTCCAGTCTGTTTAACGCTCCCCGTGCAACTTTTTAAAAAGTGGATTTTTCAGTCCGCTAGATTCACCTGCTCATCTAAAAACACAGTTACTGTTAGGAAGTTTTACCTCATATTTCAGTGAAATCTGCCTTCCTGTAACTTGAGCCCATTGTTCTTGGTCCTGCCCTCTGTAGCGACGCAGAAGAGTTCCTTGCAATCTTGGTGTTAGCCCTTTAGATAGTTGAATACTGCTATCATGACTCCCCTTAGACTTCATTTTTCTAGACTAAACATACCCAGTTCCTTAAGCACCCCGCTCAAGCTAAAAGAGAGCACTGCAAGGAAGGCAACAAAATCTTATACCCCTATTGACCAATTTGAAGATAGAGGAAAACTTCTTTCCCCTCTCCATTGACTGGCAGCTAGATATAGCCCACATCATTTATTTATTAGGTCTACAATCCAATATGCCCATCATTCAGGGGTGTGTGGATGGCCCAGATTCCCAGTGTGTGTGGGGGGGAGGCGGTGTTACATGACCCACTAATATCCCTTTGTAATCTCTATCGTAATCCCTTTCAAGGGATGGGCTGAACCCTCTGTCCATCAAGGAACACTTTCGTTGGTCTCCACTGCAGAGGGTGGCAGAAGGAAGTCCTCTCCTAGTGACAGCATTTGTGCATGATCTGAGGTTGGAAGCGTCACTCCTATCACACTACCTTTACTCCCTTGGGTTGCCCCAATGCCCCTCAGGCCCCTAAAAAGTGTGGCGACAAGCCACTCAAAGCTGCAGCTAGTTGAGTCAGCATCCTAAAGGGAATGTCTAATCTGTGATTAAAGAGAGATTCAAGATTGTCAGCTTTGGTCTTGAGTAAATGGTTTATGGATCATGGCCTTTGTGTTTAACAGCCTCAAAAATTATGAGACTTGTTAAAAAAAAATAGTTTTTCAATGTGTTTTAATATTGTTTTGTGTCTTAAGTCCTTAATATACACTGTGGTCACATTTGAAAGCTTTTTCTTCACAACTTTGAGGGCTATAAACCATCTTGAAAGAAAGTGGAAACTGTTCTAAGTTCATCAGCCAGACCTGTAAGAGATCATTTGAAATCATGAAACTCACTTTAAATGTAAGAATGGGCACAGGACCGGCCTTAGAAATTACGGGGCCTAGGGCAGGGGAGAAATGTGGGGCTCCATTAAGTTGCTGGTGGCCAGCAGGCCTAGGGGCACTCCCCAGCTCGGTCTGGGGGTGCTACCCAGGCATGGGCTCAGGGACTGAAGGAGGGGGCACTCCTCTCTGCCCATCCCCAAGCCCAGCCATTTTGGGGGGCACTTACCCCATCCGCTGCTGCTGGCCTGGGCCCCACGCCGAGTCTGCTCACCAGCTCCTTGTGTCAGGCCAGATGCCGCAGCAGTAGATTAAATCTGCTGCCGTGCCCGCTGCCACCAGACGTTGCCAGGGAGTGAAGGAGAGGCAGGGCCTCTGCGTCTCCCTCACTCCCTGGCCCCCTCCACTGCCTGTCTCGGACTGGCCAGGGAGTAGGTGAGAGGCAGAGGCCCCACCTCTCCCTGGACCGTGGTAGAGCAGGTTTCCCTGGACCGTGGTAGAGCAGGCCATCATGGTGGCCGGAGAAGTTCCAGGACAGGCTCGGCAACTTCATAGACCACTGCACCTGCCCGTCAGGGAGGAGGCAGGGCTATGCAGAGGAGCGTGGGGGGTGGGGCCGTGCAGACCCACACCCACATGTCCCGCACCCTCTCTCTGCCCCCTCCTTAGCCCTGGCCACCAGAATGGTTGTTCGGCGGCGGGGCTTGCTCCTGCCCGATTTAAACGTGGCGACTGAAAAGCTGTCACATTTGAAAATACCCATAGAGGGACCCAAGCCAGGATCCCTGCTGCAAGCCACTGCTGGGTGGGGCGAGAGCCCACTGGGAGGCATGCTGTCACCCGAGGAGGGGCACTGGGAGCTGCTGCCACTGTCATCACTTGGGGTGGAGGCTGGAAGCAAGACACTACAGGCTGCCTTGGCTGGGGCGGGGGTGGTGATGAACCCTGCTACAGGTTGCCATGAGCCTCAGGAATGGGTAACCTGAAGCAGGGCTCTCACGCAGCCCCCACCATTTCCAAGTGGCATCAGTGACAGCCATCCTCTCCACTTCTCCTGAAAGTAGTGCCTCCCAGCAGACCCCTTCCCCGCAGAGGGGCATCAGGCCTGCCTGGATTTTCAAAGGGACGGGCCAGCCCTCTACCCCTACCCACTCCGAACATTTTGTTCTTGGCAGAGTCCTTTGCAAGCAGTCTAAACAGCATTAGGACATTTTCAGAGGGGTGGGGACAGAGTGCTGGCCCCACTCCTGCTTCCTCGGCCACCCCCACTCTGAACATTTTGTAGCAGTGTGCAGGCTGCTTGCAAGGGGGCCCCCAGAGTGTTGGGGGAGTGCGCCACTGAGCCTCCTCACTCCAGAGTAGCTACGCTGCTTTGTAGGAGCCCCTTGATTATGCAATGGGTGATGTGTAGCAAATGTTGTTTCTCTTGATATTAGGGGCTGCCAGATCAAAATTTCAGAAACCAGGGATGTGATGGAACTGTAGCTTTTCTGAAATATTGGATGTCCATTATGTTCTGTGAAGTTCTGAAATAAGGAATGTTCCTTTAAATAGGGGACACATCTGGCAAGCCTACTCGGCATGCACTGTAATTTGAGTTTCCTCAACCTTAGTCAGATTAGTCAAAATTAAAAACTCTGCTAACTGTTGGATGCCATGGAGATGCTGCTGTTGTAATCCTCCCCTCTCCCCCGTATTCAGGTGAATGAAGCATTTTTATTATTTGGGGGCGGGGGGAGTGTTGTGGCGATGAACCAATACAGTGAAGATATTTTTACAGTAGTATTTACTATTTTTTAAAAAACTGTGTTCTCCATATGGAGTAGAGGAATATCTGCTGGAGAAAAAAGTGCTCAAGCTTCTTAAAGGGGATTACATTTAGTAGAGAGTCACAAAACAGCATTAGACTCTATCTGGCATTGCTCCAAAGGCCAGAGTAGTTTGTGTATAAACTCCCATTCACTGCAGTAGGCTATGGGTTGGACCTTGCAGTCAGCTATGACTTTTGCTTTACTGCCTAACTCGGTGCCTTTTCTTGTCCCCCTGTCTATCACTATTCAGTTTGCATCCCATCATGTAGACTGTGAACCTCTGGGGGCAAGACTGTCTTAGTAATTACAGGCCTGTACATCTTCCCTGACTGGCTCTTCAATTAATGCCACTAATTAATGGCAAAGAAAGAGAAGGGGTACTTGCCACCAAATCAGATGTAACACAGTGTGGCCCTGAGGAGAGAGGATCTGGTCCAATTCCCGTTAAATTCAATGAGCTTCTCCGTACTGATTTCTGTGGGAGATTACCGAAAGTCATAGTATGTCATGGCTGTATGATTGTTTCTACTTGTTTTGCTTGAGCCACCCATTAAGGCCCTAATCCCCCACAAGGTAGTGTGAAGGCCACTGGCTGATGGGGTTGGTGCCCCAGATATTGGGGCACAGCCCTGGACCTCACCGGTGGAACCCACCAGAGCAGCAGGGTTAACAAGGATGAGGCTACTGACTGCTTCCCTCTGCCTGTGGGCCTGACAGAGCCCATGCCCTCACACTTACAGGGCCTTACTCAGCCCACATTTGGACCTTTTGAGTAGCTGAGCCATTCCTGGATCCTTCTATCATTTCATTCCTGCTTCTTCCAGCACTTCTGTTTTCTAAGTGCACTCTGAATGCTCCTTGGCTAGATGCAATATGAGAAATACATTGCAAGTAGTTATTAATGAACAACAATACAGACCAGCTTAATAAAGCTGTAACCTTTGTAGGAATTAGATCTTTATGAGTCTTAGATGACAGCCTGAGTGCACAGTGTTTATACCTGTGTAAAAGCAAGTTTATATATGTAAAAACATGCTGCTGAGAAATCTTATTGAAAGTCCCTTTCGGAATCCTAAACCTGTTTTCTATAAACCTCGAAGCTTGCAAATGCCATGAGCTGAGAGTATTTAAGTTATGTCTAGCCTACTGACCTCTACAGAGGATATTGCAGAAGAGCAGTAGCTTAAACCCTGTAAGGCAAGCATTGTATGAGTAAAGCAAGAATGTGGCAATTCTATTTGGATTGTCACAGTTGCCCTTAGCAAGCCAAAATGGTTGCAACAGAGCCCCTTGCCACGCCTCGCCCCCATTTGGAGGAATGGGGCAGGACACAGGAACGGGCGGAGCCCTTGCTGGGTTGGCACAAGAAGCACACAGTGATTAGTCCCCCGCCCAGGAAGTGGGCGGGGCTCCAATCTGCTGCAAGCTCCCGCCTCAGTTCCAGGTGGAAGCACAGAAGGAGCAGCAAGGCAGCGGTGAAGCTCCCAGCCTTCGAGCGCATGTAGGCCCCGGGGAGACAGAAGAGCGCCACCCGTGAAAGGCTCAAAAAGGGAGGGGGAACGGGTTAGTTGCACACCTCCTCACCGGTAAGCATGGCCCGCAATAAGAAGTGGTTGGTTGGCATGGCAATGAGGCCCCGGCAGGGAAACCAGGCGGCGACCTAACTGTCGCAGATGGTACTTGAGGCCCCTGTGGTGTCAGACCTGCTGGGGCACACAGATCATCTGGCCCCAGGAGCTGACCATGCCCTGCCAGTCATTCCCTGGGCCCTGCAGTTGCCGGCCATTGGGGACGGAGCTTATCCTGGCCCCCCCACTGCCTCAGAATCTGGCCTGGGGGACCCGGCGGGAGAGGGAAATGCCATGTGGGTCTGCCAGCAGGTGGTGACGTTGGGCCCCCCAGCACAAGTGGGGGACAGGACTGTGATGGCCATGTTCCTGCAAGACAGGCTTGCGGGGTGCAAGGCCCTACTACGTGGCAAGGCAGCCACGGGTGGGACACCAGACCAACAGGGGCAGGCGCCACCCCCCCAGCAGGCTCCGCAGCTCCCCTTGCTGGGGCAACCACAGGGCAGCCTCTGGTCCCTCTCCCTCAACATGGGGGGTGCAGGGTCACCCCCCAGCCAGGTACATCAAGGACCTGCTGGCTCTGAGGCACCAGAGGGTGGACCATACCCAAGCCGCCCCTCCCTCGCAGCAGCCCCTCACCGGGTGGGACCAGCCACCAACACATGGGGGCACACAGGGGTGGGCCCAGCCGGCACCACTCCTTCTGCTCACCCCTCTGCCCCAGGCTCGCAGCTGGTGTCGTTCCCCCCCCCCCCCGGCAGCCCAGGTCCTGGCTCCACAGTTGGTGTCACCACCCCCATTCAGGGGGACAGGCAGCGAATGGGCCCCAGAAGCCCAACTGGGGCTGGATGGGGGGAACCCCTTCCCCATGTCTTTCTCAACAGCAGCCACCAAGGCCCCAAGGAGTCCAGGGGCAGGAGGACGTCAAGCTGCAACAGAGGGTCGAGGCACTGGAGCAAGCAATTCAAGGAATGGCGGGGCAGCAGGCCTACTATGCACATAAGAACATAAAAAGTGCCATACTGGGTGTCAGACCAATGGTCTATCTAGCCCGGAATCCTGTCTCCGACAGTGGCCAATCACAGTGGCTTGGGAGAAGCACCCAACAGGTCATAATGGAGGATCCGTTCCCTGTTGTTTTCCCCCAACATCCGTCATGTTCAATGATCCTGTCTGGCTAATAGCTGCTAATGGACGTATCTTCCAGAAACTTGTCCAAACCGCTTTTAAACTCAGCTAGAGTACTGGCCCTCACCACGGCCTCTGGCAGTAGATTCCACAACCCAATTATATGCTGAGTGAAAAAATATTTTCTTTTATTTGTTTTAAACTTGTCACCCATGAGTTTCATGGAGTGTCCCCTAGTTCTAGTATTAGCTGAAAGGGTAAATAACTGCTCCTTGTTTATTAGTTCCACACCACTCATGATTTTATAGACCTCTGTCATATCTCCTCTGTTATCTCTTCTCCAAGCTGAAGAGCCCCAACCTACCAAGCCTCTCCTCATACGGGAGCCCTTCCATGCAAGATGGTGTCACCTGTGTAATTTGGCAACTCCAGAGACTATAGCGCATATACTGTTCTGTTGTCCCATCTACAGCCAGCTGAGGGAGAAGTACCTCGGGGATTTTATCAGGGCAATCCCAAAATACCTTTCTGAAGATCAGAAGGTGTGTATATTCCTGAGGGGTGATGACTCTCCCCGTGCTAGAGCAGTGGCGGCGTTTGGAGCTATGGTGGCTATCCTGAAAAAAAGACAAGAGGCTATTGGCCCGCCTGAGGGCGGGGGGGCATCCAGGGGTCAAGCTCTACCTCAGTAAACCCTGTGTAAGAGCAAGGCACCCCATGTTTATTACTGGCCCGATATTGTGGGGGGCCAGTAAGTAGCAATTATAGTCATAATGATTATATGTAACGCTCGTATTGGCTAGTTGTTTTGTTTTATCTTCCCTGATTATGATGTATGTGAATTGGATTGGGTTATTTGTATTAGCTTTTATATTTTATGTGTTTCATGTGTTTAACTGTTTTGGGGGAGTGTATTTTTATGTATCTATTTTATTTTGTAAGTTGACTCGCGGCTATGACCTTGGGTCAGCTGCTGAATAAACAAATCTTTGCTTACTTGCCCTTCCATGCCCTTGATCATTTTTGTTGCCCTTCTCTGTACCTTTCTAGTTTAGCTATGTCTTTTTTGAGATGGGGAGACCAGAACGGCACACAATATTTGAGATGCGGTCGCACCATTGATTTGTATAGAAGCATTATATCATCCTCATTGTTATTCTCTATCCCATTCTGAATAATTCCTAACATTTTGTTTGCTTTTTTGACTGCTGCTGCGCACTGCGCTGTGGATTTCATTGTATTGTTCACAATCACCCTCAGATCCTTTTCTTGAGTGGTAACTCCTAGCTTAGTACCCAGCATCATGTACACGTAGTTTGGATTATTTTTCCCTACATGCATCACTTTGCACTTGTCCACATTAAATCTCATTTGACATTTAGATGCCCAGGCACTCAGTGTTGTAAGATCCTGTTGCAGTTCCTCACAGTCTGCTTGTGCTTTAACTACCTTGAATAACTTGGTGTCGTCTGCAAATCTGATCACCTCACTCTTAACACCCCTTTCTCAAGTTAAACCACCCCAGGAGCCGGTGATAGCGGTCGATGCACCAGGTATAACCAGGGTGGGCACCCCCAAAGATGCAGGGCAAGGGGTGGTAGCGGGGGCCCCACAACCCAGGGCAGTCGGGACCCTGGGCAGCTGGTACAGTGGGGTGCTGCCCCAAGGGGTGGCACAAACACAGGCTCCAGGAATCAGGTTCTGTCCCACAGCTAGTGCAGTGGGCATGGGAGGGGTAGTGCAAATGACAATTACCACCGACGCTGCCCCCCAGTTGCTATGGTGGAACGGGACCTGGGTGCCAGTGGTCCGCCCTCCGCTGTCGGCACAGGTGATGGTGGCCGCCCCGAGTCCCTAGCAGGACAGGCTCTTCAAGTGTGGTCTGCAGGAGCATGGTCATTGTGGAAGGGCCACCCTCAGTGGACCATGCAGACCCAGTGAACACCATCAGGAGTAGGGTACTCTGAAGTGTCGGCACCCATAGGGGCCCATCTCCCAGTGACACGGGAATGAATATGGAGGGATGAATTCATTGACCTATTCATCCTTCTATTCAGTGACCCCATATTCAACCCAGCTGAACAGGATGATAGGCAGGACAAGGAGCATTTCAAGCGCCCCAAGACCAACTGGAATAACTGGACTGCGGCCTATGCAATCTATCAGGGTGTTATGATCCAGGCCTTCCCCACCCAAGCAGCCGACCTCCTCAAATATGCGGACATAGTCTGCAGGGCCTACGAGTCAGGCACCCCCAGGGCATGGCTATGGTATGACAAAGCCTTCTGCCGCCGACACCCATGCCCCCGACCTCTGGCTGGACTGCAGGATAGATGCAGCCACGCCTCAAGGTCGGACAGTGGACACTTCTTGGCAAAAAGGGATGTCGCTCCCACCAATGATCCTTTTTGTGGAGAAGCAAGAAAGGCCGCAGGCAGTGATGGCACCCAGTGCTGAGAGTACGTGTGCGCAGGGAAGTGCTCCCACATAGCATGCAAATTCCGACACTCCTGCCCTACCTGTGGAGGTTTCTATGCTGCGATAGCCTGCCCAAGAGCCAAGCCATGGACCAAGGGAAAATGCCCCGCAGGAGGTCCGGGTAAGAGTAACCAAGGGGATGGAGGTCAGGGGGCCTCCGCAAAGGACCCCAACCCCAGTTAGGGTGGAGCAACTGGAGTTGACCCTCTGGACCCACCACAACCCAGGTAACATCCGCTACATAGTGGAGGGTTTTCGGAAGGGGTTTAGGATACCAGCAGGGGAAGTGGGTCAGCATTGTATAGCCCCTAACTTAAAATATTTTGGGGACTTGAGCACATTGTCCAAGAGAAGTTGGGGAAGGAAAGAGCGGAGGGCTGGGTGGCTGGCCCGTTCCCAGCCTCACCCTTCCCTAATATGGTGGTCTCCCCATTTGGGGTGGTTCCTAAGAAGACCCGACATGAATTTCACCTCATACACCACCTTTTGTACCCCCACCGGAGGGTCAGTAAATGATGCCATCTCCAAGGAACTCATGTCTATATCTACTATGCATCCTTTGACTCAGTGGTGACTCTGGTGAGGCACCACGGTCATGGGGCCATGTTGGCCAAATGCAACATTAAATCCACCTTTTGCTTGCTCCCGATCCACCCAAACAACTTCCACCTCCTGGGCTTCCATTTTCAGGGTCAGTTTTACCATGACATGGCCATGCCCACGGGATGCTTGATATCCTGTTCAGCATTCAAGCAGTTTAGCTCCCTGATGGAATGGGTGGTCTGCCAGCAGGCAACAGCAGGAGAGATCACCAAATATCTGGATGATTGCGGGCACTGGAATGATGGAGACTTTCAAGCGGGTGGTGGATGGGCTGGGTTATCCCCTTGACCCCAGAAAAAACAGAAGGGCCAGCCACTGTCCTGCAATACTTGGGGATAGAACTGGATAGAGTGGCGGGGTTGTCCCATCTACCTAGGAATAAGCTGGCCACTGTCACGGATTCAGGTGGCTCTATGACCGCTCTCTGCCCCAGGCGTGCCATCTCTAGAAAACTGTCCCTCAGGATCGTATTTCTGCTCGTTACCCCAACCAGGGCTGGGCACTGATCATCACAGGGAGCAACAGCTGCTTCAGGGAGAACACCCGAAGGACACTCACTGAACCCACCGCCTTAGTGAATAGGGAACAAAGAATGGCCCCGTGGGGGAAGGGGACCCAAAACAGGGAAACAGAAAAGGAGAAGTTCCCTTTCCTAGTGGAGGTGCTCTGCGAGGGAAGAAGTCCTCCAACATTTGCTCCTCAGCCACTGCCCTCCCACACCTCACCATACACCCCCAACACCCCCTTTAACACACACCATTTCACCTGTACCCCCCCAAGACACACTGGATGCTCCTTAAAACACCCAACACTCATCGTCTACACGCACACTCTTTTATTGCAAACTCAGTATTCTGTCCGTAGGAAGGGTCAGTAAGAGTCCAGGGCCAGTCTCTCAGTAGCTCTGATAACCGGCAGCTATGCATGCTGCCGGAGGTGCCTTTATAGGTGGTGCCCCGCCCTTGCAGCCTGCACACTGGCGCAGGCGCTCTCAGTGTCGGGGTTGGCCTGGCAACCTGCCAACACTCCTCCATGACTCCTGCCAGGTCCCAGCTGGCGTGTGGCTTCTGGATACGCCATCAGCTGTGCCCATTGTCTTAGCAATGGGGTCATGGCTGGCGTCATCAGCATGAGGGGAGGGTGATCCCCCTGCTGCCGGTGATCCTGCAGCTTGTGGTTGCCTGGCTGGATTCGTGCTCGGGGGCCCAGCCTATTCCCCCTGACACACTGCCCCAACTTCCATCCCCCTTGAGCCCTCACAGCCATCCTGCGGGACAATATGGACAAATGTATGTCAGCCCCAAAAGTCACGGTCCAGGAGCTCCAATCCCTTATCGGGAGCCTTAATTTTGCCTGCAGGATGATCGCCTCAGGGTGAGCATTTTTGTCCCATCTGTATGCAAAACTGGCTGGCAATCTCCATCCCCACCACCACATAAGGGTCACAAGAGATATGAGGGAGGACCTGGGAAAGTGGGCCTCCTTCTTGGAGGAGTTCAATGGAGTCAGCATCTGGAGGGAGTGGCTCTGGTGGAGGCCAAGCTCCAAGTTCACTCTGAAGCTGCAGGTGGGATGGACTTTGGGGGTGTTCTTTAGGGATAGATGGTACGCAGCCCCCTGACCACCTGAGTGGAAAGAGACAGGCGTGACTAGGGACCTCACGTTACTAGAACTATTCCCCGTAGTACTAGCAGTACACCTGTGGCCAGACGAGTTTGCAAACTATGTAGTTCTTTTTTGGTGTGACAACCAAGCGGTGGTCCATATTGTTAACTCTTGCTCCTCCTGGTGCTACTCTGGTTCATCGAAACGAAAGTGAATAGGAGAAGTTGACAAATACTAGTTTTGACAAATATTTTTCAGCTCTGCTCACAGCAAGCTTTTTAGTGTCCCACAAGAGGCCCCACCTCCTCCCACATAGAGATAATCCTTTCCTTCATGTTTAGGGTTCTGTACAACTGATGCCTCTGTAGAGGTTGCATCCCCATCTCAGCCACACCCTGCCACTGCCTCAGTCTCTACTTGTATTGACCCCTGGCTACATGCAGACAGGAAGGTGGACAGTTCTGGGGGGATGGGACCCCTCAAGAGCAGATTGCCAGGAGCATGGCTGTCCAAGTTCTGAGTTGGACGGGCCTCTGCTGGTGGTGTCCATTACGGCGGCAGCTCCACCACTGAATGTACATTCCCTGCACAATCATTCAGTGGCGCTTGGCTTGGAGTTATCGCCTCTTGAGGCTGTTCTTGAGAAATATTCCAGTACTGGCTAAACAGGAGTTTTCAGAAATACTAGTGACCACAATGAGTTGGACATCCACAGGGATGTCCAACTCCTTGGCCACTGTGGGCTGGATCACCTCACGGTGATTGGTTGGCAGACGGAATTGCCATGCTTACAAACATCATATGGCCAGGGCACATTATTTATTTAGTGCAGTGGTAGTCAAACCCTTTTTGGTCTTATCCACATGAACTGTGAGAGTTAAATATGCAGAGTTTGGAGCTGTTATTGCATGATGTCATTCTGGAAATTTATATTTTATTTAAAAATATTATTTTAATAGAATTAATATAACTAAGGTTGCAGGCTTGATGGAATCTAATTGCGAGCCATATCAGGTCTGTGGACCACCAATTGGACAACACTAATTTAGAAGAAATACGGGAGGCAAAAATATTGCCTCATTCAATTAACTGTTCAAATAATACATAGCTACAAATCAAGTTGAAGAGGCAAGTTGATTAGGGATGTGCAATTTGTATACTTTTAATAAGTTATGAAAACAAATGGAACCGCATTCGTTTTTGTGACTGTTACAAAAACGGATGAATAAGCAAATGATTATCATTTGCTTTCATCCATTTTCAGATTTTTTCTTTGAATTAAAAACAATTTTTTAAAAAAATCACTGCACATGTTCAAAATGGCCACTGGACCCTTCTTCGTATGCATGCCCCTTTCCAAAACGGCACCCACGGCATTGGCACCATTTTGGAAAAGGGATGTGCATGTTCAGAGCAGCCTCGGTGACCATTTTGCGCATAAGCAGTGGTTTTAAAAATATATATTTTTAATAAAATAAAATGAGGAAATCCCCCAGTAGGGTTTATGGAAAAATGCTCAAAAACAAAGGTGTGGGGTTTTTTTGTAAACAAGAACAAAAAATAATGGTGTGCCTTCTGCACACCCCTGCAGTCTGTAGATGATTTCGTTATTTATTTTAGCACTGTTGGTAGTAACGTTGTAGTGCTGAATCAAATAGTAGATTCTGTATTTATGAATATTATCCACATTTTTGGATAGCACTCCAAGTATCCAAATGAATATTCACATTTATTAAACCCACTGTTTTTCTCAGGAGAGAGTTGGTGAATTTTTTGTTCAGATATATGGTTATTTGATTGAATATCCAAAATGAAATGACCAAAAGTGTCAAACAAACAAACACTTCCCCCCACAAAACTCCAGAAATGAATCAAATTAATCAGGTACAAACAGTCCAGCTTTGTTGGACCTGAATCAAAATGGGTGAATTCAACTAATATAGTATTATTTGCCATGAATAATTGTTTCAGCCTCTTACTGAACAGTGTGTTCTTTCTACTCTTGTAGAACATGCTGCAGGTTTGGCAGATTTCATTCTCTACTATAAGCATTGGGAATCAATTTATTCAGTGGCATAATTCCATTGAGACCAGGGACGTCTTTGGCGCAAAGGTCTCAAGTGACCCATCTTCCAGCGTTCTCAATTTTGCTGAATTTCTTTTTCATTTGTTGAGTCACTTTTCATTATCTCCTTTCTAATAACCTCTGCACCAAGCTGAAAGCAAATAAGTCGTTCACTGTTTAATTTGAAGAAGCTGGTTTAGATTAAATGAGATTATTCCTCTTTCATGGAAAGCATAATAACGGAACATCAAAATAATGGGTTTATCGTTCTGAATAAGAACAAATCATCCAAGCCGATTTCATGTTTGGTGCGGGGTTTTGTTTTGTTTTGTGTTTTGTTTTTTGACAAAGTATTTTAGACTTCTGGGTTTCAAGTGCTAATGTTGTAGGTACACCATTTGTTGTCTGTCGCTGCTGTGTGTTGTTTTTTTTAAAAAAAAATATAGTCAAATTATTTGATTTTAATTATTTGTCATTTTTCAATCTGTGCTAACTGTGCTAATAAAAGTAGCAAAGAAGCCAGTGATTCTTGAAAACCAACATTTCTTGACTTTATTAGAGATTTAGCGAGTTTCAAAATTTAGGTCACAGAAACTGCAAAGTTATATCCAAATATTATGTTTTTATTTAGAAAAGGAAGCCAGACTCAACAGCAACATATTTTCTGAGCAAATGCAAAAAACAGAACAGTGTTCCAACTAGTTATTATCTACAACCCTCTGACCACCACATACAATTCCAAGTATGCTGAACAACTCTGCAGAAGAACATCGGAAAAACTGAGGAACTATCTATTACATAAACTATACTCCAGAAAGAACCAACTGGAACAAAAGATCACTGCATACTCCAACATCCTAAAAGAGAAATATAATGAAATCCATCTCAAAATCATGATAGAAATCTGATCCAACTACAGTAAGAAAACTAAGAATCTGACCACAGCCATTCAGCACAAAACCCCGAAAATTAGCCAAACTACATCTTCAAACTACATCTTCAAGGCTGACAGGGACATCTCCAAGGACAACAATAACCAACCCCACAATGTGATAAACCTATCAAGACATCCACTAAACAAGGCAGAACTATCGGTACTGTCTAAAGGATTAACTTCTGCCCTACTACAAAACCAAACAACATCTTAATATGCAGAGAAATAGAGGAATTTTTCCACCAACACCGCCTTAAAGAATATTTTTACAAGGAGGACAACAACCCCCAAATGAATCTCTTCCACATAAATAAAAAGAATAGAACTTCACCTGGTTTTACATCAAATGAGGGGAGGAATCTCACACTAAACCACTACATTGGCTGCTTCAGGAAAAGAATTGACTGTGAAATCCTGAACCAAAACAACACCAAACATAACATATCCATCAAAGAAAGCAAGGCTTTTCAATCCCTAAAATTAATCCAAAAAATAGTCCTCAAACTGGCAGATAAAGGAGGCACCACTAATACTAAATCAAGAAGACTATATTACAAAAGCCTATAAACAGTTTTCTGATCACAACTATTACAAAGAACTCAGAGGATCCCACACCACTATACATACTGGAACTCAAAGACCTCATCAAAGCTCTTCCAAGAAAACCCAGGACAAAATATCCAATCTCATCCCCAATAATCCCACCTCCGGAACTTTCTACATGCTCCCCAAGATACACAAACAGGGGAACCCAGGCAGACCTATCATACCCAACCTTGGCACACTCACTGAAATCATATTAGGACTCATAGAGAACACTCTCAAACCATTTGCCAAACAAAGATCTAGCTTCATTCAAGACACCACCAACTTCCTCTACAAACTTTGCAACAAAAGAGGCCTTCCAGTCACAATACCATCCTTGCTACTATGAATGTTGCCTCCCTATACACAAACATTCCAAAAATGTATATAACAGTGGTGACAAAAGGGTGCTGGCCATTTTTGTTCCCGTTTTGAGGTTGGAGAGATGTGTGTCATGTACCCCCCTGTTCCAGAGATGGTCTGCTATTCCATGCATCGCAGCACTGGAACATGCTGGTACTCCTCCATCGTTCTTGCCCTCCTGCAGTTACTATTTGGTTTGCTTCCATTTACCTCTCCTTCTTGACTCCAAAACTCCCCCCTTGGAGCAACATTCCTCCCCTCTACCTTCCCATATCCCTGTCCCCCATATCCTTGTCCCATACAATCCGCCCGCCACTGCCCTCTTGCCCATTCCTTGTCTCCCCCATCTCGACTGCCTTTCTCTTGTGCCCTGTGGAACTGCCACTCTTCCATCCGTAAAGCTCCTTTCATCCATGACCTCTTCCTCTCCCAGTCTCTCACTCTCCTTGCCCTTACTGAAACCTGGATTCTCCCCTGTAACAATGCCACTCCTGCTGCCCTCACTCTTGGTGGTCTCACCTTCACCCACACGCCATGCTCTGAAGGTCATGGTGCTGGTGTTGCCCTGCTCCTTGCCAAATCATGCTAGTTCCAACCCCTTGCTGCACCGCCCTCTTGCTCCTTCTCTTCCTTTGAGGCCCATTGCGTTTGGTTCTACTCACCCCTCCAGCTCCATGTGGCTGTCATCTACTGCCTGCCAGGCTTTCCCACCTCTTTTCTCTCTGACGTTGATGCATGGCTTGTCTACTTTCTTTCTGATGATAATCTTCCCACCCTCATTCTTGGAGACTTCAATATCCACGTGGACACCCCATCTGACAGTGATGCTTCCTCAAAGGTCTTTGTTTGACCTTCACCTCTGGACAGACACCCCGACGAACCGTGACGGCCACTCCCTTGACCTAATCTTATCTAAAACTGCTCTTGAATATCTCCTTTGATGCCTTTCCTGTCTCAGACCATCACCTTTCTTTGTTCCATCTTTCCCATTCGCCCCACCTGCCTCCTTGACCTCTCACACTTTCCGTGACCTTCAATCCATTGACTCTCTTGTCTTTGCATCCTCCCTCTCCCCCCATCTCTCATCTGTCACCTCTACCACCTGCCTAGATTCTGCTGTCTCCATCTTCAACTCATCCCTTTCTTCCACCCTTGAAGGGGCACTCAGGGAGGACAAGGACATTGCAAAGAAGCTAAATGAGTTCTTTGCTTCGGTCTTCACTGTGGAGGATGTTGGGGAGATACCCACGCCAGAACCCTGCTTTGTAGGTGATGAATTGGATGAACTGCCACAAATCAGCATGACCCTGGAGGAGGTCCTAGAGCAAACTGACAAGCTTAATATGAACAAATCACCAGGGTCAGATGGCATTCACCCCAGAGTTCTGAAGGAACTCAAACCTACTAGTAGTAATTTCAAAGTACAGCAGTAGCATTTTAATTTAAAAAGGGAGACTATAACAAAATGAGGAAACTAGTTAAAAAGAAACTGAAAAGCCCAGTTGCAAGGGCTACAAAGTTTGCAAGAGGCGTGGACCCTGTTTAAAAGAACCCTTCTGGAAGCCCAGATTAAATGCATCCTGCAAGTTAAAAAAGGAAGCAGGAAGACCAAACATCTTCCACTGTGGTTAAATGGGGAGGTGAAGGAGGCTATTAGAACAAAAATGGCATCCTTTAAGAAATGGAAGGCTAGTCCCAATTAAAATAATAGAAAAGAGCATAAACACTGGCAACATAAATATAAAGTGTTAATAAGGCAGGTCAAGAGAGATTTTGAAGGGAGGCTTGCTAAAGAGGCAAAAACAAGCAACAAGAACTTTTTCAAATACATCAGAAGCAAGAAGCCTGCTAGGGAGTCAGTTGGGCCATTAGATGACAAGGGAGTAAAAGGGGCGCTCAGGGAGGATAAGGACATTGCAGAGAAGCTGAATGAGTTCTTTGCGTCGGTCTTCACTGCGGAGGATTTTGGGGAGGTACCCACGCCGGATCCTTGCTTTGTGGGCGAGGAATTGGAAGAGCTGTTACAAATCAATGTGACGTTGGAGGATGTTCTAGGGCAAATTGACAAACTGAATACTAACAAGTCACCAGGGCCAGATGGCATTCACCCCAGAGTTCTGAAGGAACTCAAATATGAAATCGCAGACCTACTGTTAGTAATTTGTAACCTGTCACTAAAATCTGCCACTGTACCCGAGGACTGGAGGGTGGCAAATGTAACCCCGATATTTAAAAAGGGATCCAGAGGCGATCCTGGAAACTACAGACCAGTAAGCTTGACGTCTGTGCCGGGCAAAATGGTGGAAACCATCATTAAGGACAGAATTACAGGGCATGTTGACAAACATGGCTTAATGGGGAAGAGTCAACACGGATTTAGTAAAGGTAAGTCATGCCTCACTAACCTGTTGGAATTCTTTGAGGGTGTAAATAAGCATGTGGACAAGGGAGACCCAGTAGATATAGTGTACCTGGATTTCCAGAAAGCATTTGATAAGGTCCCTCATGAGAGACTCTTGAGAAAATTAAAAAGTCATGGGATAGGAGGTAGTGTCTTACTATGGATCAGAAACTGGTTAAAAGATAGAAAGCAAAGGGTAGGACTAAATGGTCAGTTTTCACAATGGAGAGATGTAAAAAGTGGTGTGCCTCAGGGATCTGTATTGGGACCGGTGCTGTTTAATGTATTCATTAATGATTTGGAAAAGGGTGTTAAGAGTGAGGTGATCAAATTTGCAGACGACACCAAGTTATTCAAGGTAGTTAAAACACGAGCAGACTGTGAGGAACTGCAACAGGATCTTACGACACTGGGTGCCTGGGCATCTAAATGGCAAATGAGATTTAATGTGGACAAGTGCAAAGTGATGCACGTAGGGAAAAATAATCCAAACTATGCGTACACAATGCTGGGTACTAAGCTAGGAGTTACCACTCAGGAAAAGGATCTGGGGGTGGTTGTGGACAATACAATGAAATCCACAGCGCAGTGCGCAGCAGCAGTCAAAAAAGCAAACAGAATGTTAGGAATTATTCGGAAGGGGATAGAGAATAAAACTGAGGATGTCATAATGCCTCTATACAAATCAATGGTGCGACCGCACCTCGAATATTGTGTGCAGTTCTGGTCGCCCCATCTCAAAAAAGACATAGCTGAACTAGAAAAGGTACAGAGAAGGGCAACAAAAATGATCAAGGGCATGGAAGGGCTCCCGTATGAGGAGAGGCTTGGTAGGTTGGGGCTCTTCAGTTTGGAGAAGAGACGACTGAGAGGAGATATGATAGAGGTCTATAAAATCATGAGTGGTGTGGAACTAATAAACAAGGAGCAGTTATTTACCCTCTCAGCTAGTACTAGAACTAGGGGACACTCCATGAAACTCATGGGTGGCAAGTTTAAAACAAATAAAAGAAAATATTTTTTCACTCAGCGTATAATTGGGTTGTGGAATCTACTGCCAGAGGCTGTGGTAAGGGCCAGTACTATAGCTGAGTTTAAAAGAGGTTTGGACAAGTTTCTGGAAGATAGGTCCATTAGCAGCTATTAGCCAGACAGGATCAGGGAACATGACGGGAGCTGGGGGAAAACAACAGGGAATGGATCCCCCATTGTGACCTGTTGGGTGCTTCTCCCAAGCCACCGTGATTGGCCACTGTCGGAGACAGGATGCTGGGCTAGATGGACCATTGGTCTGACCCAGTATGGCACTTCTTATGTTCTTATGACAATCCCGTGGACTGCTTCCACCGACCCTGACATGTGGTGCACAGCCCACACGTGCTCATATGTGTACGCAGTGTCCCACGTGCAGCATTGGCCTATGCAACCCGCCCATCTGTGCTGGGCATGAGGCACTATGTGCACGCTTTCTGGTTGTGCACCGCGTGTCGAGGTTAGTGTCAGCGCCAGCAGGCTGCTGGATTGTCCCCTCAGTTTATATATTTTTGACTGGCTATGCTACATGCCGACGGAAGGACCCTGTGTGGCCCGAAAGCTTGCTTATTTCCACCAACAGCAGTTGGTCCAATAAAAGATATCATTTGAACTACTTTACTTCCCTCTCTATTCCATGGGCAAAGTTTTACAATCTGTATCCAGCCACCCTCACAACAGCCCTGAGAGAGGGGGACCACAGCTTCCCAGAGAGTTCATGGCTGAGATGGGACTGACCCTGTCTTCTGATGTCCAAGTTCAACATCTTATCTTTTAGGCTATACACTGGCTTAGTTCCTTATTATTAATCCCTATGCTGTAGGTCAGTGCTTCCCAAGCTGTGGTCTGCAGACCACTGTTGTTCCTCAAGGCCACAGTAAGTGGTCTACAGACCTGGCCACAGCACAGCAGACTTTGATCTTCATACTGTCCTCTGGAAGGGTGGGAAGAGAACTGAACAATGTATATGTGCTGGCTATGGCTTTCATATAGCTAGCACATGTGCAGCTTCGACCACCCTGCAGGTTGTATTCATTGGGTCACAGCCATTTCCAGTAGGTGGAGGGTGGTCTGTGAGAGATTTTGAGGGTTGGCAGTGTTCCCTTAGTCCAGGAAGTTTGGGATCCATGGTTGGAAATTAAACCCTGTGAGTAACAACTGTTTACACATTCTTGAGTAGTTTTAATATGTCTGAAGATGGACAAGTATTTTGGAGGGGCCATATCTGAAGATGGACAAGCTAGTTAATGGCAACCGTGACTCTGATGGATCATGTTGGATAGATTATAGTGTATTTTCATGGATGCACATGCTAGTGCATTGCTTATAGATGGGACAAACAGTTGGCAGAAAATGTAGATAAAGGAACCAGGGTCTTATAAGAAAAAGACAACACAATGGAACAGAGTTTATTTTCTGAACCTCAGTCCCCACAACCTACCCCCTGAGTGTTGTCTCTTACAGTTCTCTTCCTGTCACCTTCCTGACTCTGACAATTCTGTCTCCTTTACCCACCCACCCACCAATCTGTGATATCTCAGTTAATCTGGAATCTCTAGGCACCGTAGTGATGCCTTTAGCTCCAACTTTCTAAGAGCATGGGTGACCACCAATAGCCTTCGAGCCCCATGTGGCTTATAGAACAGTTTGATGAGCCTCACAGAGACCTGGACTAAATTCATAGTTGACAATGACCATTATACACTAAAATGTGCATCACATTACCTCGTGTTTGCTGCTTACACAACTAATGCTGCATAAGTTGGCACTAGATGTTTGGATAAAGTCATTCTCCAGAAAGACCACTACAGGGAGGTCAGTCCCTGCTTTTCTAGGACATAAGTAGTGCCATACTGAGTCAGACCAATGGCCCATCAAGCCCAGCAACCTGTTTCCGACAGTGGCCAATCTCAATCGCATGGGAGAAGAACCAATAGTCAGAATGGACAATCCATTCACTGTTGTTCACTCCCAGCTCCCGACAGTAAGAAGTTCATCCCGTAAGCTACTTGGTTAATAGCCATTAATGGACCTACTCTTCAAGAACGTATCCAGTCCTTTTTTAAACCCAGCTATACAACTGGCCTCGACAACATCCTCTGGCAACAAATTCCATAACTTAATTATGCGTTGAGTGAAAAAGTACTTCCTTTTATTTGTTTTAAATCTGCCGGCAGCTAGTTTTATGGAGTGTCCCCTAGTTCTAGTACTATTTGAGAGGGTTAAGAACTGTTCCCTATCTACTCGTTCCATACAACTCAAGATTTTATAAATATATCATGTCTCCTCTCAGTCTTCTCTTCTCTAAGCTAAAGAGACCCAGATTGTCA
>QEPC01015016.1:2614660-2631218 GCA_003113815.1 Sphenodon punctatus | reverse complement strand
AGAGTTGAGTGTCATCAGCGTAGAGGTAATATTGGAAGCCATGGGAGGCAATGAGTTTGCCTAGGGACAGGGTATAGATAGAGAAGAGGAGAGGGCCAAGGACAGAGCCTTGGGGAACACCAACTGAGAGTGGAAGGGAGGAGGAGGTGGAGTTGGCAAGAGACATATTGAAGAAGCGGTCAGAGAGGTAGGAGGAGAACTAGTCGAGGACGGAGCTATGGAAGCCAAGGGAGTGAAGTGAATCCAGCAACAGTGAGTGGTCAACAGTATCGAAGGCAGCAGAGAGATCAAGGAGGACAAGAATGGAATAGAGGCGATTACATTTAGCCACAAGAAGATCGTTGGTGATCTTAGCGAGAGCAGTTTCAGTAGAGTGAAGGGGACGAAAGTCAGTTTGCAGGGGGTCAAGGAAGAAGTTGGCAGAGAGGAAGTCAAGGCAGCAGGAGTAGACAACACGTTCAAGAAGCTTGGAAGCAAAAGGAAGGAGTGAAACAGGATGGTAGCTAGAAAGGTCAGAGGGGTCAAGAGTGGACTTTTTGAGAATAGAAGAGACAGTGGCATGCTTGAAGGTGGATGGGAAGGAGCCAGTAGAGGGGGAGAGGTCGATGATGTGCAGAAGGGAAGGGGCAGCAGTGAGAACAATGGAGGTCAGGAGGCGGGAGGAGATGGGGTGGGAGCCAAGGGGGCAAGTGGAAGGGTTGGAGGAGGAGATCAGGGAGGAGATTTCCTCAAGGGAAGCAGGAAGGAAGGAGGACAGGAATGGAGGAGGGGGAGGAGGCAGAGGGGAGGGAGTAGGAAGAGGAGAGGAGTGGGAAGCAATGTTGAGGTGGATCTTGTCTATCTTGGAGGTGAAGAAGGAAGCAAGATCCTGAGCAGAAAGGGAAGAGGGAGGAAGAGGACAGGGGGGTTTGAGGAGGATAGGGGGCTTGAGGAGGGAGTCAAAGGTGGAGAACAGGCGATGAGGGTCCCAAGAACAGGACTCAATGTGGGAGGCATAGTAATTCTGTCTAGCGAGGGAAACAACAGAAGTAAGGGAGGAGAGATAGAATTTGAAGTGAAGGAAGTCAGCATGAGAGTGGGATTTGCGCCAACGGCATTGAGCAGCATGGGTGCAGGAGCAGAGGTGGCGGATACTGGGGGTGAACCAAGGATGGGGGTTGTGGGAGCGGGCAGGGTGGGAAGAGAGGTGAGCAAGGGAGTCAAGGGTGGTGGAGAGAGAATAATTGAAAGCAGAAACGGCCGAGTCAGGGGAGGAGGAGGAGAAGACTGAGGGGAGAAAGGGGGGGAGAGAGGAAGTAAAGTCCAGGGGGTTAATGGCCTGCAGGTCACGGAAGGGGCATGGAGAAGGGGAAGAGGAAGGGGGACAGTGGAAGACATTGAAAGAGGCAAGATAGTGGTCAGAGATGGGATGAGGATTGAAGGAGAGATCAGAGACAGAGCAGTTCCTAGAGAAAACGAGGTCAAGAGAATGGCCGTTAGCGTGGGTGGGGGAGTTGGTCCAAAGGTGGAGGTTGAAGGAGGAGACTAGTGGGAGGAAGCGAGAGATGGAGGGCTGGGAAGGGACATCAACGTGAATGTTGAAGTCACTGAGGATGAGAGTGGGGGTATCATCGGAGAGGAAGAAAGTGAGCCAGGACTCAAATTCAGAGAGAAAGGAGGAGAGAGCCAGGTGGGTGGTAGATGGCAGTGATGTGGAGATGGAGGGGGGAGTAGAGGCGCACAGAGTGACCCTCAAAGGAAGGGAAGGAGAGAGAGAGGGGAGGAGAAAGTGGTTGGAACTGACAGAAGTTAGTGAGGAGGAGGCCCATGCCACCACCCCGGCCTTCGGGGCGTGACTGGTGAGAAAAGGAGAGGGTAGCTGGGGTGACAGAGTCGGAGGGGGAGATCCAAGTTTCAGTAAGGGCAAGGAGCTGGAGGGAGTGGTAGAGGAAGAGATCATGGATGTAGGGTGCTTTATTGGCAGAGGAGCTACAGTTCCAAAGGGAGCAGGAGAATGGGAGCTGATGAATGGGGATAAGATTGGGAGAAAGGGGGCGGTGGGGCAGGCGAGAGATAGGGAGGGTGGGGGAGGAGTAGGAGGGGAAGGTAGCCAAGGGGGAGGAGGAAGTGTGAGGAGGTTGGTGAGAAGTGATAGACTGGGAGGGAGGAAGGAGCAGGGGGAAAAGAAGTAGAGGAAGAAAGAGGTGGGGGGAGAGGGGAAAAGGGGAGAAGGAGGGAGAGGGAAGGTGGGAGATTAGGGCAGGCATAATGGTGAGGATAGGTAATAGAGAAGAGACAGAGAAGAACGAAGTGGAGAGTGGCTGACCTACTGGCCACTGAGGAGCCACCAGATGGTAGAAGTACCCTTAAACTTACCCTTAGCTGCTGCTGTTGTAGTGTTCTGCTGGTGAGTGATCTTATGGTGCGCACCGTAAGGAACTGGAACTCGGGTGGCAGAAAAGCCAAGCTCCAGGAGGGTCGCGGCATCTGCAGGTGATGTCACCATAAGGTGTTGGACGTGGCCCTGAGAGGCCAGAGATCAAATCCCATCTTAGCCATGGATGGCCTTGGGCAACTCACTAACTTTCAGCCTCAGTTCTTCACCAGTAAAATTTATTTATTTATTTATTTATTTAAATTCATTTGTAACTCGCCCCTCTTGCTGAAGCAACTCAGGGTGGCTAACAGAATAAAACAACAATAAATTTTATATACATATTAAAATAGCAAAATTACAAAATCAACAAGGTCTGCAGCTAAACTACCCCCCACCCCCAACTAACTCACCCCTCTCTCCCACCCTTCCTACCAAACGTCTGATGGAATGACCAAGTTTTACATTGTCATCAGAAAGGGAGGAGATCCGGGCTATGGTGGATCTCCAACAGGAGTGCATTCCACAGCGATGGTGTGGCTGCCAAGAATGTCCACCTGTCATTATCTGTTGATACCACGGGACCTCCAGGAGGGCACTCCCGGCGACCGCAGCGATCATCCGCAGACTCAGGGAATGAGGTATTCCCTCAGATAATCATGACCCAGGCTGTTTAGGGCTCTAAAGGTCAAAACCAGCACCTTGAATCAGGCCCAGAAGACAATAGTTAGCCTGGAGTACTGGACTAATGTGCTCCCTGTGACCTATCCCAGTCAACAGGCGGGCCACCGCATTTTACACCAGCTGCAGTCTCCAAACTTGTCAGGGAATAGGGGTAAACCTGTGTCCCCTCCCTTCCTCTATCCTCCCACTCTGCTTTGTGGGAATCTACCATGTAAAACGGTCCCTCAGGATCTTATTTGCACGTGCTGTCCCAGTCAGGACTAGGTACAGATCAACATGGGGAACAGCAGGCCACAGAAGAGAGCACCTTAAGTAACCTCACTACACTCCTCAACCTCAGTCAGCAAGGGGGAAGGGAAGTGCTGGCTGTGTGAGGAAAAAGGGAGAGGGGACTAGGAGGGGCTTGCTTACCTCACCCTAGTGTCTCAACAAGGAAGATACTCAAGCACCATGCAAGCGCACACACAAACTACTACAGACTCAAACACCCCACAAAAACACACAGAATGCTACAGACCCAAATGCCCTACAATCTCACACACTGAATACTACAGACTCCAGCACCATGCATTATGACAGTCACGCAGGAGTCCAAGGGCCCGTCTCTCAGGAATGCTGATTACCGGCAGCTAAGTATGCTGCCAATCATGCACTTATGGGCAGAGCCCCATCCCTCCACTGCACATGCCGGTGCAGGCACGCCAAGCATTTGGGTTGCCCTGGCAACCTGCCGACGCTCCCCTGCAGCTCCTGGAGTGGCGTCAGCCATGCTTGTTGCCTTAGCAACGTCACTGCAGCTTGCTGCACTCGTGCTGGGGGGGAGGGCACCTCTCCTGCCGGTAATGGCCCCGAGGGTGGGGTTTACCCCACCCAGGTTCTTCGTATGTCCAGGAGAATGGTGAGCCCGGGGGCATGCAACGCTCCGCAATCCTCGACATCCTTGCACACGCTGCTCCCAGGTTCTGACAAAACCATCACCATGGGTAGCCCCATGTAGAGTGCATTACAGTAGTCCAGCCTTGAGGTGACAAATGCATGGATGATGGTGGTGAAATCTGAGTCTGAGACATATGGACAGAGCTTCTTCACCAGATGTTCTGGGGGACATCAACATCCATGCCGACGCCAGTCTCGGAGGGGCAGAGAGTGAATTAATATCCTCCATGGCAACCATGGGCCTGTCTCAGAGAGTAGTGGGCCCCACAAATGTTGAGGGACATACCCTGCACATGATCTTTTGCACAGGCCTTGGGGGGGGAGGGGGAATCTGTTAGTGGGGGAGGTGTCAACAGTGCCCCTGTCATGAGACGGATCATTATCCCCTCTGGGCTGGTATCCTGGCGCATGTTGGCCCCCGGGAGGGTGCAGAACCAGTTAGGTTGGTTCATCCCCGAAGGCTTATGGAACCAGAAAGGTTCCAGATAGCTCTAGGGGATGTTTCCTCTGACCTCAGTGGCCACTCGCTTGATGACCTCGTGTCGTGTCCATGTGAAATTCCATGTTGGCTGAGGCCATCGACCATGTGACTCCCAGGCATCCATTCCCGAATCACCGACAACATAGCTCCCCATGGTATACAGAGGAGCTGCAGCAGATGAAACCGGAAGAGCGGCAGTTAGAGCAACGGTGGCGTCACACACATGCTGAAGTTGACTGATTGCGGCATAGAGCCTGGTTAAGTACCTATGACATTGTGATGTGGACAGAAAAGAAGGTTTTCTTTGCTGCCCTCGTTGCATCCACTAAGTCCAGCCTGACTGAACTGTTCCGGGTAGTGAGGGGGCTGGTCAGTCCGGCCTCCCTCCGCCTGGACTTAGAATCATCAAATGCTCGCTGTGATTTCTTTGTGGACTTTTTTGCAGATAAAATAGCTCAAATTCACCACAATTTTGATACAACTTTTTTAGCAGTGGGTGGGTCAGAGGCATTAGAAGCCCCTTCTTGTCCTGTTTTGTGGGATGCGTTTCAGGTTGTGTCACCCTCAGATGCGGGGGATGCTCTTGGGACTGTTCAAGCCACTTATTGTGAATTGGATCCATGCCCGTCCTGGGTGGTTAAGGCTAGCCAGGAGACATTGGGGCCGCTGCTGGTGGGGATAGTCAGTGCCTCCCTTGGAGAGGGCAGGGTGCCAGACTGCCTCAAGGAGGCGGTGGTGCGACCCCTGATCAAGAAGCCATCCTTGGACATTGGCATCCTGGCTAGCTATCGGCCAGTCTCTAACCTTCCCTCTTTAGGGAAGGTTATTGAACAGGTGGTGGCTCTACAGCTTCAGGAGTATTTGGACTGGGTCAATTTTCTTGATCCCTCACAGTCTGGCTTTCATCCGGGTTATGACATGGAGAGTGTGCTTGTGGCCTTGGTCGATGACCTCTCCCATGAGTTGGACCAGGGTTGTTCTACCCTGTTGATCCTGTTAGATCTCTCGGCTGCATTTGATACCATTGATCATGAGTTGTTGGTGACTTGGCTGTGGGATTGGGCAGGGATTAGCGGGACTGTTCTTGAATGGTTCCGTTCTTTCCTGGCTGGGAGAACCCAGCATGTGGTGCTGGGGGAGTTTTCATCTTCCCACCGGGGCCTCACGTGTGGGGTTCCACAGGGTTCCATTCTATCCCCTCTACTGTTCAACATGTATATTCAGCCTTTGGGAGAGGTTGTCAGGGAGTTTGGGGTGAGGTGTCATCAATATGCTGATGACACCCAGTTATATCTCATTTTCATCTGACTCAGGCCCAGCAGTCTCAGTGCTTACCCATTGTTTGTCAGCTGTGGGGGATTGGATGAGGGTGACCCGCCTGAAATTAAATCCTGACAAGATGGAGGTGATGGTTGTGGGGAAAGCCGAGGGAGTGATGGCCCCCATCATTGATGGGATCCATCTTCCCTTGGTTTTTCAGGTCCAGAGTCTGGGGATGATCCTGGATCTGCAGCTCCGCCTGGATGTCCAGGTGGCAGCTGTGGTAAAGGGGGCATTTCGCCAGTTATATCTGGTGTGTTGGCTTAGGCCGTATGTCTCGGACTCTGATCTGGCCACAGTCATCCATGCTTTTATTACCTCGAGACTGGACTACTATAACGCACTATACGTGGGGCTATCCTTGGTGCTGGTTCGGAATCTGCAGCTAGTGCAGAATGCGGCGGCCCATCTCCTGACTGGGACGGGCCGACACTTCGCTCTCTGCACTGGCTGCCGATAGTTTTCTGGGCCCAATTCAAGGTGTTGGTGTTGACCTTTAAGGCCCTAAATGGCTTGGGCCCCACCTACCTTCACGACCGCCTCACCCTCCAGGTCGTGGATCACCCCCTGCAGTCAGTCGGGGGCACCCTCCTTGGGGTCCCCCGGGTTTCCCGGGTGTCTACCATGAGGAGGGTGTTCTCTGTGACTGCGCCGTGGCTTTGGAACTCCCTCCCATTGGAGGTCTGCTTGACTACCGACCTCCCCTCTTTCCACAGACAGTGTAAGACCTGGCTGTTCCACTGGGCCTTTATTGAGGGAGATGGGGTGGGGGGTGGGTATGGGATTTTTAGGTTGTTTTAATTATCATGTTATTACTGTGTATTTTAATATGTTTTCAGTGTTTTTAAAATGTTGTTAGCCACCCCAAGATGCCTGAGGCAGGAGGGGGTGGAATTTAAATTTTAATATAAATAAATAAGATGTAATTGGCGAAAAGTGCTCCTGGACACAGCTGGCACCTGCAAATCCAGGTGCAGCTGTGGATCCAGGAGCATGCCTAGGCTCTGCACAGATGGAACCAATGGAGGGTGGACACCCCCTTACAATAATGCGGGTTCCCCCTCCCACAGATCACCGGTCCCACCCACCATCTCTGTCTTGTCAGGATTGAGTTTCAGTTGGCTTGACTTCATCCAGTCCCCCACAGCAGCCAAACACCGAGACAGCAATGAGACTGCAGGGCCAGGGTCGGTTTAAAAAGATAGATACAGTTGGGTGTCATCTGCATGTTGATGGCAGTGAACTCCCCAACTCAACCTCCCCAAGCAGCTGCATGTATACACTGAATAGGAGAGGCGACAGAATAGAACCCTGCAGGACCCCACATGAGAGGCTACCTGGGGATGATGTACAATCCCCTAGTACCACCCGCTGAGATCTTCCTGCCAGGTAGGAATGGAACCATTGTAAAAGGGTGCTGTCCACCCCAGCCAGGTCCCGCAGATGAGTCACCAGTATCTTGTGATTCACTGTACCAAATGCCGCAGCTAGATCCAGTAGAACCAACAGGGTCATACGACACTTACCTAGCTCTACCAGGAGGTTGTCGACCAAGGCCACAAGTGCAGTCTCTGTACCCTGGACAAAAACCAGGCTGGGAATGATATGGGAATAATAATGACCTACCTCACAGGGTTGTTGAGAGTGTACTAAAAATACACAACTAATGCCACATAGGTTGGTGCTGGAGGTTTGGCTGGAGTTGTTCTTCTGAGGGACCACTATATGGAGGCACTTTGTTGTTCAAATGATTAATAGTAGTAATAATCACAAAGCACATCCAGAACAAAGAAGTGGGATATAAAACATGTTTGGAATAAAGAAGGATTCAAATTTTGGAGGTTATTTATTTATTTTCATGATTTATACCCCATCTCTCCTGCCTAGGCAGCTCGAGGTGGCTTACAAAAGTTAAAATATTTTAAAATATACATAAAATACATAAAAGGGAGGCATAAAAATAAGAACATCCTCCCCTCCCACCCTCACCCCCCCTTCATCCAAATCCCTCACCAAAGACCTGGCGGAACAGCCAGATCTTGCACTGTCATCAAAATAAGGCACGGTCCAGGGCCGCCCGGGCATCCACCAGAAGGGAGTTCCACTGCCTAGGTGCCACCACCGAGAAGGCCCTCTCCATTGTAGCCCCCACCACCACCCAGGCAACATCAAGAAGGGTGCTCCCAGCTGTGATACCATTGTTAAGGTGACAAATTTGTCATAGAAATTTTCTTTAAAAGTCATGAGTTGGTCATGGCAGGAATGAGAAAAGGTCACGGAAAACTCATGGGTAATTTTTTTAAAAAAAACCTTTTATTTAATATTGTATTTTGTAAACCCCCATCCCCTTAGATTGTAAACCCAGGGATTAGATTGTAACCCACCCAGCACAGAAGAGAAGGAGGGAAACACCCCCTACCCCTTAGATTGTAAACCCAGGGATTGTAAAGCCCTTTGAAAACCCCAGGCTTAGATTGTAAGCCCAAGCAGAGGATAAAGGCAGAGAAAATGCTCCTCCTGGGCGCCTCTTGAAGCTCTGACAACGGTAACGTTCTCTGCATTTGATCCCGCCGCCACACCATGCTGTGCCGCCACTTGACCATGCCCAAAGCTCTGCCCTCCACAAGAAACAACACCGAGGAGGGGTTTGGAGCTCCAGGGAGAGGCCGTGGCTTTACCCGGTGGCACCCAGCGTGTTATTCTCGCCGGCTTCTTGCGATGCCGCCACGTCTCCACAGCCAGGGAGGGGTTTGGAGCTCCAGGGAGACACCGTGGATCTTCTTAGCACCACTGAGCGTGCTCTTCTCACCAGCTTCTTGCCGGCTCTGCTCTTCAGTTTGGAGGAAATCTCGAAAAACTTGGGAAAATCACAGAAGTCATGGGAAGATCTCAAAAGTCGTGGAGGGAGGCAAAAGTCACTAAAAACGTGACTTTGTCATGACCATGACAAATTCTTAGCCCTAACCATTGTCAATGATCTGAACTGATGAAAGACTACCCTTTCACCTGGAAGTGCTTACTCTAGAACAAGGTACAGACGCATCAGGACAGTAAGAGGAAGTTTTCACTGCTGCCACCTATGTAGTTTATGTTCAGGGCATCAGGCACCTGCACTCATTATTTATGGGAAGCATTTTTACATTGACTGAAGTAATGGGAGGCATATTGTATTGTAAGAGAATTTTGCATTGCGTGATAAATTTAGCATTGCTTCCATCCCTTTTTAGACATGAGGAATACTGGAAGGTATATTAAATTAACATGAATTGTATGGCTAATTCGATAGCTAAGTGTGAAAATCACAACATGTTTACTGGCTGAAAAGGAAAGGTTTTGAAAAGAAATGGCATGCTGTAGAGGTTTGGCTACTTCACTGCCGTCGCAAGGTCTCTCCAGTTTAAAGGGTCATCCGTTAGAAGACAGCACACAGCAAAAGGTTCTAGAAAAGAGTGATTTGTTGCATCTTGGGGGGTGGAGAAGCTTTGACTAATGCTGTGATGAAAAGGACTCGGGGTTAGATTTTCAGTTAGACATCTAATTCCTATTAGCTTTCAAGTGAAAATTAGGTGCCTAACTTTGGCAATCAGAAGCTCTACTAGTATAGCTACTTGATTGCTGAAGGATAACTTTAAGTAACAGAAACAAAGGCACTTGACGATTGCTTGACTAATACTAACTAAGCAAATTTATCCTTTTTTCCTTTAAAATTCTGCCCCACTTCAGCAAAGGACACGCCCAGACAACTAGACCAGGACCAGGATAATTTACATGCTTAAAGTTAAGCATGTGCTCAAGGCTTTGAAAAACTAGTATCTGCTTTCTGCATGTCAGCTGTCCTGGGATTTTCCATAGCTGAAGCCTGTTATTCTGTTTCTCTTGGAGATGGATAGCCGCCTCTTGTTTTGCTTCTGTTATTGGGTGTTTATACAATTAAGATGTGACTTTTTTGTACATGGTTTGCTTCCTGTGTTTGAAGTTCACCACCGCAGCCTTGCACTCCTCAAGCCCCCATCCTTCGTCCCCTCCAACAATAACAAAACCTGAAAAGACTCATTATTTCCCCAGCAACAAAATGGATGTAGATTTAGCTGCGCTTTTCTCCTCAGATGCCTGGCAGGACTCCTTCCCTCCCTCTCCAAATCTTTCCTAGGAGGATTGAGCACAGCTGATCACATGGATAAGACTGAGTTCCTGAGAGTGTGTGGCAGCCAGTGGAATTTTTCTTTTGATCTCCAGTGCTCCCCTCCTCCACTATAACATGCACATTTCACTTACACTAAACTCCAACCACTTTCAACACTATAGTCTGCTTTATTTCTTGATGGCAAAATTGAGTAGAACAGCACATGGGAGTTTGTAAACCAAATATTTTCTACAGCTCTCATTGGGGCACTAAACCCAATTCCCCTCCAGCATCCAGCTTGAACCCAGGCCAGTGGTATATATAGGTATAGGTCAGTGGTATAGGTTGGAGGCACTTCTCTGTGGCGGAGGGACTCATTCCCCTGAGTGTGAACCAGAAGCTCATATCACTGGCTTCCCATTGGCTTGCTCATAGTGCTCCTCACTAGACTATAATTCTGTGCCGAAAAAGACCATTGCTGTGACAATTTGGCCTGATGAACAATTCTGTGAAAATAACTACAGAATCCACAGGGCTCTGATGAAATGTCAATGTGTATGAGGGGCTTTTATTGTAATACTGGAATGGTTACACAGATGCCTGTTTTTTTGTCATCTGGTGTAAAATATTCTAAAACCCCACTTACGGTTTTCAGGAATTCATTATGTCTTAACAAGTACAAATTCCCCATGAGGAGACCCATCATGATAATTATATTGTATGGTATAGGTGTAGCTTTATGGCCTTTGTATGCACTTTTAAAAGAAGTGAATTCTGTATATTCTTTCTCTGTTAAAATACTACAATGCAGCTAAACTAACAGCACATCTTTTCATAATCTGTGCATGAATTATTTATATAACCCCTTTTTTATTAGTCTGTTGCACCATGTAAAATAATGAAGAGTCCATAATGACTTCCCTTTGTGAGGATGGAAAATTTACAAAACAAGCTTCAGGGATTAAATCTAGTTGAGTTTGTATTTGGAGCTGTGGAAAGCAGGGAGTAGATCATAATGGGTCAGGAAAACATCTCTCCATGGCTGCCCTTTCCAAAAGGGAAATGAAATATCAGAAATTCTATACACAACTGGATTAAAAACTTTTGGCTGCTGGACCAATTTTTGAATAACTTAGGAATTCTTGTTGAATCACTCCTGACATTAAATCCTCTTGGCTATAACTATCTTCAGAGCAAACTTCCTGTGGTATCCATTTCAAAATAACTTAGGGCAACCAGTAAGTGGAAAAAATAATAGAAGCATTACAAGTTTAGGGTCTGGAATAGAGCTGACAAATTACAAAATACACAGTCAATTTAAGGTGGGAAGAAGCAGCTCCAGAAGGCATGAATTACAATGTCCAAAGCCTGTGGCTTGCAGTCACTCTCTTCCTGTCCACAACATTAACTTGCTGCAGTGATGGATTCTTGACAGATTTCTGTACTTCATTCTAGAAGGTGCAGCCCTTTCCTCTGGTCTTGACAAGTAGTATATTGAAGTGTTGATAGGGTTTATTGGACGTTCTGTGTAATTGCATTTTAATTGATTGATGTATCCACCCCAGGAAATACCACTGGCAGAACTGGACTAATGCTCAAGAATTAGAAACTTGTGCCTACCGCCACAGAAAAGACAAAAAAAGAAGGATCAGGGAGTTAGCCTGACTTTAGTACCAGGAAGGATACTACAACGGATTATAAACACCTGGATGACAGTGAAGTAATTGATCATAGTCCTCAGGGATTTGTCAGGAACAAGGCATGCCAGACTAATCTTGTCTCCTCCTTTGACAGAGTAATTAGTTTGGTGGATGATGAGAAAGCTGTGGACATAATAGATCTTCATTTCAGCAAAACATTTGCCAGAATTTCATATGAGATTCTGATTGACAACCTTGCAAAGTATGGGCTAGAAGATACTACAACAAGGTGGCTTCATGGCTGATTGAGAAACTGTAACCAACCAAGCAGTGATCATCAAAGGCTCATTGTCCAAACGGAGGGCAGTATTGAGTGTAGGGCTCCGGCCCGGGTTTGGTGGTGTTCAACATCTTTATTAGTGACTTGGATGAAAGGGCGGAGGGATTATTTATTCAGTTTGCAGATGACACTTCGGAAGATAGAATTTTAAAAAAAAATCTTGATAGGTTGGGAATCTGGGCTGAAACTAACAAAATTACCTTTATCTTAGTTTAATTTCAAATTCTGCATTTTGGGAAGAAAAACCAAATGCACAAGTATAACTTGGGGGATACCTGACTTGGCAGCAGCACATGTGAAAATGGTCAAGAGATTGCGGTTGGTGATAACTGAACGAGAGTCGGCAATGTGATGTGACTGCAAAAAATGGCTAATGCAGTGTTAGGCTGCATGAACAGAAGCCTTGTCTCCAAGTCAGGTGAAGCAATATTCCCCCTCCATTCAGCACGGATCAGAAATCACCTGGAGTATATTGTGTCCAACTTTGGGTGCCTTGTTTTAAGACGGATGTTGACAAATTGGAGCGGGTTCAGAGAAGGGCAACAAAGATGATGATAAAGGGGCTGGAAAACAAATCTTATAAGGAAAGCTTGAAGGAGCTGGGTATGTTTAGCCTAGCAAAGAGGAGATTAAAGGGAGACATGAGAGCAGTCTTCATATATCTAAAGGGCTGTCACCAAGAAGATGGCAAGGTAACATTCTGTATTGCTCAGAGGGCAGGACTAGGAAGGGTGGGCTCAAATTACAGGAAGGCAGGTTTCAGTTAAATATCAGGAAAAACATCCTAACAGCGAGAGTTGTGTGGCAATGGGACAAGTTGCATGGGGTGGTTATAAGGTTTTTTGAAAAGAGAGTGGCTGGCCATCTTCTGGGGATGTTGTAGCTGTAGTTGTCCTGCATCAAAGCAGGGAATGGACTAAATGACCCTTGATATCCCTTCTGACTCTTAAGAATATTCAGGGGCGTAGCTAGGTTGGAATGGGCCCTGGTGCAGGAGATGGAATGGGCCCCCGCTCCAGTGTGCGTATGTATTTGACAGGGGTGTGGACCCCCAGGCTCATAGGCCCCAGTGCAGCTGCACCTATTATAGGTACGCCCCTAGGTGCTGTGATTCTAGAGCCCAATGCAAGGGTGACTGGGGCTCATGCTCTGGCCCTGTGTTTTCATAGTCCCTTCCCACAGCTCCAAATGGAAAACCAGTCTGAGCAAGGAACAGAAATTCCTAGTCCAGAAACCTCCCCCACTTGCCAGGAGCCGCACCTAGCCCCACCAGTCACTAGGCCACAAAATATCAAGAGGCTTCACCCCAAATTTTCACCCCCATGCTCAACAAACTCTACAACTGGTTCTGGCCCCAGTTCTTGGAGTTACATGACAAGGAGTGACTCTCTCTGTCCATTCCCTCCTTCATCCCTCTGGGTCCCTTTCCACATGAGCAGCTGCCTCCCTCTGTCCCCTGCATCCTGCAGTATCCGCAGCACAGTCCAGACCTCAAAATCCCTCGGCAGGGTGAGTGTTTCTGAGCACTGAAATGAATACCCCATTTTACATTCATGAAAGTTATTCACATATTCAGGTACACAAACAAGTACCCAAACAAATCATTATTAGTGGTGTGAGATTTGCATGTTTTGTTCATTCCAATATTTTGTTTTGGAAACTTTAACTATGTTTTGGTATTTTGGTTACTTCTGTTTTCAGTACTTTGTTTCCTTTGGCAGTGCTGCTTAGCATTATTGCTCACCATTCTGTTGGGCAATGTTGCTATAGGACTAACAGTGCCAACCAGTCTCACCAAAGTAGCACAGATGCTGTAACAAAGTAAACAAGGAACCAAAGTCACCAAAATACTCAAGACGAAATATCTAAACCAGGAGTGAAGCAGGAAGTGGCGAGTTCAAAAGGATTCAAAGCACCTACATCCATCAGATTCAGTATTTACTTTGGAAATTAATTTCAGCTCCAATGTCACCTTACATGTGGGCTCTCATCGCTACGCAGACATGTTTGAAAATGTGCCTCTGATGTCGGGGTCTCTGCCTGAGTGTGCAGAAAGTTGGCACTAACAACTCTGAGAGGTGTGAACCGCCCATTGCAGCTCAGCGGATTATTTTAGTGCATCTCGTACAGTAGCTAATGCAGTTGAGGCACAGCCCCCTAAGATATTTTCTTAATTTCCTTAGCTGTGGATTCAGCAGCAACCTTTGAGAGATTTATTTATTTATATTAAAAAGATTTGCTATCTCCCCCTCCCCCCCTCCTGCCAAAGCAGCTTGGGGCGGCATAGAATATAAAAACGCAAAATAAAATATACAACATAAAACTTACAAATTCAAGTACAAGCAGTGATTTCCTCCCCCTCCCCAACACCACCCCTACCCCTACCCATCTCCCTCACCAAATGCCTGGTGGAACAACCAGGTTTTACATTGACACCTGAAGAAGGGAAGGTCCCAGACTAAACGAGCCTCCACCGGGAGGGAGTTCCACAACCGAAGCGCAGCGACCGAGAACGCCCTCTCCAATGTGGCCGCCACCGAATACGGGAAACTTCAAAAAGGACGCCCCTGGCTGACCGCAGCAGCCGTTCCAGAACCCGGGGAGTGAGGCGGTCCCACAGGTAGATTGGGCCCAGACCATGTAGGGTTTTATAGGTGAGAACCAACACCATGAATCCGGCCCGGAAGGCAACATACAGCCAGTGCAGAGAACAGAGTACCGGTGTTATGTGCTCTTGGTGGTCCATAAGGAGACGGGCCACCGCATTCTGCACCAGCTACAGTCTCTGAACCATCACCTTGGGTAGCCCCACGTAGAGTTCTTTACGGTAATCAAGCCTCGAGGTGATGAAGGCATGAATGATGGTGGTAATGTCACAGTCTGAGATATATGGCCATAACCGTCGTACCGGATGTAATTTAGTAAATGCACTTCTCGCCACAGTTGCCACCTGGACATCCATGTGGAGCTGTGAAACGAGGAGTACCTCCAGACTACAAACCGAACCAAGAAGGACTTGTCTTGAGAAGCTTTAATGCTAAGAACCAATTTCCTCAGTTAATTAGTACTATAGTTCCAGTGTAGTAAATAACATTTTTGTCAGTGTTTTCATACTACTACTCTGAGATTTTAATGAGCAATGTGCAGTTGGGCATGAGTTGGGAAGACTACTCCTTCTTCCAGTTCCATGTGTGGAATGTACGAATTACTGGGAGAGCAATTTGAAATAGTATTGCGTTTCCTGGTGGATAATATAGTTTTTCACATATCTTCCATTTCTCAGCTGGTATGGACTGGTGTAGCTCCATCAAACTCAGCTGAGTGAAATCAGTGGATTTCAATGGAGTTGTGACATTTTACCCCAGCAGAGAAAACAGCTGGTCAGGAATCCACAGCAGAAACTAGTGATTCCATTTGGAGGTGGTGGTATTACCATGCTTGGCCACTAGATGGGGCACTTGCATTAGATTCCCTTTGACTCCCTCTAATCTCTGGGAAGGTCTGGCAGTTTGTCTAGTAATGAAGCACATCAAGGCAGTTATCTGCAAAAGGTGCATTATGATGACTCGGATCTTTTTCCACTGCACTTAACAGAGATGTCAGAGCTTCCCTGCAAGGATTCAGGCATCACCAAGCATAACAGTAGCGGCTGATGTGCTTCTCTGCAAGGTGTTTTCTGATATCTTCCTCAACACCTGTGCTGCACTTGGCCTCTGAAAGGTGGTTCTGTGGCCAGTTTTGCAGCCCTGAGAACAACTGGCTGTCCCTATTGCAAATAGCATTTTCCTGATAGCAGACTGTTTGAGGGTGTTGTTACAGGAGAGTGAGATTGTTCAATATGGAGTCAGAGGTGTAGAAACATGGAGGTGATACATTCCCTCTTCATTTGGAGTGCAGGCAACCATCTTCTCCATAATTTTATCCCCCCTACCCATTTCACTAGGGATGGTCGAACTGTGGTTTGGGTTCGCCCGTTCAGTTCGCCTGTTCGGTTCGTTCGCCATGTTCGGGTTCGGCCGTTCGGTTCGCTCCTGTTCGGTTCGGGCGTTCGGAAAAAGACTCTCTGTGCGAGGAATGATGGCCCCAGACCCATGACGGGGGCCCCTGGGGTTAGAGTGACAGCATCTAGGTATTGACCACAGCCCTCCCTGCCTGTAACTTGGCCCCAGAACCCTGACGGTGGCTCCTGGGGCTGGAGTCGCTGTTGCTTGATGCGGTGGAATGACATTGTATTCGTGCAAGGAATGATGACCCCAAACCCATGACGGTGGGTCCTGGGGCTAGAGTGGGAGCCTCTTGATGCTTTGGAAAATTGGCTCTCTGTACGAGGAATGATGGTCCCGGACCCATGACGGTGGGTCCTGGGGCTAGAATGGGAGCTTCTGGATAGTGGCCACAGCCCTCCCTGCCTGTAACTTGGCCCCAAAACCCTGACGGTGGGTCCTGGGGCTGAAGCGGCAGCTGCTGGATATTGGCCACAGCCCTCCCTGCCTGTAACGTGGCCCCAGAACCCTGATGGCGGGTCCTGGGGCTGGAGTGGCTGTTGCTTGATACTTTGGAAAATTGGCTCGCTGTGCGAGGAATGATGGCCCCAGACCCATGACGCTGGGTCCTAGGGCTAGAGTGGCAGCTTCTGGGTATTGGCCACAGCCCTCCCTGCCTGTAACTTGGCCCCAGAACC
>QEPC01015016.1:2589913-2607926 GCA_003113815.1 Sphenodon punctatus | reverse complement strand
CCATATCCATATCCAAATATATATATATATGTATATGGATATATATGCATCCATATATCCATATATATGGAAATATATATGGATATATATACATCCCATATATATGGGATGGGGGGAATCACAAATAGAAGAGAAGTCTGTAGTGAAATACATACATTACATACTCAATGAGTCTGTAACACAAGGTTTCAGTTTATGGTTTAAGTTTCATTTCATTACAAAAGTGAAATGAAACTTAAAACAATCTAAAAATCCTACTCAACGCCTGCTGTTCAGGAACAGTGACTAGCTCAGAAGAAGTTGGGAAGGGGGGAGGCAGATAATTAGTTTCGTTTCTTGCAAGCATCTCCACCCCTGGTGCCTGGAAGTCTGCTCCTCAGTGACTGACACCTCCCTGTAATGTTTGACCTTCCAGTGAACCTTTTTTTGCCACCCAAACTCATCTGAATGTGATCCAAACTGACCGAACTGTTCTGCCATTTCGCCGTTCGGTATGTTCGCGTTCGGGTTCGGGTTTGAGTTCGGTCATCTGAACAGGCCGAGTTCGGGCCGAACTCTGAACTGCCGAACCGTGTTTGCCCATCCCTAAAGAATGCATCCAGGAACTGCCTCAGGACAGTGTGTGTGTGAACAATGTATCCGGAACTTACTTGTGAACTTGTAAACCCAGATGATTGAAAAATCTGGAACTTTAAGGTGTGTGTAAAGATGCCCAATGTCTTGTAGTATTTGGGTAACTCACATCCTTAGGTTAAACAGTGTCTGCATAATATACTTTTCCAGACTTGGAAGAATTTTCCCCCATAGCAATGTTTCCCCACCAAGCTTCATGGTAAAACCTTTGGATTATTAAAGACTTTGAGCCAGATGTTCCAGAATCCAAAGGACACTCTTTTTAGGATGTAGGTAATAGGCAGGAACCTGTGTTCAGTGTGTTTTCTCCATTGCTTCTAATAAGAAAACAACAGTGAACACAGGTCCTTGGTAATAGGCAAATGTCCCTATGTCAAAGGAAATTTGTTCTAAACTGTACAGTAAGGGTGCAACCCGACCTTGACAGGGGAAGAAAACCTCCTTAAACTTCTCTTAAGGGGGGGGGAGGGGGGAATCCTTCTCTTGAGACCTTGATTGGGTGGACAGAAGTTTCAGAAAGCAGCAGTATTATGACTTTGGCTCCTCTTTAGCAGTTCTGTTATGTCGTCTTGTTGCAGGCTCTGCCACCCAGTAATTTAACATGAGTTGCTCTTTGTTTCCTGAGCCAAAAGGGAGCATTCTAAATGGATGCCATTGTCAATAATAAGCCAGCAGCTTCTTCATTGACAAGAGATCTCATCTGTGCACTCTTAAAGACTCTTAGAGTGTCGTTCCCTGCACTGGTTCCACCTCATCTCATTCACGATTCCCTCGATTCTCTTCAGTTGCACCTGAAAGGCCCATTCCAATTTATTTACCATTAACTAAGACATCCTGCAGCTGTGAGCGCATTCCCATATACATTAAAATGCTGCTTTTCCTAAATGCAGTCAATTTCAAAATGCACTTAAAGAAACCCATGCACTATTCACATATGGATTTATTTAAGTGCATTTTGAAATTGACTGCATTTAGGAAGCAGCATTTTCTCTACACAGCACCCCTGCTCCCAGAGAGGGGAGAGGAGAGGAGCCAGCGCCCGGAAGCGAGGCGCTGTGTAACTGACATGACACTGACTAGCCTAGTCAGTATCATGTCAGTTACACAGCACCTCACTTCCCCGGCTCTCGGCTCCCAGAAAGGGGAGAGAAGCGGAGCCGAGAGCCGGGGAAGCGAGGCGCTGTGTAACTGACATGACACCGACATGCCAACAAGAGGATTTATGCGGATCGTTTCAAATGCGCACTTGTAAAGGTAGCTTTTGGCTGCCCCTCAATGTGCTTGAAAAACAAATGGGAGAACTGCTAAATAAGCACCTGGAGTCTTTCCCACATCGTTCTAATATGCGGAGGAAAGAAAAAAGCGCTGATTTAACGTATGTGTGAATGTGCTCTCTCTCTCTCTCTCTCACACACACACACACACACACACACACACTTCCCCACACCCGCTAAATAAGCGCATGGAATCTTTCCCATATCGTTCTAATATGCGGGGGAAAGAAAAAAGCGCTGATTTAACGTATGTGTGAATGTGCTCTCTCTCTCTCTCTCTCACACACACACACGCATGCACTCTTGTGTGTGTGTGTGTCTCTCTCTCTCTCTCTCACACACACACACATGCACTCTGGTGTGTGTGTCTCTCTCTCTCTCTCACACACACACACACACACACACACACATGCATGCATGTAGTCAGTCTCTCTCTCTCTCACACACACACACACACACCCATGTGCACTCCTCTCATCCACACACTCTCCTGGCACTCGCACTCTGCAGGCTCCCAGCACTCCGCTCCCCAAGGCAGAGTGGCTTCCCCTGCTCCTCACACTGACTGGGGCTATGGCAACGTGACTTGCTTCCCCTGACACCCCTCCCCTTGCCAGGCAGAGGCCATGGCTTCCTCACACACACACACACACACACACACACACACAGGTGAGCCACTGATTCCATCTGAGACTCTGGAAGCTCCAGCAGCATCATCAGAGCCCCTTCGAATTCCTCACACTCCTCCAGCCCAGGCATAACCAGCAGAGCTCCAAGCCCATTGCTTCTGGCTAGGCCATTTCCCAGTCTCACTCCCACCTTGTCTTTTCTTGCTCTGCTGGTTGTGCCTGGACTGGAGGGTTGCGGGGAGTTTGATGAAGCAGCAGCAAGAAGGATATTTCTCTATGGGAGGAGCGAGAGGGCTGCTGGACTCCTGGCCACAATGGCTGGCTGTGGGGTGGGGGAGTGATGCTCCTAACTCCTGCTGGGGGCTTGTGGGACCCCCAAATCATGGAGCCCGGTGACAGCTGCACCTAATGTCCCTATGATAACTACACCCATGCTTCCTTCTGCACCTTTAGCTCTGTGAACACACAAGGTTAATTTGATTCAGCATGTTAGATGTTGCACAGGTGGGAAAGGCTAAAGGCCAGCTCCTTGGATGTGTGAAAGCTGCTCTGGGGCCACAAAGCATCAGTGCAGCCAGCCTTCTTCACAATTTACTCATTGCTCAGGAAGCCCAGTCTATTTGTTGGGTATAGTTTGCTTTGAAGAAACCTGGAATGGCAATGAATCACTGAGACAACACCTGTATCCGGTTCGATTTCTAGAATGAACAATTGGATTCATAGCTTTGCTTTCAACCTTCTTGACTTCTACACAGCTAGAGCAATTTGCATAGTCAATTAAAACAGAGTTGCCTCTTCAGCCTTTTGAACTTCAATCGACCACCTAGCCTTTCACTTCAGATGCCATTAGCAAGTGCCTGTTAATTATTGAGGTATGGCTGGTTTCTGGGAGGGAGTTCTACTAATGCACATGCCCAACTGAATGCGTTGTGTGTATGGACCTTCACCAAGGCTCTCATTCTTTTGCATGCGTTTTACAGAGAATGCACATGAGCACAGCTATGAATCCAAAAGCTAGCTCTCCCGTCCATCCAAGCTGGAAAGTAAAGTTGACCTTGAAGTTGAAAGTGTTCGGGGTGATAGTGCAAGGCTATTTATTTTGTGGCTATAGGAAACCATACTGTATACATTAAAGTGTGATGCCCTACCAGCATCTTCATTTTAGTTAGGGTTCAGTGGCAGGTGGCAGAGTGAGGGAAAAGTATCTGAAAAAATTAATGGTTTAATTTGCAGGACAAAAGAGTCTAGGCAGACCTTTCTGGGGTGTAACTCCCTATTGAGAGAGAGAGACAGAGGGGAAATTTGCCTTTTTGAAAACAGAACATTAAGGGTGTAAATCTTCCACACATTTTGAAGTTTATGGCTCAGTTCCCACTGATTCTAATGGATGGAAGATTGTGTTCTGAAGCCTCAAGGCATTCCTTCCTCCCCACCCCAACATTTAGCCCAAAGTTACAGTCAGTACTAGTCATGGAATCACTCAGTGGTCTTTGCCAAGTCACTTTCTCTCAGCCTCGGTTCTCCATCTGTAAAAACTCAGTAATAATAATCCTGGTCTACTCAAATCAGCTGATAGGAATCTTGTGAGATGATAGTTGTAAGACGTTTTGCGCACTCAAAGTGTTATGCTAATGATTAGGAGTATCATTTCTGCTGTGAGAGTGGGTGAGTCCTCTCTAACTGTGCCATAGGGAGAAAAGAGGGTTGAAAAGTATCGAATGACTTCTATTTATTTTATTTTTAAAAAATACAAATTGGCACTTTTGACCAAACCAGCAGTTTGCAGAGAAACTGTCCTTTGGGTTGCAAATTTTCACATTTCTATTGAAAAGTGAAAACATATTCAGTTCCTTGGCAAAATTCCAAAGAACAAGAAAAGAAAAATTTGGATGAAAATGGACGTGGGGATGCTCTATTTTTAACATTGTTCACAGAGCAAGTTAATCCTTTCTCAATCTCATCCAGTTCTGATGGATTTGCAAGTAATTTGCTGCGGTAATTGCAGTAAATGTATGCACCCCTTTCAGCCTTAACTTTATTTTTGTTTTGTTCCCCCACCCTCCGTGGTAATAGAAGTCAGATCTACGAGAACATTGCTTTGAAAGTAGAATTCCCTATTCACAAATAAATGATTCCCTTTCCATGAGAAGTGTCTAGCAAATGTCTAACAAAGATATAGAAATCCCTTTCCATGAGAAGTGTCTAGCAAATGTCTAACAAAGATATAGAAATCCCACTCGTGGGGGTCATATTAGCTCTTTCCTTCCAAACCAGGAGCTCTGCTAAAGAATGAATACATCGCTACCATACCCCAAACAAGCACTCAGTTGTTTCTGTCATAAAATGTCCACAAGTGTCATAATCAAAACTGAAAGGCACGCTGCAGTTTTGGCCTGGCTTTCAATGACATCAGTATTACATCCAGCTGCAGGCTGAATTGGGACATTCTCTACTTTAGCTGCTGCGTAAGTGGCATTGGGTGGCACAGGAGCACTGCAGCCAGGAATCGAAGCCCAAACCTTGCTAAACAAAACATTCCCACCTTGTTTACATCCCAGCTCTCAACCTGCTACATTCCAAGTTGTGGCTGGGAAAGAGAGAGAAGAATATTGAATAATTTCCCTGCAAGCAAATGAAGTTCTCCTTCTTCTCTGGATCACATATACAAAATCTGTAAAACACAGGCCAGATTTGTTCTCAGACTTGGGTGTTCCTGCTAATTTAAATATACAAAACAATAAACTATAATTCCAAGGAGTGGCTGATCCTAGAACCCTGCTCTATCCTCCTCCCTTTCTCTCTGGCACAGAGAGAGACATGGCCCAGCTCCTGTATTTCCTCGAGCTAATGAAATCTCCATATCAGTTTGAGGCAGCAGCAGCAGCTGCTGCTCTGCAACTTGACTCCATTTTCTAGCCCTGCTGGACGCTGAAGTTTCTTAGGGATTAAACTTCAGTGTGAAGGTGAACTGCAAGCTCTGCTCATGCTAGCTCCCTATCAGTTCCTACAGTCAGGACAGGGAGCTGCGGCAGTTTCTCTGTTCAGAGAGCATTAATGCTCCCCCTCCCAACTGCAGATGGGATCTCTATGCTGTGTCATACTATGCAACTAAAATGAAAAGTGCTTTAGAGCCTTATTCATCGGGGCACAGTATTTTCCTGGAATATCCACTCTGCAGATTTTTGTAATGCTACAACACTGTGTGTGTTGACTTCTCTCACAAACGTGTGATCCCTGTTCCCCCACTATTGCTTGCTTATCCTGTCTTGGCACTGCACCTCTCTTCTGTTGTGTTGCAGTCTGAAAGTCACAAGGAGCCCATTCATTGCAGCATTGCAGAAGAGAAGACTGGCTCTTGTAGGTTCATCTGCATCGTTCGTGTTATTACTGTGTCAGTACATTTAATTCACTACTGCAGAGAGCTTCTACTCAAGCACCTGCTATTTTGGGAATGCAGCAAAAGGTGTGCAGGAAAAAGCAGGGCAGTATTTGGAGGGCACCTGCTTTTGAGAAAACAGCTTTTCTGTTTTTATGAGATCGCAAAAGACAGGAGGTGAGAATGGAACAGGCGAGCTCAACAGCACTCACAAGTTCTGTATCCAGCCCGTTAGTCTGTGAACTCAGCTCCCTTGTGATTTCTAAGAAACCAGATGGCAAGATTTTAAAGCTTAAAAATAATTGACAGCATGATTTAAGCTTGAAATGCCCAGTGGTACTGAACTACCAATCTATTTTTAATAACATGGGGTGATCACTATATTGACTTTCCAGACTGTTTTGGAACAACTGAGCATAAACAGTTCGAATAATTCCTTGCCCAGTGCACCGAAGTGACTGTTTGTTCATTCATTGGAATAATTCAGGTTCTGGTGGAAGAGTTCGGTATTTAACATGCAATAAAGAGCTTCTGTGGATAGTTAAATTTCATAGCACAGTGGGGGCATTTAATCACAACAAAAGCTGCTTATTGGGAGAGTAAGAAAGCATAAGAGAAAATGTTTCTTTTTGGCTGATGAAGATTTGATATATCTGTCCTGTTGCTACATTCCATTGGCATCACTTTAAAGATAGGCAAAATGGCTTCTGTTGGGTGTGTTTGAAAGGTGAATGTTTATGAGAAGGGGTCTGTTTCATGGATGGTTTTTAATATGTGAGGGAGTGTCCTGTAGAAACAGAAAATAGCGCTTGAAGGAAATATATAGTGAGGCTTTTGGAACCTAAGTGAAGGCAATATTTTTTTTCTTGTTGTGTAAATTATCTGCTTTTTCCTCATGGAAGTATTTAGACTCTGGGCTAGATGGATCTTTTTACAGCTATGAAGATAATTGCCATCCATAGTAGTTCCCATGGTGATGTTTAGAAACAGCCTTTTATAAAGTTAGCTTGTTATAAAAATAAACATGGATTCATTTATCTAAATTTTCATTCTGAATTGATCTATAAGTTGCCACGCTCTATTCCAGGGGACTGTGGCAGTCACACACTATAAACCTCCGAAACTAATGTTTTTCATACAGCAAAGCCATGGAGGACCATCTGGGGTGGTGACCTTGTGCTTCTGGATTGGAATGTCATGCAGACGATCCAGAATGGATTTCCTCTAATCTGCTGCTGTCTACAATTAGGGGCGGTCTTACGGATACAGATTGATCCATAAGTGCTCATAAGAAGCCCTTACGGATCAAGCTGTACTGAACTGAAACTGAGAACATAAGTAGTGCTGCACTTGGTCAGACCAATGGTCCATCAAGCCCAGCATCCTGTCTCCGGCAGTGGCCAATCTCTCTCTCTTGGGAGAAGCACCTGACAGGTCACAATGGGCAATCCATTCCCTGTTCCAGCCCCCAACAGGAAGAGGTTATGTCCCCCAAACCTACTTGGCTAATAGCCATTAATAGACCTATCCTCCAAGAACTTATCCAATCCCTCTTTAAACCTAGCTACACTACCTGCCGTGACCACTTCCTCTGGCAGTAAATTCCACAAGCTAATTGTGTGCTGCAGGAAAAGCAATACTTTCTCTTATTGTTTTAAATCTGCTGCCAATTAATTTCATGGAGTGTCCCCTTGTTCTAGTACTATTAGAGAGGGTAAATAACCACTCCCTACGTACGTGTTCCACACCACGCATGATTTTATAAACTTCTATCATATCACCTCTCTGTTGTCTCTTTTCCTAGCTTAAGAGCCCCAACCTATCCAGCCTCTCCTCATATGGAAGCCGTTTCATACCCTTGATCATTTTTGTTGCCGTTCTCTGTACCTTTTCTAGTTCTACTATATCTTTTTTGAGATGGGGCAACCAGAACCGCACACAATACTCCAGGGGCGTTTGTTCCATAGATCTATCTAGAGTAGGGGTATGCACCAGGGCCCCATGTCATTTTTGTTTTTCGTTAATCATTTTTGTTATTAAAATGTGTCATTTTTGTTTTTGTGAATGAAATGTCATTTTTTGTTGTTCTTGTCGGTATTGTATCAGTACTGATTTCAAACAAAGATTTTATTTTTGGTATCGGTATTGATTTCATGTGCCAATGAAGAATTATTGTCAGAAGTTGAACTCCTTCCCCTTCTCATTGTGATACAGAATGAACTGCACACAATATTATATACTGTACACAAAATGTAGTTTGATTTATATAATATATACAGACCCTAAGCTAAACCTAACCTATGTATAATACAAAATGTTCCTATCCTATAGTCCTAATATATATATATAGTAAAACATCCTAGTATCTATCTATCTATCTATCTATCTATCATATATGGACAGAGGGAGATGGACAGGGGAAGGGAAAAGGAAAACTCAGAGGTACTATCTCTAATCTATCTCTATTCTCTATTTCTGTGTACCTAAGGAATAAGAATTGGGTGGTATGAAAGGGAATAAGGGATATTTATTTATTTATTTATTTTATTTTATTTAATGGAATTTTTATCCCACTCTTCCCACCACAGGCGGCCCAGAGCAGCTAACAGTCATCATAAAATAAATATAGTAAAAACACTTAAACTGTATAAAACACAGTCAATCATAAAACAAAACAACCCCCCCCCTCACCCAGCCCCACTCAACCCTACCCCTCTCCCTCGCCAAATGCCTGATAGAACAGCCAGGTTTTGCAGTTCTTACAGAAGACTGGAAGGTCCGGGGCCAGACATGCCCCCACTGGGAGGGAATTCCAAAGGTGCAGCGCGGCCACCGAGAACGCCCTATCCTATGTGGCCCCCTGAGAAACCCGGGGGACCTCCAACAGGGCACCCCCAGCTGACTGCAGGGGTCAATCTAGAACCCAGGGAGTGAGGCAGTCTCACAAATAGGCAGGGCCCAGGCCATGTAAGGCTTTATAGGTTAAAACCAACACTTTGAATCGGGCCTGGAAGACTATTGGCAGCCAGTGCAGAGATCAGCGCACTGGTGTAATGTGCTCCTGGCAGCCCAACTCCACCAGGAGCTGGGCCTCCTCATCAGCTGCAGCTTCCGAGCTGTCACCATAGGTAGCCCCATGTAGAGCACGTTGCAGTAGTCTAACTGAGAGGTAATAAAAGCATGGATGATCATGGCCAAGTCTGGAACTGAAACCAGTGGCTAAAGCCGCCACACCAGATGTAACTGGTGAAAGGCACTCCTCGCCACAGCCTCCACCTGGAGATCCAGGCAGAGCTGCACATCGAGGAGCACCCCCAGGTTCCGTACCTGGGACGTCAGCGGAGGGAAATCTGTCAACTCCGCCGACCTACCCACTAGTATCACCTCTGTCTTATCAGGATTCAGTTGCAGACGGTTAGTGCTCATCCAGTCCCCCACAGCTGCCAAACACCGGGTAAGAACCGAGACAGCCAGGCCTGGGTCAGTTGAAAATGAGAGATACAGTTGGGTGTCATCTACATACTGATGACACCTCACCTCGAACTCTCTGATCACTTCGCCGAGCGGCTGCATATACATGTTGAACAGGAGAGGGGAAAAAACAGAACTCTGCAGGACCCCACACGGGAGGTCTCGGTAAGATAAAAAACAATCACCGAGCACCACCCGCTGAGTTCTTCCGGTCAGGAATGAGCGGAATCTTTCAAGAATGATCCCACCCATCCCTGCACAATCCCGCAGGTGCGTCACCAACATCTTGTGGTCAACGGTATCAAATGCAGCCGACAGAGCTAAAAGGATCAATAGGGTCGATTGGTCCTGGTCCTTTTCTCAGCGAAGGTCATCCACCAAGGCCAAAAGTGCTGTCTCAGTGCCATACCCTGGACGGAAGCCAGACTGCGAAGGATCAAGATAACCAACGTGGTCGAGATGCCCCTGGAGCTGCTGAGCCACTACCTGTTCAATAACCTTCCCTAAATAGGGAAGGTTAGAGACAGGTCGATGGCTGGCAGGGGAGTCAGCGTCAAGTGATGGTTTCTTGAGCAGAGGCCACACCACCACCTCCTTGAGGCAGCTCGGCACTCTGCCCTTCCTCAGGGAGGCATTGACCACCCCAGCCAGCACCGGCTCCGATGTCTCCCAGCAGCTCTTAATCAGCCAGGATGGGCACAGATCTAATTTGCAAGAAGTGGCTTGAACAGCCCCAGGCACCACATCAGCAGGCATCATCGACTGAAAGTGATCCCATAAAATCGGACAAGATGGAGCTTCTACACCTTCTACCTCCTCCACTGCATTAAGTGCGGCATCGAGGTCTTGGTGAATACCTCGGAATATCTGCAAAATAATCCACAAAAAGGCCACAGTGGGCGGAAGATGACTCAACCCCCAGGTTGAGGGAGGCCGGACTGACCAGCCCCCGCACCACCTGGAACAGCTCCGCTGGATGGGATTTTGCGGCTGCTATAAGGACAGCAAAAAACTCACTCTTTGCTACCCGTATAGCCATGACATAGGCTCGTAAACTCATTCTATGTCACAATCTGTCGGCTTCAGTGCGAGATTGACGCAACCGTCACTCCAACCATCGTCCCTCTTGCTTCAGGACCCACAGACCTCAGAGAACCAAGGAGGTCTGCGCCAATGGATGCCTGGGAGCCATTTGATTGATGGCCTCCGTCAACAAGATATTCCAAAGCTTGACGAGGTCATTGATGAGACGATCATCAAGGTCAGAGGGTAACTCCTCCAGAGCACCTAGAAACCGCACTGGGGTCCATCAGCCTCCAGGGGTGGACCATCCTAATAGGTCCCACACCCTGCCAGGGGCAGACATGTGCTATAAGGGAGGTCTGTAGGAGGTAATGATTTGTCAATGACAAGGGCACAGTTGATATCTCCCCCATTAACGGAGCACCCGCCTCAAGGCCAGTGCAGAACATGAGGTCCAAGGTATGCCCTCCAAGATGTGTCAGGCCGTTGACCCTCTGGGACAGGCCCGTGGTTGCCATGGCGGCCATGAACTCATGCTCTGCTCCCCCGAGCACCACGTTGGCTTAATGTTGAGGTCCCCCAGGACTATCATCCTGGAGGACCACAACACCACCTCCGACACAGCCTCTGCCAGAGCATGCAGGGAGGCTGCTGTACTGGTAGGTGCATGGTATACCAGCAACTGTGCCCTGCCAAATCAAACCAAGATGGAGACCTTCAATGCCTGCTATGGTCCACACTGAATACTTCCTCACAGACCACCTCTCTTTAAAAATCATAGCTTCACTGTGCCCCCCCCTCCCATCCCTCCAACCTCGACTGGTGCTGCACGGAATACCCAGCCGGAACAAGATCAGCCAGGATAGGCCCTGATTGATAGGTTTCCGAGATCGGTGGCACAGTCCAGGATCATCTCCTGAACTGTTGTTGCCTTATTCGCCACCAATCTCGCATTTAACAGCACCAAAACCGGGTTGAGGGCCCCCTGACCATGATCCACTTGCTCATCTGCTGGGGGAAGGGCAAGCAGGACGTGCACTAGGCACCTGTCCCACCTCACCACGTTCACATTCTTCCCCCTGAGACCATATCTCCCCTGGCCCATCACGACCCCAATAGCTGCGCCTACACCCCCCCCGGTTGACCCCCCCCCCAACTTCATATCTGAGTTCCTTCAGAGTTCACCTTGGGAATGAATACCATCTGGTCCTGGTGATTTGTTACTATTTGTGCATCTGAGGAAGTCAGCTTGTGCTGATGAAAGGTCATGCACTAATAAATATTTGTTAGTCTTTAAAGTGCCACTGGACTCTCTGTTCTTGTTATTACTTAGTTTGACAATTTGCTGTAGTATCTCCTCCAGAGTCGCACTTATTTTATTTTTATTAAAACATTTTATATCCCGCCCCTCCTGCCAAAGGCAGCTCGAGGCAACTTACAATATATAAGAATATAAAAATACACAAACAACATAAAACATCTAAAAAAGGAGAAGAGGGAGGAAAGGGGGGGGACATCCCCCATGCGAAAAGAGGAGGGAGGAAAAAAATACCCCAACCTTACCACCCCCCATAAAAATAAAAACCCACCTCCCTCGCCAAAGGCCTGGCAGAATAGCCAGGTCTTGTTTTTATGTTGAAAAGAGGAGAGGTCCTGGGCCTCTTCCAGGAGGGAGTTCCACAGCCTCTGTGTGGCCACCAAGAATGCCCTCTCCATAGTCACCCCCTGGAATACCCAGGGGACTTCAAGAAGGGTGCTCCTGGTCGACCTCAGGGGCCGATCCAGAGCATGGGGAGTGAGGTGATTCCACAGATATTTGAGGACCAAACTGTATAGAGTTTTATAGGTAAGAACCAGCACCTTGAATCAGGCCCAGAAGACTATAGGCAGCCAGTGCAGAGAACAAGCTCCTGGCAGCCCTTTTCCCATAAGGAATGCCACATTCTGCACCAACTGCAGTCTCCGAACTGTCACCATGGGCAGCCCCACGTAAAGCACGTTACAATAGTCCAGTCCTGAGGTGATGAAAGCGTGGATGATAGTGGCCAGGTTGGAATCTGAGATGTATGGCCAAAGTCGTTGCACCAGATGTAGTTGGCGGATTACGCTCCTTGTCACAGCTCCAACCTGGGAATCTAGATGAAACTGCGCATCAAAGAGCATTCCCACCGCCTTCCCCACTAGCATCACCTCCATCTTGTCGGGATTCAACTTCAGTTGTCTCACTGTCATCCAGTCCCCCACAGCCGCCAGACAGCATGTAAGCACCAAGACTGTGGGGTCTGGGTTGGATGAAAGAGAGAGAGAGTTGAGTATGATCAGCATATTGATGACAACGAACTCTAGAGCACTGCATGACCTGATTGGTTGTGGGAGGCAGCAGGCATTGAGCAATCACAGACTGCCATGAGACTGCTGGGGCCTGCTTGCGCTGCTCATTGGCCAGCGATACATCTATCAGATACTGCTGAGCTGCTCGCCCCTCCCACCACAAGCACAGTTCAAGAGTTCAACCCTGTTAAGATTCTGAGATGTCTGCTCCCTCCTCCCCTCTCCACATTTCCCCTCCAAAACCCAACTGCCACAGCACTAATAATAACAATGATAATGACATTGTCATTTTTATTTCTCATTATCGTTTTTGGTATCGATATCATTACCGTTATCTGTATTCTCTGTTGTTTTTAGTATTCTCGGTTGTTGTTTTCGTTATTGCAATAATGAAAATGAAAATGACAATTTTCTTTCTCGTTATTGTAATAACAAACACATGCACACCTCAGACCGAAGCAAATAATTCGTTCAGCTTCCCTGCAATGTCCTTATCCTCCCTGAGTGCCCCTTTCCAACCCCCCATGTCATCTAATGGCCCAACCAACTCTCTAGCAGGCTTCTTGCTTCTGATGTACTTGGAAAAAGTTTTAATTATTATTATTTTTTTGCGTCTTTAGTGATTCGCTTCTCAGATTCCCCCTTAGCCTGTCTCATTAATCTTTTTCATCTAATTTAACTATGCCCAAAAAGTCAGTTGTGGTTTGGTTTAAAATTCATTAAAAATAAAAAATCACTGTGCATGCACAATGGCTGCCGGACCATTTATGCAATGATGATGGCAGCATAACTGTCATTTTGGAAAATGGCAACCAGTCACACATGTGAAAAATGGCCACTGCGCATGCGAAGACCAGCTGCTCTTTTCCAAAATGGCAGCGATGAGAGTGCACATGTGCAGAATGGTCCGGTGACCATTTTGTGCATATGCATAGATATTTTATTTTGAAATGGATTTTAAAGGTTTGATTGACTTTAAATACGGATCCATAAAATGGATTCATATTTAAATCCAGAAATTGCAGGATTAGAACCACAAGTGGAACCGAACCGTAATTTCATCCATGTCCTGATCCTGGAACGGCCATCCCATTGGTGTGTCTCACATGGCAGGGCAGATATCTAGCACTCAGTCACCTGGTCAGCACAGGGCCTGTCATTCTTCAATGAACCATTGTTTACCCATTAACTTGTAGGGGTTTTATCATCTCTCCCTTTTCACCTTGTATACGTTAGAACATATGTCCAAAAAGCATTAATGTTTCTGTGACCCTTGCATCCCAGATTATTACATAGTCGATAGTGGTGAAAAGATCATCTCATGAGCGAACAACAAATGTTGCCCTACTGCCAGAAATTGGGATGCCTATGTAATCCTTAGTATGTGTCCATTTTTAATGGAATTTGTTAGCTCAAATTAAGTCCCATGTGTGGACTCTCTTAATATGGATTAACCATACCTTTTCCAACTTAAATTTGATTCTATTTCCAACCAGAAAATCTTATCTTGGGCAATCCATTTTAAAACTGTATTGAGAGAGTCTAGATGCAAGGCACCAGACTGTGGTCAGACTTGGCGGGATTGGGTCAGGACCATAGGCAGAAGACAGACAACCAAGTCAGATAGAGAGAAATCAGGAGACAGGGTCAGGAAACAGGCCAGGAGGTCAGAGCAAGTAGTCAACATGGGCAGTCAAGCTAGACGGTAATTCAGAAGTAGTGTTCAAAATTTACACAAAGGGTCAAGCCAAGCAAAGGAATGATCATAGAGCACAAAGTCCAGATACAAGCCAGATGGCCAAAGCTGGAAAGTCAATTCAAAGAAGCTGGGACAAAGTTCCAAAGCATGGGCTGGTGAAGGGTCAAGGGTTGAGGATTAGGGCACAGGCAGGGTAGAAGTTATGCTCGGTGGGGAAAGTGCAAAAAAAGAGAACAAGGTAGGCAGTCGGGACAGAAAGATGACAACAAAAAGGCCTTCAAAAGTTTGCTGACCAATTTTTGAAGAAGTTGTAAGACCTGGCTGTTCCACCAGGCGTTTGGCGAAGGAGATGGGGGATGTGTGTGAGGTGGGGGGTGGGTTGGTGTGTTTTACCTCCTTTAAGTTATTTTAATGGATGTTTTTTTTATGCCTTTTATATGTTTGAGCCGCCCCGAACTGCCTGTGGCAGGAGGGGTGGGATAATAAATGTCTTAAATAAATAAATTTAAATAAATAAAATTTCCTGTTCTTGTTGGGCAGTCTTTTTTAATACTAAAGAGCACCCAATCCGGTGAACCAGGGATGTGACATGGCAATTGAGTAGAAATCTGTATCCACACTAGGAGTCAAGGAAATGCAGCAGCACCGTGAGAGCTGGTCACGACCAGTGGAAACTCTAGAAATGTTGCAACAAGGCCAATGGTCCATGACGTATGCATTGGCTTCAGACATGTCAGCTAATATGTACTAATAAATATGGATTAAGCAAAGATCTAGCGAGTGGGATTGGAGAAACCCAAGGGGTCACCACTATTAGGAGAGCTGCTCTGTCTTTATTCCTACTCTTTCTATTAAAGTTTTCTCCCTGACTTGTCTCTCCTTCCTTCCTTCATATCTTTTTTCTTATCTTATTTTCTTCACTGCCCCTTTTTAAAAAAACAACAAAAAACTATTTTTAATTCTCCTTTTTCTTTCCTGTTGCTTTTTTTTTTTGTCTTGCAGTTCTTTCTTCCCTAACTTCATTTTTTCTTGTTTTGTTTTTCTCTCTTCCTGTTCTGTTTATTTTTTCCTCCTGATTCTTGGGGTGAAAACAGACATGACACTAACTACCCTTTAACCACCCTTGGTGGTTATGTATGCATGTTGCAGGGCTGCATAGGGCACCAATACAGTCCTGCAACATGCATAAATAACCACCAAGGGTGGTTAAAGGGTGTTTAGCGTCATGTCTGTTTTTACCCTTGGTTGCTTCTCTCTACCCTTCTCAACATGTAGGTCCATTGCACTCCCTGTGTAATCCCTACCATGTTGACAAGGGTTACCTTTGGCAACCTTAACCTGTATCATGTGACTAGGCACAGGAAATAGAGTGGTCGTTTACCTACAGTTCTGTATGTCCAACCATTAATAAGCTCCCCCTTGTTTTAATTTCTTGCACCAGTAGGGAAGCAAAATGGAACTGAAGTGACACCCAATTTTTTGAGCCATCACAACCCTTTAGAAACTGGGGCTAGTCGATATTTTAAATGGCAAAGGCAAAAAAGTACAAGTTTACAGCACCATTACAGCATTGTGTTTCCATCTTGGCAAAATTTATAGACACATCTCCTTGCCTGACAGGAACAGTGAGCCACAGGGATTTCCTAAGGAGAAACTTCCTCATGCGGAGTGTGAAGTTTCTCACTTTTCTTCCAGCAGCAGCGATATTTCTCAACTCCACTAATGACATTATTAACCTGATATAAACTTCTGGAAGCAGAAGCAAGCTGTTCTGAAATGCTTGCTGTGTTGATCCCTGGAGTTCAGAGAAACAAAACACAGTTAAATCACTTGGTAATTTGCATATCCTTGCTCACGTAATGACTCCTTGCAGCATGAGGGCAGTATTAGAAATGATGGCCCTACATACTAACTGCAAAGTAAAACAGAAAGTGAGTTGTAAGTGCCTTGGAATGGGAAGCATGTTTTGGTCATGCATTTGGGCAGGCATAGGGGTTTGTGAATGGGCACCACTATTACAATAAAACAGAATTATTAATAAACATGAATGAAGGGTACAAGCTGGGAAGGGGTCAGTAGTTTTTAGTTAAATTGGTTAGTTGTTTCAAACACTTGGGCTCATCATAAATATCAAGGCACTTGCAGGAAGTGGCGAATGCTGTGGCATGTGTTAATGATAATATTGGCTTACACTATGCTAGGCTAAAAGATGGTAATCACTTGGGCACAGATCTCCAGAAGTTGGCATATTAGTTTACCTAGTACAGAATGGATGAGTTTTTTTCTGGAGGCACACTTTCAGAATATGAGCTCGTTGTGCTTACGTACATGTGTATTGGATACAATGCTCAAGGTAGACTATAGAGAAGAATTTTGTTCAGAATGTTCCTATCACTTATTTAGAAGCCAATACAGCTTTGTTAAAACACCTAAAATAGCCAGAAACTTATTAAATGAATTAGGGATGAAGACCCAGGAATAGGTGTTAAGGGAGGAAGTCCATAATTTTTAGCAGCTCACGACCTCATTGGCCATGGATTCTGTTTCTGCCGTGTAAGACTGGAATTTCCTAAGATAGCATGGATAAAGTTAGAGAGGAAGTTTGCTGAGGAAGAGTTTACTGGAATTGATGGATATCTCTGTAACTAGTTGTGGATTTGTGGCAGAGATGAGCATATCTAATGCATGATGACTAGCTTGCTTTGGGGGATTTCACCTACCTGCCTCGCTGTTGCGAGCAGTTTCTTCAGCTTCGCCGCCAGCGAGGGGAGGGTCCCTGCGCTCTGCTGCTGCTGCCGCTACTGTCATCTGCAGAAAAGAAAAGAACAGAACAGACTGTGAGCATCTGGGGAGGTAGCGGGGGAACGCAGAGGCCAGCCGAGAGGGCTGACCTGTTCCCTCCTCCCACCCGGGAGTAGCTGGGCGCTTTAAAACCCCACGCGCAGTGGCTGAGTCCAGGAGCCTGCTGCAGGCGGTTTCTTCAGCTCCGCCGCCGGCGAGGAGAGGGTCCCTGCGCTCTGCTGCTGCTGCCGCTGCTGTCATCTGCAGAAAAGAAAAGAACAGAACAGACTGTGAGCATCTGGGGAGGTAGCGGGGGAACGCAGAGGCCAGCCGAGAGGGCTGACCTGTCCCCTCCTCCCACCCGGGAGTAGCTGGGCGCTTTAAAACCCCACGCGCAGTGGCTGAGTCCAGGAGCCTGCTTTGGGGGATTTCACCTACCTGCCTCACTGTTGCGGGCGGTTTCCTCAGCTCTGCCGCCGGCGAGGAGAGGGTCCCTGTGCTCTGCTGCTGCTGCCGCTGCTGTCGTCTGCAGAAAAGAACAGAACAGACTGTGAGCATCTGGGGGGTGGGGGGGAACGCAGAGGCCAGCTGAGAGGACTGACCTGTCCCCTCCTCCCACGCGGAAGTAACTGGGCACTTTAAAACCCCGCGCCCAGTGGCTGAGTCGCAGGCCGTGGCCGTGGGCCTCCAGCCAAATGGCGCGGTGCTTTGGGGCGCTTCGGGCCCGCAGGGGGTGGCAGGGGGTTACTATTGTTTTTGTGGGCTTTTTTGTACAGGGCTAGGGTGGTAGGGTGGG
>QEPC01015016.1:2565221-2581148 GCA_003113815.1 Sphenodon punctatus | reverse complement strand
CACACACACACACACACACGCAGCAGAGGGCAAAAATACTCCTTCAGAAGGGACTTCTGAAGCAGGGATTGGGGTCCCTCCAACATACATGCAGCAAGTCCCTTCTTTCTGAAGCAGCGTTCTTAACCTCTGCTGCGTGTGTGTGTGTGTCTTTGCTAAAACTGCTTGTAAGTGAGGTTTAAGGTTGTCTGCCTGCTTTTAGACCTGCCTAACCTAACTGAAATTGCTTGATTAAGTAATGTAATGTCTATCCAACATTAACCCTTGGAACTCCTTGCTGCTGGGTTATGCCGCCTACCATTGTCTTGGCTCCGCCTACTGTTGCCCTGGCTCCGCCCACAGGCCCTACACCCCTCCAACCTCAACACCCACCAGCCACCCCTGCTTCACCCTCATTGAGGGTTTTAATTAGGAGAGGAGGTGTTGGGTTAAGATTCATTTCTTTAAAAGACACATGTATTTTAAGAATATATGTGCAAGGGGGTCAACATGACCCCCAGTGCAAAGGGCGTATAGTGCTTTCATTTCCCATTGACTTACATTGGGGTCGAAAGGACCCCTGATGATGAAATGATAAAAACCTCAATTTTTAAAAAATAGAGAGGGGGGAGGAACATGAAACAACACAGGACAGTTGACCTCACACTTCTTGAGGAATACATAGGGGAAGGAGTGGTTCAGGCTTGCCAAAACAGCTTTATGATTTTTTTAGCAGCCTTTGGGGTCAGAAAGACCTGCGGAAATGGAGGAGGTACTTTTTAGGCTGCAGTCTCAAAACCACTTACTCCCAGAACAGTCCCACTGAAGTCCATGAGTCTTCTCTGGGGTTGAATGGGGTTGCAGGATTTTCAGCCTTAGTATGCTCTTAGTTTTAACATGTGAAGCTGTGCAAAACATGCTTTTGTATTACAGTTAGGTTACAGATGAAATATTCCCTCTTAAGCTCTTGTTTCTTGTAGACGTTACAACTGCCCTGAATAAAAAGGTCATTTTATCTTCTAAAATCTGTGAAAGCCCACTTTCAATACTAAAGGAATCTCACAGACACCCAGGACATAAGGAGCTTTTCCTGCTTGGGTAGGCAACATATAACGGCTGATTGCCTTACCTGGAGGCTAAAAATGGCATGCATCTTGATCTGGAGTTTTCTCTAGTTTAGAATGGATGCCAAGATGTGCTGATGGAAAGGGAGCTATAAAAGGAGAGGGAGTTTGGTTCCAGGCAAAGATAGTGCTCACTTCTCAAGGAGTCTTTTGAATTCAATAGTCTTTGTTTTCTATAAGTGAATGGGATCCCCAACCTCCTCTTTGTTTGCAATTGCTTGATAAGATTTAATATTTCTGCTCTTTTAAAACTAGGATTACGGTAGATACACAAGAGAATGCCTGCACTTTCCTAGAATTTCTGTCTTTAATCAAAGAGATTTGCTGCTGCATGTGTCTGTATAAAACGTTCATCCTGTGGGCCTGAAAATGTAAAATATGTCTAGCTTGCTTTTCTTTCTGATGTAGCATCAGGATAAACCATCCAACCTTGGGACCATCCATTTATTTCTTTTTAATTTGGATGTGTCTATAGCGCCTGTCTAATCTTCTAATACTGTCCTGCTACAAAATTTAACCCATGGGCAATTAATTACAAACCCAAACGGTACTGTCCTTATTAAACTCCCACGCACAGAATAGAAGCACTTAGTGAACATGCCCACTGCTGTATACAACAGAGTTCTACTGAAAAACAGGCTTTGGGTTTCTAATTGTGCATGGGAGTAGGAAATCAAATTCTTTTCTACTTATATTTATTTTCCTATGCTATTGGAGTGTATAATACTATTTTGCCTATCTTTTAATAATTTGAGGATTACCTTTATTAATTTTTGATTATCTCCTCTTTTAATTTGGTTATTAGAGGAAGTTCATTTAATCTTTTATAATTTAATCTCAATTTTATTTTAACTTTACGTGATTGTTTTGCTGTTGCTGGTTATATATTTTTGATTTGTGATTCTATATTGTTATGACCTATGGTCAAAACAAATGAATTATTACCTTACCTTATGAAAAACCTAAGAAAGTAGTTCAGCCTTCCAGCATTCCACAAGTCAGTGAATTCAAGCTATTCAGAATGGAGTGGGAGGGAATGTAGCAAAATCCATAGTCTAAGGAATCATAATAGTAAATGCCCTGCCAACAGGTGCTTCTTGTCTGTTGTTACTTATTTGTATTGCAGTAGCCTGTAGAGGTTTGTGCTGAAATCAATGACTCATTCTTCTAGGCACTGTGGTAAGACATTATAAGGGATGTTCCCTTCTCAAAAGAGTTTACAGTCTAAATGGGCAAGATGGACAAAGAGATATAGGGGAAACAAAGGCCGAGAGCTAAAGGGACTTGCTCAAGGTCACGACATGCGTCTGTCTCCTGAATCCGAGCTCTGAGCATTCTTCCCTGGACAATGCTGTTTCTTGAAACAAGGAAAATAAAAAATCTTTGCTATTTGCAACAGCGGCAGTGTGACCGGGTGATCGTCACAGCTGATACACTGGGTACACTCCAGTCAGGCTGCACTCCTGAAACCAGGGCTTAATTGGGGGTGAGAGATTAAATTATCTGGTAATTAAATTAAAATCCCTGGCAATTCCACCAGCTCCCCTGTGCTGGCCATTGTATAGATTAAATCTTAAGAACTTCTGTTTTATACTCAGCTGTAGAGGGACATGTTCGGTGGTTGGGTTGCTAGCTGGAGAATAAGGTTCATATTCCTGCTCAGAAAAGCTCTGGGCTGGGAGACTTCTGAGACAAACTTAGATCCCAGAAATTCATATTTTTACAAATTAAGCATTACCTGAAACCAGTTACTCATATGCAGTACCACCGAAGTCAGTAGGATTACTTGTGAGTAAATGGTTTCAGGATTTCAGTCTTAGTTCCCATTTGACTGCAGTGCAGCAGTGTCTGCACATTTTACACCTCCGTGTGTCTTTTAGATGCAACAGTGATTGGGTGCTTAAGATGTTTGCCACGTGACTCTTCATTGTGTCTCAGCACCGTCACTATTTTTGGTCACTGGTCTGCCCCCCATTAGCCTGCCATTAACTCCTTGTTGGTTGCATGGATGTCTCGGGGGCGACAGTTGAGTATTTTCCTCTGCCCGTGACCAACAATGTGTCTAAAGATATCGGGTGGTGTGTTCACAGCATTTTCCGGTATGTCTGGCCCAGTTCTTCACTGTCTACCCCAAATCCTCCACTCCACGCTGCTGCCAAACACCTAGTTTCTTGCGGCACACTGTCTTTCTGCTCTCCCAAAGCACCTGGGGGGTGGGAGTGGTGAGCAGTGAAGAATGAGCTGTTTAGCTGCAGCAGAGCGCAGAGGATTTGAAGTAGACTTGACTGTTCTCCCGTATGGACTACAACTCCCAAAATTCCATGGGAGTGCTTCTGCAAGGAGCGCTTCCGGCACGAGCAGTAGGCAGGAGCCCGATTAACCCCTGAACATGGAAAGGCAGCCATTGCTTCTAAGTACTGCAATGTGTTGAACACGGGGGGCAATGTGTTGAACACGGGGGGGGGGCAGGGGGACATGTGGCTATACAATGATGTCATCAACACAAATTTAGCCATCCCTTTCCATTGCATCTAACGGCAACCATTGACTCATTGTCACTAAGGGGTTAAACCTCTCTTATTTTTCTCTCCTATTCTGAGAGGTGCTAGTATGGTTTGATCAGTTTCCAATATATAACAACAGACAATAAAGTCACAGACACTATACAGGAGTAAAATTGACTATGTTCAGTCACCAGACACTGGAAACCAGGTGTGGTGCAGAGCTACAATGCTTGTTCTCCAAGAAAGACCAGAGGAGCATCCTTTCTCCCAACCCTTGTGCCTTCCATGAGAGATCATTGTGAGAAGCATGAATGATATCGGCTTTTTCCCCAGCTACATTGTTTGCACTATGAATGTGAAAACAGAAAGGTTATTTGGTGGGGAAAGTGAGGTGACTGCAGGATAAAGCGGTGTTAATAGCACACATTCCATGTACGTCAGACGATCTGCTGCTAAAACATACAAACAAAAGACCTTTTCATTTAAAATTAATTGCACTGTTCACAGGCCAATGGGCAGATCTATCTGATAGATTCACAGATGCGCCTGCAATGGAAAACATTTATCTCTAGACATTTTTTCTTAAAAGCAATTGGCACTTTGCTAACATTGACTGTTATATCAAGACCCAGATAATTTTATAAATATGAATCTCCAGAAAAGAATATTGTGTTTTTTGAAGAAATACCAATGTAGTAAAACTTGGGTTGTTTGTATTACGTGATCCATGGGCAATGAGATGATCTGTTATGCCCATTATTACTGTTTCTTAATCTTGTAGAATATTTTGTAGCATTCAGAACCAAAGGTTGGCTTTCTAATGGCTGGTTTCTTTTTGGATTCTGAATTAGGATTAAAGGTATATGAAAAAATAGCAGATCTTCTTAGGTCTTAATCTCAAAACCACTTACTGTAGAGTAATCACTCCTTAACCCTACTTTTGTTAACACAACTGAGTTAAGAAGGTAAGACTGCTAGTGAAAACAGACATGACGCTAACTTCACTTTAACACCACTTTAACATTTCTTATGCATGTTGCAGGGCTGTATTGGTGCCCTATGCAGCCCCGTAACATGCATAAGAAATGTTGAAGTAGTGTTGAAGTGGAGTTAGCGTAATGTCTGTTTTCATCCTGTGATCCACAAATCATTTACTCCAGAGTATAGTAATGGACTTCAATGGGATGACTCTCTGTGGGCTTTGGTGGGACTACCCTGGAGTAAGTGGTTTGTGGATCACCACTTTAACCATTAATAAAACAGGCAATAAATAAAAAGAAGTAGCTATTGTGCTCCAGAGTAAATCTCTGCGTGAGCAAAAGTGAATTAAAGAGTAACCGGTATAGTCAATTGGAGACAGATTCCCCCTTTCTCAGACTACGTAATCATTATTCCCAAAGTGACCTCCTCATTTTATGTTTGTGTGAACACATGCAAAGTAAAGTAGTTACTCCAGGTAATAGCCCTGGAGAAACCTGATAGTGTAAACACAGCAACAGAAGCCTGGCAATTTATAGATGTAAGGTTCCATGAATAACCTTCTCTATTTCTCATAGGGTATTTTTAGAAGTGATGCTACCACGCTTAGACCCAATCCAGGGTAATGGCTGCCACCCCGCAATACCCAGAACAGACATGCCGTACCACACTTTGCCTCGAACCATAGTAGCACTTACCACTGGCTGTTTCCTGCGATTTTCCAAGATCACAACCGGTGGTAACTGCTACCACGGCTTGGTGCAAAGCGTGGTGAACATCTGGCAGTTGACGAACAGAAGTGACGGTGGTTGTGACCCCAGGGTGGGGTTAAGTGTGGTAAAGTGTGGCAGTGTCAATTCTGAAAATGCCCATAGTATGGATTATTAGTAGTATTTATATATTAATAGTATATATAATTATATACTATTCTGTATTCAAAATGCTTTACAATTCTTATTCAACTCATCCTTACAACAACCTTATGAGGTAGGTCATTACGATTCCCATTTTACATATTTATTTTATTCTTTATTTCATATAATTTATATCCTGCACCCTCCTGCTATTAGCAACTTGGGGCGGCTCACAATACAGCACTAAAATCATAAAATACAATATCAATATAAAATCTGAAGTATAAAATCCAACAATATGGGGAACTTAGGCTGAGAGATAGCAACTTATCAAAGACTACACAGGAAGTTATTGGGATTTAAACCCTAGTCCAACATCTTATCCAATAGGCCATATTCGCTCTGATAGCAGCAAATAATACAAATTAAACCGGTGCACTACAATTCTGCTTATGTAAAGTAGTTCAGATTCTTTTCAAATTTGTCAACTCATCACCTCCCCCCCACCTTACAGCCACACAGTTTTGACACAGTTGTACAACAGTGAATTTAAGAAACTCTGGTAGTCCCTCTGCCATTTTTTAAATAGCAGTGTAATATTTGTTTTGGTGAGTGACAACAGATTTTACAATCTCTGTCTGAGATGAATCATCCTTATACACTTTGAAACAAAAAGTGTTAATAAACCAGATTTAAGCCCACACCAGGTGGGTGTCCACCTGCCTGTTAGGTGCTCACACCCATTGGACATGCAGTCTGCACTCATGGTGGGGTCTCGGAAAATGTGGAGCCCACCATACGGGCAAAGTGGGCTAATGTGTGCCCATATGCCCGCATTCCGTCAATTGGGTTGCATGCAGCATCACTTGCGTACAGAGCCATCAGCACCATGGAATCAAAAGCAAAGTGCCCACAGTGTTCTGAGGAGCAACTGCTTCCTGCCCCCCTCTCTGATCTCACTCTCAGTGGCACCTTAAAAAGTCAACACGCCCCAAAATGTAGACATGCATTGTCCTAGCTCCTCCTGGTTTGCAGCATGTGTCCAGCACTTGCTCTTCACAACCCATTACCTTTTCTGGAGCAACTTATACCATTTTTTCAACGCCATGGCTCAGAACAATACCCAGGCAACTATGGCAAATGAATGCACCTGCGAGGGGGGCTGCATTTACCCAGCTGCATGTTTAAAGCTTCTGAATATTGCTATCTAATTATGTGGGGTTTTTTCTTTACTGTGTTCACAGGTGGCCAGGAGAACACTGGGGAGCAGCAGGAGACTCTCCAGGACACAGCAGCACCAAACACAAACAGTATGCATGGGAAGTGTGTGGGAAGGCACCATGGAGGGATGGTGGGCTAGGGTGGAGGGAAAGGCACTATGGTAGCATGGAGGGGAATGGCATCATGGCGAGCAGTAATTGCAGGAGGAGAACTGCATGCCTGGGAGATCCTGCTCCAGCAAGCTAGGTCAGCTGCTCATTCCTGCTTCCCTTTGAGCAGGAAGGGCAGCCGTTAGATCAGGTGGGAAGGGTGGGCAGGGGCTGAAACATCAGGGTGGGAAGGAGGCAGTCTGAATTAATGGCTTTTCTTGTTGCCCTGCTACAGGACTGCCACTGCAATAGACAGGGACTTATCTCCCAGCAGAACCAGGGCCTGCAGGTCTGCAACCAGCAATGCAGGGAGGGTTTGGCAAGGAAGTCGCTGTGGGACACCACACAGCAGGTGAACGAGATCCAGGATGCCATTCAGGACATGGCCCAGGAGCACAGGCCGCTTGTGCAGCAGAATGCCACATAATGCAAGGCCTTAGCTACCAAAGCCCACTTGGACAATTCCATGATGGGAAGAGCAGACCTAGCTTTATGCTGCACTCCTGAAACCACTTACTCTAGAGCAGTTCCACTGACATCAGCTGGACAAATTTAGTGGTGTGAGTATCACAGTGTGGGAGCTTAGAGGGGTTACAGATCCCAAATGGGTCTCTCTCTCAAACTGAATTCATCGTCCAGTTTTGCAACTGCTTCTCCACAGAGGGGCCCCTTGTCCTTGTTTTTGACAAAGTTTGGGATTATAAAATTCTCACTTCTTCTAAAATGTTTCATTCTTCATTCTACAACATTCTCAGTTCAACAGTTTCTGATGTCTCTGCCTTTGTCTTTCTGAGCGGTTTTTCTCTGAGCTATTTCAAGTTTGGGGGGAGCGCTCCAGAAAGCTGCTTCATTCTCCCGCAGCATTTGAGCAGCCACTTTTCAGGAATATGGAATGATCCATATTCTATTCTATATTCTGAATCTATAGTTCCACTGTTTCATCCATCTTCCACTACATTGTTCCACCAATGAATCTATAGTTTGATACTGTTCCACCCATGAATCCAATAGTACTGTCCCACCAACAAATCTATATGAGCACCCTTGTTTTTTCTCAAAAGCTTAAATGAAAAAAGGAAGAAGGTTTTTGCAAACAGAAATGTTTCCCTGTAGTTATGCCAAAGATGATGTCTCATCTCCTTTTATAAAGGCAGGAAATTTCAGCTCAGTTCCCCCGTGTGGATCTGCATGTGAAAATTCTGTCTGGTTTTACTTTTTTCATTAGTTCTGTAAATTTATTTTAACAAGCATGGGAATTAATTGTTTTTACATGGGTTTTACATAGTTTTGTTATATTTTAATGCATAGATTCTGTGAAGTGCTCTGAGCACCATTCAGCAGGTGCCAATTAATAAATGTACTATACAATATATAATAAATAATTATTAAAGATGAAATAGATGTTTCAACAAATGAATCCAATGTTCTACTTAAACAAATGCATACTATAGGGATGGAGCTTGGAAAGGAATGGGGGTGGGGTGGCATGTGCACCAAAAACACGGGGTAGGGAGTGGGGGGCTGACCAAAAGGACAAGAAATACACACAGGAGGCTGCCCATTTATTATGGTCTACATGCTAAACATGTGAGTGGGGGCTGCATGGACCGAGCATGGACTTCAGTGGGCAATCATCTAATTTGTTAACACCCAAAGGGTGTGGCTAGACTCCTAGCACTGGTGTCAGAGCTTGCTTGGAGATTGTCTCCTGCATCAGACCGACCTTCCTTCTTTCTACCTTGTAGCTCAGAGTTCTTAAAATACAGCTGTAGATGTTACTTAGTTTGGCTTGGCTCAGATCAAGTTTTTGGAAACTGTGCAGGCCTCCTATTCACCTGTCGGAGTCCAACTCCATAGGACGAGATTTGTATTATTTTTGTTTATTTTACTAGCTTAAGTTATTTTTATTCCCAGGAGGTTAATACTTTTGTTATTGTTCCCCACAGAACTCATAATTTGAGGAGTAGTAAAGATTTTAAAAGCTGTTCTTGATTTCCTATGAGAAGATGAGTTCTGAATAATACGCTTTGGTTGTGAAAGAGGAGGCAGGATTGTCTTCCTATCCCATGACTTCTTGCATATTTTTGAGTACATAATCTCAAATGCCGTATGTGCAACTTTCGTTATCAACTGAGATTTTGCAAGATGTCCTTAGTGCTTACGAATAATCCTCCTTATGGCAGCAGATTATACAAATGACAAATTATTTAAAAGATGTGCAGGCTGGCCTGATAGGGATTAATTATGGTAGCCTTAGTTCTCCCAGAAACCTTTTAAGGTTGCAATTCACAAACCACTTGCAGGCTTCAATGAGATTTAGAGTATGCGGTTTGTGGATTGTGGCCTATGTCTTTTTAAAAATACTAGTTTCTCCCTACAACAGTAGCTCACAGCTAGGATACCAATAATTCACAGCTGTTTATGCCTGAAGAGCAGCTCTGCATAGGCTGAAAGCTTGCCGCACACGTTCTCCAGCAGAAGTTGGTCCAATAAAAGGCATCCTCTCCACTACTTGGCCTCTTGTCCCTCTCGTATTTGGAACTGACATGGCAACCCCACTCCAATGTTACAAAGCACAAAGAAAACACACAGTAGGGCACAAAGCAGAGATTTGAATAGCTAAGTGGAAGTTTAGGAAGTGAGAATGCCATTGCAGAACTTGGAGGTTATCACTCTTGGGTGCAATCCTGATTCCACTGAAGTTGATGGCTAAACTCCCACTTGACTTAACTGTGTTAGAATTGCACCCATTTTCTACATAAGGAGCCACAGAACTGATCATGTACACATGTCATCTGGATTTCAGCTTGAAGCTGAGCATTGCCAGCTGCAACTCAGTATTATCCTAATATCATGAAGAACCAGTTTGCACACTGATGAGCAACCCCAGTTATAGGGCTGTAAAAAGGCCACCCCTCTATTCCATCCTCACCTTTATGTTCTGGCTTTTGTAATTGAAACATTTATAATCACATGTAGTAGAAGCCTGATTTTCTGTGTGGAAAATTCTATTCTACTTAGGTACTTATCCCATGTCCATCACTGCAGTGGAGTGCCTTAAGCATTGAGCAACACAACTAGCATCTGTTACATATGTCTTTTCCCTTCCCCATCCCCCGGGGGAAGATTGCATGTGGATTCTTTCAAAGTCCGTTCCTCTATATGTTTATAACACTAGAGACAAGTTGATGAAGTGTGTCTTGCACTTGGAATGGAAAGCAGTGAGTGAAAGTTTTCTGCACAAACGATCTTGACCTTTGTAGAAAGTTGCATCGCTGACCATGATCTTTGTTTTGGAGCTTGTAGCACAGACCATTATTACCTTTGAAATATGAGCCATTTTCAGTGTCTATAACAGTAGCTACACGTATTACACACATAACAGGATATGGGACACATGTCCACTCTGTTTTCCCCATAGGTGGCAATGGGGAAAATGCAGTGAAAACGGGCCCTTGAATATCATTCTTCACAAACTATACTCTTAATATTCTTTATGCATGGACTAAAATACTACTCATAACATTATTGTTACATCATTCATTTTAAAGCCATTTGTTCTTGTAGCGCTGGGATGGTAGCCGTACTGCCGCTGTGGCACTGCAGATATATTTTAGGATGATAGATGTGGGATATTTGCATTTCCAACCTCATAAGTGAGAAAGTGCAGTGAACTTTGGAAAAAAGAATAAAGCCTCTAAGGAGCTTTTTCAGATGTGGCTTTTGGGAGTGTCTTTTCAATTTCTACTGTCCAGTTTCATAAAAACAAATGAATTTTAGGGTAGATGCTGACCTACATGATCTTACATGATCTACACAGCTTAGGCTGTGCCTCTAGCATGATCTACACAGCTTAGGCTGTGCCTCTACATGATCTACACAGCTTAGGCTGTGCCTCTAGCAATATTTGACGAGTGGGTATGGGGAGGTTCATATTTAGTTAGCTTTACAATCCAATCTCATTAAATCCATGCATTAAGATTCAGTGGCCTTGGAATGAATGGATTAATTCAGTGCTATTTTATTGTTTTACTGCTGCACCCCACAGTCGTGCAGTCTAAAGTTATCTTGTTTTTCATTCATAAGTGTTCTAAAGGAAGCTCCCTGGAGATGATGCAGTGTACGGAACACGAAAGCTTTTACTGTACTGAATTGCTGGGGAACAATCACAACAGTACAGCTCCTTAAAGATGCAGCATGGGCCGAGATACAAAAGAGAGGAATTTTCCTTTTGCCTTTTCAACCAAACATCTATTTAAAATGTCTAAAAGGATGTGGAGCATTAATATGAGCACTATTGATTAGTGAGCATCATGTGCATGTTTATTGCTGGAGTCTCATGAATTGGGCCTTTTTAGCAGAGACACCTCATCCAGCCAAGGTAAGAAGAAGATGAAACACTTGCCAGAGATGGAGCTAATACTCTTTGGAGACTGGATGCATTTTATTTTTAAATGCAAAGTATCTGGCTTTAATTCTTTGTGAATTCAAACATGCCAGGCTAAGCAAAGCAGAAATGAGGAGCATCTTGAAGGTCATCCCACTTACATTTGGTTCTCTGGACAATCTCGGATAGCACACACACCAAGTTAATGGAAGTGCCCTGTAAACTGTAATGTCATCTCAGATTTCTCACAAGAGGAATTTGATTTTTAATTCCCAACCTGAGACACTTTGGTTCTACTTTCAGGAGAGGTGAGCATTCACAACACCAAATGAAGGCAATGGGAGCTGTACTTCTCCCTGCTCTCCTCCTCCGACCCTTCCACTTGCCCCCTTGACCCCATCCCCTCCTGACCTCCACTCTTCCACTGTTGCCCCTTCCCTCCTGTACATCATCAACCTCTCCCTCTCTACTGGCTCCTTCCCCTCCACCTTCATGCACACCACTGTCTCTCCTATCCTCAAAAAAAGTTCACTCTTGACCCCTCTGACCCTTCTAGCTACTGTTCTGTCTTACTCCTTCCTTTTGCTTTCAAACTTCTTGAACGTGTTGTCTACTCCCACTGCCTCAACTTCCTCTCTGCCAACTCCTCCCTTGACCCCCTCCAATCTGGCTTCCGCCCCCTTCACTCTACTGAACCGGCTCTCGCTAAGATCACAAATGATCTTCTTGGGCTAAATCTAATCGATCACCTCTACTCCATTCTTGTCCTCCTTGACTTCTCTACTGCCTTCAATACTGTTGACCGCTCACTCTTGCTGGACTCACTTCACTCTCTTGGCTTCCGTGGCTCCATCCTTGACTGGTTCTCCTCCTACCTCTCTGACTGTTCCTTCAATGTGTCTCTGTCCAACACCACCTCCTTTCCCCTCTTGGTTGGTGTTCCCCAAGGCTCTGTCCTTGGCCCTCTCCAATTCTCTATCTACACCCTGTCCCTAGGCATACTCATTGCTTCCCATGGCTTCCAACACCACCTCTACGCTGATGACACTCAACTCTATCTCTCTACTCCCTCTCTCTCTCCGTCTGTTCAAGCTCACCTCACCATCTGTCTCTCTGATATCTCTACCTGGATGTCTCATCATCAACTCAAACTCAACATGGCTAAAACTGAATTTCTTATCTCCCCCCCCATCCTTCCTCTCCCTCCTCCCTGTTGATCCTTATCAACGGGGTTACCATCCTTCCCATCCCCCAAGCCCTCTTGTCTCCTCTGCCAAAACCCTTGTTCATGCCCTGGTCATCTCTCACCTCGATTACTGTAACCTCCTTCTCACTGGTGTCCCTGCTCTCACCTTTCTCCCCTCATCTCCATCCAAAACTCTGCTGCCAGGGTCATCCATCTCACCCGTCGCTTCGGCCACATGCAGCCTCCTCTCCTCTCTTCACTAGCTCCCCCATCCTGAACGAATCCTGCACAAGGTCCTAGTCTTCACCTATAAAGCTCTTTGCAGCCTTGCTCACCTTTACCTCTCTGCGCTAATTTCCCTCCATACTCCAGTCCGCAAACTCTACTCCTCCTCTGTCCCCTCTCTCACTCTCCCATGCCGCCCCTGCTCCCCTAACCACCTTCATCCCTTACCCAACAACTGAGGCACTCAAAATCAGAGGACACTGTAGCAGGGGTTCTCCCAGGGCCACATGGGGTGTCACTCATAGGGAATTAGCTCACCCCCTGCTATACCATTTCAGTGTCGCGCCTCGGCTGAATCCCCCTCTTCAAGGAAAGGGGGTCCCCTCTCAGGACACACCACACAGTCCAGAGGGTATTAAGTTCACAGTCCTTTATTGGACACAGCCAGTGTACAAAGTCCCAGGGGCAGCTGGCTCAGTCGCCTCCACCCTTCAGGCCTAGGTCCGTCTCTCTCAGGCACAGGAGCACCACAATATCAACCCCCCTGGTCTATCTAGCCAGGCCTCAAAGCCCCCAGGCTCCAGCCAATCCTTCTTCAGGCAAGAGGCTCCCTCCTGTGCAAAGCTTCTCCCACTTGCCTGGGTCCCTTTGGTTCTCCAGCCTTCAGCACCCTGGATGGCATAGAACAGGAAGGCTTGTTCAGGAAGATATTGCTTCTTCAGCTCCCTGGCAGAGACTCCTTTCCACTCTGCCTTGCTCTCCTTATGTACGGGCAGAGTGGGTGTGACCAGACTTCCTTTCCTCAGCCTTAAAGGGCCACTAACCTGCACACTCTGTCCCAGGGTTTCAACCTGTTTCTAGCTCAGGTTAGTCCCCACGCTATAGGACTGGCTCTGCCATGCCCCTGGGAATGCTCAGCCCTCCGGCAGACCCACTCAGCCCCCTTATTAAAGGGGCAGCAGCTCCACTGGACTGCTCCCTGCTACTGTCACTTTTACAAATACTGGGTCTTGATGCATTATTGGCATGTCTCTGAAAATAAGAATAAGCAAAATTTCACAATGACAAATCAAGAAATCACTTAATCTGGTCTAAACACAGGGTGGATCTAAGGGTGTTAACAAATAAGATGATAGCCCACTGGAGTCTTTGCACCCCCCACTCAGTCCGCACTCCATGTTTAGCATGTAGACTCTAACAAACAGGCAGCCCCTGCATGTCTGTCTTGTGGGTGTGGGCAGCCCCACTCACAGGCTTAGCATGACAAACCTAATAGATGGGTAGGCATTCTGCCTCACCGTGCTCCACTCACCAGCCCTCACCCCTTTCTAGTATCCTGCCCCCTGTCATGACATGCAGCCACAGTGAACTATGGGAAGAAGAAGCTGCCCCAGCTGTTTCTTCTGTGATATTATGACTCCGGGAGGCGGTCCAGTGCCTGCTATCCCCACTCACCTGTGGCACACAGCCAGTCCTAGCTAGGCAGCCCAGCTCTTTAAACTTTTTAAAACATTTGGCATGTGGTCTGCAGACTTCATGGATGCATGAAGTCACAGATCTTGAAAACTTCATGGTGCTCATGATCATGTTGCAGATCTTCATTACTGCTGCTGAGCAGAACCTGTGAGCAATCCAGCAGATCCAAGTCACCTGCTGTCATTGGCTCAATGACATTTCTAAGCACAGATGGGCACTCACTCAAGCTGTGGCCAAGGTAGTGGGGTGCATCACAATATGGAGGCAGCTCCTGCCTTGGTGCCATGCACTTTCCTTCCTCCGGCAACAACGGATCACGGTAATGAGGATCAAAGCCCTGAAAGGGGAGCTGATGCTCAGACAGGTGGGAGAAGGTGCTGTCTTTGTGGGGAGATGCTGAGTGGATCTCCAAATTCAGGATGCCCCAGCACCTCGTCCTGCAGATAGCTGAGATCCTCAGGCCTGAGCTGGAGAAAGAGAACACAGTAATGCGGTCATCCATCCTGGTGGAGAAGCATGTGGCTATTGTCATATGGAAGCTTGCCACTCTAGCCTCCTTCCTTTCTGTTGTTCAGCAATTTGGCTTTAGAACCTCCACGGCAACACCATCGTTGCTGAGGTTTGCAATATGATTGTGGAAGTAATTCTGGACTGGGTGGTGCAGTTGGTTGACCCCACAGAGGTAATGGAGGACTTTTGGCAGGAGGGGTTCCCAAACTGTATAGGGGCAATTGATGGGAGCCATATTGCCATTGTCTGACCAGCCCATAGCAAAGATGGCTACTTGAACCAGAAGGGATTCTTCTCCATGGTTCTCCAGACTGTAGTGAACCACCATGCCTGGTTCATTGATGTGCTAGCTGGGTGGTCCGATAGCAGATCCACGAACCAGGTACTTGCATCTTCTGCAGTGGCGGCCAGTGACCCAGGGCGTTTGGGGCAGAGCCCCCCCAAGTGCTTCCGAGCTGCCGCTGACTTTAAAAAAAAAAAAAAAAAAAGCCCTGCTGGCCGCTGCTGCAGCTTGAATTTGACAGCGCTGCAGGCAGCAGCCTCTGACTTTGCTTGTTGCTTCAGAGGCTGCTCCAGACCAGGCGGAGCAGCCTCTGAAAAGCAAAGTCAAAGGCTGCTGCAGCTGCAGCGCTGTCAGAAGCTCTGCTCCAGCCTCCGGCGCTGTTTGAGTTCTCCCTTCCGGGATCCACTCCTGAGGAGTGGGTCCCGCAAGGGACAAAAAGGCTAAGCCCAAACCGCATTTTCCATGGAAACGCAATAGTATGTGCTGTGGAGGGAGGGGCTAGCCTTTCCATTGAGCCCTATGGGCTCAATGGAAGATCTTGCCAGGGCGTTTTCTGAAACAGCCCTGGTGAGATCCCTAGGGTGGGAGGACTGAGGCAGGGAGCAGTGCGCATGCGCTCTACTCCCTGCCTCACATGCAGCTCAACATGGCTGCCGGCATGCTGTTGGAGAGCTCAGCTCTCCAACATCACGCTGCCAGTCCAGCCGCTTCCCTGCCGCTGCCCCTTGCCACTCCTCCCTCCCCCACATCTGCTGCTCAGAGAGGGGGGGGGGAGGAAGCAGCAAGGCAGGGAAGGTTTTGTTTTGTTTTGTTTTTTAAAAAAAATTTAAATTGCCCATGCGTCTTGCCTCCGCAGAGGAGAGCAGACGACGTGGGCAATTTAACAAAAAAAACCCTAAAGTCCCCCCACCCCACCTGCAGCATGGGATGACGGGGAGTCGGGGATGCACCGGAGCCAGCAGGTAAGATATCCCTCCCCTCTCCCCCTGCACCTTCCCCACCCCATAGGCCTTTTCCCCCTGGACCCTCCCCTCTCTAGCCAGGATGCCCT
>QEPC01015016.1:2526101-2547449 GCA_003113815.1 Sphenodon punctatus | reverse complement strand
GCCTGAATGTTTGTTTGTCTTCTCCCATGTCTCTCCCGCTGTCCCCTCTCCTTGTCTCCCCCTCCTTGTCTTTTAGATTGTAAGCCACAGGCAGGGACCGCAGCTGATTGTATGTTCTGTACAGCGCCAGGTTGCAACTGGTGCTTTATAAATGTTTAATAATAATAATAATAATAATAATAATGAATCGGGACGGCGTAACGTCTGAAATCATCCTCTGATGATTGGAACTGAATGCGACTTTTAGGTAAAGTTATTTTCACCCTGAAAGGTGTGTGTTATCATTTTTTTAACCCTGTTCCACTGTTTGGGGTATTTTCCTACCCCAGGTTCACATCTCTCGCAAAAACTCAGAAATTAGTGGCTCTACAACTTTGCTCTTTTAGAACATTGTCATCTGGACCCAGGTACACAATATACTCAAAGGAAATTTGGTTGCCATTAACTGTTTGTTTGGATTGTTTTAAACCCTGAAGCAAAAAACTACATCAATACATCTTGCCATGGGGTATTTTTTGAACCCCAGGTTTTTCACATGGGGTTAAAAACTACCCCATCACATTTCATGTTAGTTTACACATTCCAGAAATCTCAGTGCTGCAGACTGGGCTAGAAAAAACACCCTAAGACACAATTAACATCAGTTTTTTCAAGACAACGGTGCAGGGTTAACTATTCTATTTCTATTGAACCAGAAATCCTTTCCAGATTTAACTAAGGTGGCATTCAGATGTTACGTTTTAGTCTGGATTAATAGTTATTGTGAATTAAATGATCACGTCTGAATACCCTATTCTGTTTTTGTTCAGGTCAGTGCATTTTTGTTAAATTCACACTACAGAGTGGGTCAAACCTACCTTTGTGAGTGCAATGTCAAGTAATCCGCACCCCAATAACATGTGAAAGCGATGGCAAATCGCTTTGTCCTTTTCAGCACTGATATTCAGTGTCTGAATCCAAGCGGAATGCAGAGTCCAATTTTCACCTCTCTTCCCTACCCGGAGGTCAAAAGGGCTACTTCCAGGGTGAGGAGATGGTCATTTCCTGGACTAATGTTGGACTGAGTGGACCTCATTCGTGCACGATGTAGGATCGTCTGAAAGGTTTGGCGCGCACTAGGGCAGAAACAATAAAATGCATTTTCAGGAGGTGTGAATGTAACCCATCATATTGCATTCGATATTATCAAAAGCGAGTTACTTTTCATCCGCACACCTGCATGTCTGAATGGCCCCTAAGAAAATTTAAGGTGGGGGTTTTTGAGAATGGTTCGGAAGGGGGATATGGGTTGACCACAGCCCTTTTCTGAGAGGGGGGTTGGTATAAGCTGGGTAGAGAGATTGGGGGTGCGGAGCAGAGGCCTCCCCTGACACGGGAGTGGGAATGATATAGGAGGGCTGGGTTTGTTTGTTTTTTATTGTGTACTTATTTATATTTGTGGTTTACATTTTTATTTTTTTTATTATTCTGTTTTATTTGTTGTAACTTGCCCTGGTCTTTTGAGATAAGGCAAAATATAAATCTAGAAATAACAACAACAACAGCAGCAACTCTGCAGGTATGCTATATTTTCATGTACTTACTCTCACATATTCTTCTGCTCATGTTAGATCAGTAACCATTTGTAGGTTTTCACTTCAGGGTTTAATTCATGTCTCAGTATCTAATTACTTTGGCATATCAAATCAAATCAAATCAAATGTTTTATTTGGCATAATCATTGGTCTTTGCCTTAGCACAATCACAAAATCATTATAAGGTACAAATAATATATCACACTTATTAAAAATAAACCTAACCAGTTTTAACAAGTAAATACTTTGGATTTGTCATAGTAATTGTTAGATGGTTTGAATCACAATAAGTGGCCAAAGCCACAAGTTGTCGTTTAAGGCCTAGCCGAGTCTGTGACAGTAACACAGCATCGTCTGAGTATATCATACAGCCTATATGGCAAGAGAGCAACTTTTTAGGGGGAAACTTCTGATCGGCCATAACAGGAATGAGATCATTTATGAAAATGTTAAGTAAAGAGGGAGCCAGTAAGCAGCCCTGTCTTACTCCAGTAGTAGAAGGAATGTCCCTAGTAAGGGTACCCATATCATTGACTCTAATGGCCATCGTGGTGTTTGCATATAAAGCCTTAATTAAATGGGCTGTTTCTAATTTCCCCCAAAGAATTCTCTGATCGATAAGATCGAATGCTGATCGGAGATCGATAAAGGCTGCAAATAACTTTTGATTCAGATGGAGATATTTGCTGATTAAATGGTCCAAAACTAAGCAGTGATTGATGGTCGAGCAGTCAGATTGGAAACCTGCTTGTTCGGGGCAAATTATTTTACACTCTGCCATCCAGTTATTCAGACAAAGCAACAAATGTTTTGCATACAATTTTCCAATTACCGATAGGAGGCTAATAGGGCGGTAGTTATTCGGTTCTTCCCTATTACTCTTTTTATAGACCAGAATCACGATCGCCCTTCCCCAATCTACTGGTATGATTCCTGATCTATCTATGGCATTAAAAAGAGCGACCAAAATAGGAATCCACCAGTTCCTAAATCTTTTAATAAATTATATTGGAATAAGATTCGAGCCAGGTGCCTACCTATTTTTGCATGAATCAACCAAATTCGACACTTCATCTGCTGTAACCTGGGGGCATCCATTTCATTCTGATGAAAGGCCCCATCAGTAGGGGTCCCCACAAAGCAGGGGGAGGTGGAAAAAAGTTTCCCGTAATAAGCCTCCTAGGTGCTGGGAGGTATAGGAAAAACCCTGAGTCTTACTTCCCCCCTAACTGAACAATTTACAATTTTCCAGAAGGCGGCTGAATTACCTGAATCTGCAGCCTCAATAAGTCTATCCCATCTTCTCTTTATGTACTCTTGTTTCTTTGTCCTAAGGAGTTTTTTATACTGAATTTTAAGTTTAAAAAAATCCTGAGGGACCACCGAAAACCCCTGCCTCCAGGCTACCCTATACATGTACTGAAGATCTTTTTTCATTTTCTTACATTCAGTATCATACCAATGCTTAACTTTGGTCATCCATTTTCCAGCAGATACTGGACATAACTTTCCCTCTAACAAAGGACGCAAAAGTAACGAAAGAGCCACAAAAGCCCCTACCACTGATGAATCTGTTTCCGTGGTCTGAACTTGAGTGATCAAGTCCAAACATTGGGTTGCTTTGAGCATCAATTCCAAATCATGAGCCAGTTCCTCATTCCAGACTTTCCTTTTATATATTCCATAAGGATTAAAAAAGTCAGTCTGAAAAGTTTTGGGATTATTGGGCACTTGTCTTTCGCTCAGCTCCAATGACAAGTATAGGGGTAAATGATTACTATGAATCATAGGATTAACCAAAAAATTCAAAATAGATAGGAAAGCATTACGCGATACTACCAGGTAATCAACAACACTCCTTCCCTGGTGTCCAACAAAGGTAAACAATAAACATTCCTTTGAGGTCATCAGGGAAGGTCCCATTGAGCACCTGGAGGTTTAAACTTGACAGCAATCCAGCCAATCTGATACCATTTTCATTTATCTGGGTATCCAGGGATGATCTAACCCTATTTGTGTAAGGGGGAGAACAATAGAGTTTGAGAGCCTTAGTGCAAGGTTCCATCCAGGCATTGAAATCACCAGCCATACAAAGAATTGCCAGGGGATAGTCTATTAACAAATTGCCAACCAAAGTTTCCAGTTTTGACCAGTACTCTTTATCGAAGGAGCCGGCGTTTGCTGGTGGAATATAAACAGAAATAAATATATAGATAAAGCTCCTCATTTGAAGTACCACTCCCAATGCTATAGTAGGCAGTTCTCGTTTCTCTAAAATTAGCGCTTTCAGGTTCTCCAAAATGAGACAGACTACCGCCACCACCCGCCCCCCAGGGCGGCCTCTGGCCTTAATCAAAATAGTTGGAACTGCATATGATAGAAAACCCTCTAACTCAAGAGGGTCCTTCATCCAAGTCTCCTGGAGCATAATGATGTGAAATTTAGACAAAAAGCTTACAAAGGAATCATCGCTGATCTGGCTCTGCCATCCTGCAATATTCCAGGAGCACAGGGAGAGGAGGAAATCAATCCCATTTGGATCCCTATGTCAGCAAGTCGCCCCTTCCCCCTCCTCCCCTGAAGGGCCCCCAAGCAGGACCGGAGGGCCACCAGCTTCAGGCTGATCAAGAAGCTCTCCTAGGCACCCCACCATCTCAGGTCCCTCAAGTGAGGGCATATAACTATCCCCCTTCTCAACAATATGGTCAATGGAAGAAGCTCCTCTCAACTCTAGATCCAAATTCTGGGGGTCGGGGGGGGGGCATAGGATTGACAGCCACTTCCATATTGGATTCATCTCCCTCAGCATTCTTTGTACCTTGAGGGGAAGAACTGGGGGCCAAGATCTCTGTGGGGTCTGGGGGGACATTGGAGGCATTAAAGGTCTCAGCCATATCCAAAAGCTGCTGATCTATAGAGGCAAAAGTATGGGCCTGCTTTATCATCTTAGGGTTTCGCAGTCCCAAATGCTGATCTGCTAATTCCCTTTTCCCGGCAGGATTAAAAAATGAACGCTTAGTAGTTACATGACCAGTGACTGAAGTGCTAGGGACATACTGCATAGAGGAAAGGGGGGCAATGTTAGAATTTATAAATACTTCATTGGAAATAACACCCCATGACTGCAATAGGGGGAAGTCTTCCAGAATCCATTGAACTATTCTGGATGATTTAAAATGGATAATTAAACGCTGAATCTTATTTTGGCCAGTTAACCTTTGAAAATAGGCAATTTGCCAAAGGGGAAATTTAGTGCCCAGGATGTCATTCAAATGTTTCTGAATTAAGTGCTTGGAATTCCAATTGGGAAAAAAGCCATTTGGAAGGGGGGGAATTTTTAGAGAGACTGCCTTTTCATTTAGCTGTAAATCAGTCAAATCATGCCTTAAGGCATGAGATCCCTCTGGTCCTCCTCCATGCGACACGGTCTTAGAGTGTATCAGGGGAGACTCGGAGCAGAGGGAAGGCAGACGCCTGCCTGGAAGTGTCCCACATGCCGTCTGCTGAACCCCCATCATCTGATTATTAGATAGGGTCATCTCTCCTGCTCTGACTGTTGACACAAAATCAGAAATAACTTTAAATTGAAATTTCTGATTATTCAAAAGAGAAGTAATTTTGGCAAGTTGAACAATCAATTGTTTTAACATATCACCAATTAAAAAACATTGTGAGCCTAATACTTCAAACAGATTAGAAGATTTTCCAACAAAGTCACTGCAGGGAGAGGCAATTTCTAACGAAGAACTTAGAGGAGTCTGATATTTTTGGCCTATCCTCCTTAAGTATCTTAGGGAGTACCACAGGGGACTTGATTGGAGAAGATGTTAAGTCAGTATCACAGCGCTTAGATAAATTAAGCATAAACGGGTCTAAACGAAGCTGTTTGCATGATGGTTGATGTTCAAGAGGCCCATTATTCCCCTTTCCACCTCTATTATTCATTTGGTCCAACGATTGAACCGTAGATCAAAAACTGTTGTTTCGTTTAAGGGCTGTCCCGTCTTGCGCACAGCCCTTAGGTGCATTGCCCATGGGTGTGTGGTTATGACACGGCCGCAGGGTGCGGCTCACCTTTTCAGTGCCCCGCTTCTGCGTCACGTTCCTCGCTGCTCCAATCACCAACGTAAATCCTCTTGGTGAGAGTTTTGTCAGGGGCTGTTCCTGTGACTCCCACGGCTCTGCACACACATATCTGCATACTGAGGATTGTGGAGGAAACCTTGCCACCAAGTGCGCCAATATTTGTTGTAGTTTGGACAGATTATCTGCTGATTGTCAGCATTGTTACATGTACTGTGATTAGCTAAACCAGATTCATGTGAAAGCTCTAGTATTTTACACATAGGGTAAAAACAGACCTATGGGTGGCATGATGGCTGCCTGGCCTGGCCTGGGTCAGGAATCCTCAGCCCGAGGCACAGAACTAAGATGCCTGTGGTAGGAGACTCCTCCCACTGCCCACACGGCCCAGATAGGGTGTGGAACAGGTGGCTGGCCCCATGCCCTGTTCCCACACCACACACACCACCATGACAGAAAGCCATGGTGGCCAATGATGGGCAGCCATGGGGGCTGACCATGGACGGTAGCCCTCAACCAGAGTGGGTAGGGTGGGGCCGCACAGACTTGCTAGCCCAGGTTGGCTGCATGGGAGGTCCTTAGCCCTCAGAGATTTTATAAGGACACAGCCCAGGCTAACTGCCTCACTGTCCTAGGGCAGAAGCAGGCCTAAGCAGGCCACCCTCACATCTGTTTTTACCCATCAAACACAGCCCCCAACATTAAAATCAATGGCAAAACTCACTTTGACTTTAATGGTGGTGGATTGTCCTGTTTGTGTCAGCATTTGGGAACTACAGTAGAGTCAGCTTCATAATTCCAGTGTGGATTATTAATGAGCAGGGAGCTTGTGGCCAGGAAACGATAGCTTTTTAAATACATTTTTTCCTAACCACATTTCAAGAGACCGTGTGGTATAGCTTATACTACAACTGCACTCCTTGCTGCATGAACTGAAGTTTTTGTTTTTCTCCTTGACGTTTCAAAACAGTCTTGGACGTATGTGAATGGCAATGTTGAATTCAATCTGAGACAGCTGCAATGGTTTTACATGTGACTAGACAGCTAACAATAATTTGTCAGTAGACTTGTGCTCAGTCGCCGCTTCCAGACTGAATAACACCTTTGTGTCAAAACATAATAATTAGTTGTCAGATGACTTCTGACTCCCTCCCTCTCCTGAATGTATTAATCGAAGACTTAATGAAAGTTAGGAAGAGAGAGGGAGTGATATCTGCTTAATGCTGACTGTAAAGATACTTCTTTTTAGCTCATAATAAATCTATAACAAGCCACCACTGCTTCTATGGCACAATGGAAACTGGGAGAGGGGAAACAAATACAATTATCAGGGAACATTGTGAACTGAGTGTACATTCATTCTACTAGATAAATTAACACAAGCAGGTCGCTGTTCATAACATTAGCACAGTGACAGAGAAAATAAAGTGATTCTTTGTCACTCAACCAAAACATCATTTTGCAAAGAATGTTTTTAATCAAGTATGTTTTGAAATGTCAAATTAACAGTGATGGCAGGAGTAGGGATGGGGGAAGGTTGGAGGTTATTTTACTGCTTATTTCTGTACTTTCATAACAAGGAAGACAGCTATCTAAATAATAAGTTCATGAGAAAAGTTAGGAAATATAAACAGACACAGCAATTTTTAATTCAAACTTTCTATTATTTGAATTTTAATATTCTATAACAGACATTTATCTTCCCTGAAATGACATTTCTCTTTTGCTTAAAGAAAAAAGCAAGATCATCACTTTACTTAGGCTATTTTGCCATTGATCATCACTTAGGAGTTTTGCTATCAATTTGAATGTTGAGGGCTGTGCTCGATAGGAGAAAACAGATGTAAGGGTGGCCTTACAGTTGCATGGAAGAGTGTTAAGTAAAGACTCAACTCGTACATTAACCAAATTAGGTTTTAAAAAATGGATATCACCAGGCATAATTATAGTGTGTGTGTGGGGTAGGGGTGGAATAATTCCCTCACAATTTTCCACCCTCTGCAGTTCCAGGATCAGGGGTTGGGGCTTATATGGATCAAGGGGATCCAACACTTCACATAACTTTTAGCCCAAAGTTACATTACTGATTATCTCACACACCATCTATATTTGTTTAGTATAATTAGGATAAGCATTGATACACCCACCAACACCCATGGAGCAGCCGGGAAGAAGCCGGCATGCCCCGTGGGTGGAGATGGGTGTTCAACACCCACCCATCCATGTAAAAACCAATACACCCACACCCACAGGGATGAGTTCACTGATCCCACAGTGAGATGGCTAGAGAGGCCACACAGGTGCCCCCAAGCAGACACGCCCACCGGGGGAGATGCCGCATGCGCGGCCGAGAGCCCTAAAAGGTGAACTGAAACATGAAAGTGGTGCGCCGACTCACAAAATATGAGGACGGAAAGCATCCAACAAGATGAAGGGAGTCAGCACCGCGACATGTGCGGGATGGGCCAGGGTAAACCAAGGGACCCTGAGACGCCCAGGGGAGGGGACCAGCCCAACGGTCCGGGGAGGAGGGGGAGAACGGAAGGACAGCTAAGCACAGCACACCTGTCCTGCCACAGGGCCGAGGGCAAACCACTGCGCCTGCTCCGCTCGCATCCACCACAGCCACTGGTTCCATTCTTCTGAAAAGTCTGTGCAGTGAACACCCAACACTTGCTCTACATGCTTTTTATGCTGTTTAAGCTGAGACAATTCATGTTAGTGTGTCAGCAGGGGGAGGGGGGGGAACTGGAGAAAATATAATGAAGTAAAAAGCTATCATTCTGCAATGTTTGCTCTTAGCTTCACAACTGAAGCTAAGGGCCTGACCTCAGGTCCTTTGAAATCAACAGAAAGGTTGGAGGCAAAGAGGGCCTTTTCTATTTAGGGGAAAAGCCAGTTTAACTTCAATGCCCACATGATGGAAGAGTGTTCCAAAGGAAATGTTGGAAAGTCCCTTTTTTGAGTCATTCTAAGGTTGACTTGATGAAACTGTACAATACTGAACTATCTTGTTGTCACAAGGGGCTGACCTAGGCCTTTTTTACACAGACATCACCTACCCACGAACACCCATAAACACCCATCAGATGGGTGTGAAAGTGCCCGTGTAAATGTCCATGAGTAGGTGGGTGTGTGTTCACGACCCACCCACCAACACCCATGGAGCAGCCGGGAAGGAGCCGGCATGACCCATGGGTGGAGATGGGTGTTCAACACCCATCCATGTAAAAACCAAAACACCCACACCCACGGGGATGGGTCCGCTGATACCACAGAGAGATGGCTAGAGAGGCCATGCAGGTGCCCCCAAGCAGTGTCTACCGGGGGAAATGCCGCACGCCCAGCCAAGAGCCCTAAAAGGTGAACTGAAACATGACAGCGGTGTGCTGGCTCACAAAATGTCAGGACGGAAAGCATCCGACAAGATGAAGGAAGCCAGTGCTGCAACACATGCGAAATGGGCCAGGGTAATCCAAGGGACCCTGAGATGCCCAGGGTAGGGGGGGGCGGCCCAACAGTCCAGGGTGGAAGGAGAGAAGGACAGCTAAGTACAGCACACCTGTCCCATCACAGGGCCGAGGACAGACCACTGCACCCGCTCGCATCCCCCCAGACCACCACAGCCATGGGGCATGGGAAAGGGAGCACTACCGACAGCAAGGTAAGAGTATGGTTACCCCAACAACCCGGGGAGGGGGGGGACCATACGCCAATACCAGAAACCATCCCAAGGGAACACAGGGCAGACAACTGACAGCTAGCCGTTACCACACACACACACCACCAGGAAAACACCCAGACAGAGGAGCAATGCACCACTGGGGAGACAGACGAGGAGGGCCTCCGTGACAGCCAGGTAACTCTGCTGTGCCCCCCGAGGGGAAAGGGAAAGGATTCCCCAACGGGAGCATAAGGGGGGCCATGAGACAGATGCTAACCCCCATGCAATACCCCCAACAGGAGATGACCAGCTCCACTGTCACCACAGTTACCGGGTGGGCCCCAAGCCAACAAGCCAGACGGCCCCCCACACATGGTACCCAAAAGGGGGAGCCCTGGTCGAGGCAGGAGACCAGGGACTTCATACACGTGTGAGGGGCTGAAAAGGTCCAGCACGACCTGGTACACCGCTACAAGACCAGACAGGTCTATGAAGCCATTGCCCAGGAGATGCAGCAGCAGGGGTAGAATAGGGATGTAACCCAGTGCATACATCAGGCAAAGGACTTGAGGTCCGGATACAAGTATATCAAGGACAACAATCTCAAGTCCAGCCGTGCCATGCATACAATGGAGTTCCACAATGAGCTGGACCGGTTCCTCTGCATGGACGGGGACATTGCTGCCTCCTGCATACACGGCATCGCTTTTGCCAGGGGCAGATGGAGGGTGCTGACAACACCCCCCTGCCTGAACCCCTGGAGCAGGGGGAGACCGCTGCCCCTGGCGAGGCCAGCCAGGATGCGGGATGGCACAACCCCATCTCACAGGGGGAGGAGGTGGCCCGGGAAACCTCTCACACAAACATCACCCTCCACATGCGCCCACAAATCTCACAGGCTGTGGGAACGGGGACCACACATGGAGTGGACAGAGACCCAGGACACCTCCCAGGATGCGGAGGAAGATGATTCAGGTAGGAACACAACCAGGGCCCGGAGTGTGGGGAGGGCCCAGGGGGGAATAGCGACCAGGGAGCGAGGGGGAGAGGGAAGGGGGCCAGGTCCCCGGCCCCGATGACCAGTGCAAAAGCCAGCCAGCAGGGATCAACAGATGGATCCCCATTCCCATTACAGCTCAAGGGACCCTGAAAGTTCACAAGGAGGAGGTTGCAGAGGAGGTGGTCAAGGAGGAACTGGTGGCACCCCCGAGACCCAGTCACCAGGACAATGATGGTAGGTCAAAAACCAAAACGGATGGGTCATCGGTAGTTCTGGGGTGATGGGGTAGCAGGCTGGCCACAGGGGCAGCCCCTAGAGCAAACCACCCCCAATGCATGACAGGGAAGGACCGGTGCCCATCACTGTTAGGTAACCTATCCACACAGGTTAACATCCCCTGACAGGAATGCAGATGGGGGGGTCACAAGGTGACCATGAGACATGCCCACAAGGAGGTGCTGGGACAACACAGCCCCAGGTGAAGGCGCTTCCATATGGGGCAAGCACAGTGCTCTGACACAGGGGATGGGAATACGGGGACCCCACCCGATTGGCCACAATCATCATAGGGACAGACAGGTAAGGGGGGCAGGCATGCCCTGTGGCAAAACGGATGCACCACTAGGGATACAGGGTACAGACATGGCAAGCAACACACCCCAATGGAGTCACATGTCACCCACAGATGAGCGCCCCAGTCCTGTGAGGGTTGCTGCTGCAGGCAGCATTGAGAGAAATTGGAAGATGCGGCGGGCCAGGAACCAGAGAAGGAGAGAGGACTTGGGGAGGAAACCAGAAGGTTAGCCGAAGTGCACTCTGAGGAGCTTGCCCTCACCAGGGAGGTGAGGAGAGGGGGATAGGGACCAGGACATATTGGCAGCCATGCTCAACCGATCCCACACTGGACACCTGTGGGACAGGTGCCAGACCACCACCCTCCACCGCGAGATGCGGCTCACAGGGCCGAGAGGGCAAGGGGCCGTGTCACACTGGAGGAGACCTCCTCATGGGCCCTTGAACTCATAGGGGAGGCCGTGGGGCTCCTGCAGAGAGAACCCCAGCATGACATGGACCCTCCAGGCCCGGATGGAGGGGTGGCAGCTGATTACCACCGGGGAATCCTCACACAGGTGCAGGTGCCCCCTCCCCAGCACTTTGGCCAACCCTGGTTTCCTCAGAAGCACCCCTTCCCTGGCCTCATGCACAGGGTACCTCTCCCCCACATAGCCCCACAACAGCAGGCTATGGGACTGACCTTCTGGCCCACACCCCTCCCGGTTCCTCCACAGCTGCCTCCAAGATCCCACCTCTGGGAACCACAGCTTCCCCTGAACATCCTGGAACCCCCAGGTGACCAACCACCCATGCTGGCCGCCCCACCAGACCACATATCTGTCTGCTAAGGAGGGGGGGAGGGGAATGCATTTCTATCTTCAGAGGGGAAGGGTGGAGGGGATGCAGTATGGGGATCCATGGCAACACCAGAGGGCCACCGAAAGGGCTGTGGTGCAGGGGTAACATTTCCGGTATTATTGTAACCCTTCCCATATGTTCCAACATCACAGGGTCCAATACTTCAGCCCAGAGTGGAGTGGCCAGTGGATGATGGAGAGCATGGGCCATCAGGCCACTGCTCTCAGAGGATGGCGGCAGCAAGGGCCCGCAGGGGATCAAGCCCCAGTAGTGCGCCAAAGCGGGCATGGGGAAGGACCCGCAAAAAGTTTAAAAAAAAAAAAAAAACTTGTACAGTCAACCCATTAAAATGTTGTTGTACCATACCTCTATGTTGATCATTTTGTCAAGGGGGCCCCATGCATGGGGATGGGTCATGAAACCATGTGTATGGGGGCATGCCATTGCGCAATACAGGTGCAAGAACCTATTACAGGTGCAAGAACCTGTCAGGAGGTGATGGGGGAGACAACAGACCACCCATGCCTTGGTACTGGCCTGCACATGGATAGCACTATAGCAATGCCCATGCCAACCGCCATCTGGAGACAGCCTGGAGCATGACAAACGCCATGGCTACAAGCCAGTAGGTGAACCCATGGCGTGGGACATGGGTCACACATGACTGGGGAACCCCTAGTACACAACCAATAACATACATGGGGATAGTAGAACATACATAGCCTTATTTAAATTATTGGGACTGTTTACATAGTCCATTGAAGGAGGGGCAGTCAACAGGAAGGGTTAGTTGCCAGCCATCTGGGCTACTATGTGCCTACACAGAGCATCCCGGTTCTCCTTAGATATGCACCGGAATGTCCCACCCTGGACCTGTTTGTACAGGGGCACAGGAGCCGCTCACTGCACTGGTGGGGGGTTGTCAAGGGCAGCTCAGTCGGTTTCACAAATATTGTGCAGGATGCAGGCCACCAGGACAAGGATGGGGGTATGTTCGAGATCGAACTGGCTCCTGTTTATGAGTAGGCACCAACGCATCTTGAGCTGGCCAAATGTCTGCTCCACCATGCTCCGAGCAGATGATAGGCATTCGCTGAAGAGCCTGTGCTCCGGTGTGCGGGCCATGGGATAGGCCCTCATGAGCCACAGGCTCAGTGGGTAGGTGGGGTCCCCAGTCACAACTGGAGCCATGGAGACCCTCTCAATCACCCGGTATAGGTTGGGGGCAATCTACCCATCGAACATGCATGCATAGAAGGGGGATGCCCACAGAATGTGTGCATCATGGCTCCTCCCTGACTGGCCAGTGTACACATCCGTAAACAGACACCTGTGATCCACAACGGCCTGGAGATTCACTGAGAAAGCCTGCTTCCAGTTCAGATAGTCCATCTTGGCGTGTGGGGGCCAGATGATAGGGATGTGGGTGTGTCTATCACCCCTATGCAATGGTGGAAGCCCATTTCTTCAAAGCCGTAGATCACGACCTCTGGATCCCGGAGCTGGATGACCCGCTCGAGCAACAGCTCCACTATCAGGTCACACACGTCGTGGAGTGCCCTGTTCATGGTCGCGGTCCCCACTCTGAACTGCTCCCGAATGCTCCAACAGGAATCGGGGGGTAGCGAGTCTCCACACCTCCATGGCCAATCGCATCCCTGGCAGCAGTGGATACCACGTGTTGGTCGCTCGCCTCCAGAGATGTGGGTTCAGGAGCTCTCCGAGCTGGATCAACAGGGAGCGGTTCATGTGGAAGTGGTCCGTCCATTCCTCGTCCATCCAGGTAGCCAGCATGTTCTCCCACCATTCATTGGTGCGTGACCACATCCAATTCATCCTCCGTGTTGGGACAGTGGCACGACAGCCATATAGGTTGAGAGGCCACCGGGAAAGGACAAGTCACTTGTCCTGGGACACTGCTGTTCCGAACGGAATGTCGGCGCACAGTAATCCTCCTTGCCCACCTCATTGATGCTGCTCAGCGCATGTTGGCCGCTCTCCTGCACCGTTCTCCATGGTTGTAGAAGCGGGGCCCTGGCAGCCATAGCTTGGCCCGTTGCTGGAACACCTGGGCCAGGATCATGAAGCAGGGGGCCAGGACCGTTAACAGGATGGCCCTCTCCTCAGGGGGCTCATCAACAGGCAGCATGGCACCACCAACCACACACACACAGTGGGAACCCACCACCGGAAACAGTGATGGATCACCATGAAGTTACCCTACTAGGTGGTACGTGAGAGGGTGGCTTGGCCCACACTCTGCGCAGCTGTGACAGTCAGTGCCCCCCATAAGCACCCGGCTTGTCACCAGCCTGTGCACCAAGTTACCGCCTGGTTGCAGCCTGTGCCTCCAACCCCCATGGCCAGTGTGCGCCATCTGCTCCCACACTGTTCCTCCCACGTACCCTGTCAGTCAACGGTTGTCCCAGGGTAATGGGGACATCTGAAACAGGTGACTTGCACTGCACACCCACCTTCCACATGCTCAGCACATACACCCGCTACTGTACAACACCACCAATGTTCTATCTCTGCTCGCCATCATGATCACCTCCATACACCATACCCAAACAACCTCTCTCTAAACCCCACACCCAGGCACTGGAACTGGCACACAGCATGGGCTGCCAGAGTACATATGTGGGCCGGTTTCAGTGCCTGGGTGTGGGGTTTAGCGAGAGGTTGTTTCGGCCCACATATGTACTCTGGTGGCCCGTGCTGTGTGCCCAATGATTGGTGCAGTACCATGGGTGTGTTCCATACACCTGATTGGGATCCCCCCTTGCCGTCCTGCCAGCACATCCCCCCTCCCCAGCACAGACCTCCTGAACACCTGGGGGTTAGGGCCACAATGAGGCTGCAAAGTGGGCCAGGAGGCCTACCTCCCACCCTGTGCCCGTGCCATGCCCCATGCTATCGCTGGGCAGGATGCATCCGCACCAGCCCACAATCTGTCACAGTGAGTGAAGGCCACGGCATTGTGCAGCTATGTTCTATCAAGATGTGCTGCATGGAGTGCCTCATTAGCTCCCTGCTAGAGGCAGCCGTGGCCTTGGTGATCTGTCATCGCTAGCGCTGGAATGCTCCCACCCGGTGCGTGGGTCAGGGATTCACAGGGCCCAGCAGCCAGGTCACTATCAACAGTGTACGGCCTCACCCTGGCTAGCGCTGACCAGCTCCCTGCACATCACTCATTCACAGCAGGGATTCACAGGGCCCAGCAGCCAGGTCACTATCACCAGTGTACGGCCTCACCCTGGCTAGCGCTGACCAGCTCCCTGCACATCACTCATTCACAGCCGCTCTCCATAGGACCCCAGTGCAAACCTGCGAGCGGTCCTTGAAACTGTCATGGCAGGGTGTGAAATAGGTCTTGAGGCTGGTGGTGGTGCACGGGAGCTGTGGTCACCCTGTGCCAACATGCTGTTGGGAATGCTCTGGCAGAGCCACGATGTTCAGCTGATGCTGAGCGACCCCCTGTCGGTGGTGGATGGATTCAATCTCCTGTCACAGTACATGTGGGTGATGTGGCATCCATACGGGGGTCCGGCTTGCCATAGGCGTGCCGGGGAGCTTGGCTTCACCCTCCTTCAACATCCTCTGTGGGGCAACCCAGCCACTGTTGTTGTATCATGGACCGCACAGGATATCATGGCTGTTTGCCTGGTGGCTACACATCCGGAGTATGGACTGGCTGTCCAGGCCGAGGGTCCCCATGGTACCCCACCCACGATCGGACTGCCAGGCCCTTCTTGGGGAGCTAGGCCTGCTACCCACCGATGTTGGTGGACCACTACTGACCGGGACCCCTACCACATTGGAACTGGACACCCTGCGATCGGTGATGAACCTACCAGACGTTAGGGCTGCAGCTGTCACAGGGAACCATCTCCTGCCCCGGTTCATGGTGGATGCACATATGTATTCCCAGGGATTCCGCAGGGACCTATTCGCCTGGGAGGGTCTTGTCCCAGGCCAGATGTTTCAGGGGCACCCTCCGGCCTCTCCCTGAGCTGAGCATCTCAACCGGCCGCTCCGTCGCAATATCTTAGCTGTGACTGAGCTGTGCCCTGCCTGCCCATGGGCATTGCTGCTCCGGCCCACAGTACTGTGCGACCCTTTGGTCGGATGACCCATCTGTACACTCCCGCCTCCTACCCTGTAGCGTTACCGAGCGCCTCCATCCCTCTTGGAGTGGGTGCAACGGTGGCCCAGAGTGATGGTTGGGTGGAATACCCACAGACCCGTGCTCACCCATTCACCCGCCTCTGTTTGCCCGTACCTCCCATTTCACCCCATCAGTAATAAAGACCATGCCTGTGACTGTACATTCTATAGCGCCTTTGTGTCTGTGTGCCACTCCGATTGCCTCTCCCATGGCTGCAGCCTTTTCCGTGTGTGTTTGTTAGTGTGATCGGAATCCGGGGGGTTCATGTTCAGGATCACTGGGACTGTCAGGTAGCAACCTGTGATGTGTGATGCGTTCCCTTGAGGGTTCCTTAATGGATCAGGGGTTCGGCCTGTGGGGTGCTGAGGGCCCAATACATTCTGTTGACAGCAGTGTCCTTGATCTGCTGGTGGCCACCTGGTGCCCTGCAACCCTGTGCGGGCACCCGTCCCCTGGGCAGCCCCCTGATAGTCCCTGTGGAGGTGTTGTCAACAACCTAGGTGGCTTGGCTGGCCTGTCATGGTTTACGTGTGCCATGTGTGTGCTGGTGCTGTCCCATGGCAGTACTGTCCATTGTGCACCAGTATGTGAGGGTGGTGCTGGGTGCGAGCCCCAACCCCTCCCTAGCAGCTACTGTTGCCCTAGAGGCCTAGGCACATGCAAAACACAGTGTCAGGCAGGGGATACCCATTGGTTGGGCTCCCTGCTGGGGAAGGTCCGCCTATCCCGCTCCTGTCATCCCCTGTTGGTTCCCACCGTCTGCACTGTTGGCGATGGATGGGGCAGGAGAGACGGGCTGCTGAACGTGAGTGCAGGCTGTTTATGGGCCATCGTTGTCCGCCTGTGTTCCCCCTTGATCAGAGTAGTTGGGGTGCCGGCATGAGTGTACTGGGGTCCATATGTGGGTTGTGCGTGCTGTGTGCTTACTGACCCCTGCTGATCTGCACCATTTCCGTGCACCCTCTCCCTATCTCTCTCCCCCTTTTCCCTTCTAGCTATTCTGGTTGTCTTCCTGGCCGTTCTTCACCTGGCACAGATGGTCGGCCAGCTCCAGCGTGCGGCCTCAGAGCTCCGTGTAAGGGCACGGCTCTACGAGGAGATCTGTAAGTGTGCTGAGTGTGTGCAGGGCCCTCTCCCCATGTGTCTTTTTGGGGTTCCATGTTGTTGGGGCCCTTGTACCGTCCTGATGGACCTCTCCCTCTCTCCTTAGTGCAGGCGATGATTGCAGAGCAGACCTGGGAGCAGGAGGAGATTGTGCAGCTGCTGCTTCACCTCCTGAAGTGGGTGCACCGACTCGACTGCACCCAGGCAGATCATTGGAACACGGTACGGGGCCAGAGTCCCTATTGAGGGCGGGGAACTGCCCCACCAACCCACTCCCTGTCCACCTCCCCAGCTCCCTTGTACCTTTCCCGTGTCCCACTCTGTTCCCCCTTGTTATTAAAGTTGCTTTGCCCCCTTCTCCAGTTGTGTGTCCTGGTTTTCCCTTTGGTCTGATCGCCTGTGTGGGCGATCAGGCTGCCTCTTGGTGGTTGTGATATGGTTGCCTGGCAGGGACTGCTTATCTCGAGCTCCACCCCTCTCCCGGTGGTTGTGCAGTGGCTCTGTCATATCCTTTGGGGGTGACCCTGATTTCTCTGTCCTGGAGGTTGTGGCCACTCAGCTGCCTTTCTTGGCTTCCTTCTGTCCCCCTCCGGCCCTGTCTTGATGCCCACCTTTCCCTGTGGTTCCTTGGGCCGGGGGTCCATCCCCTTGGCTGTTGTCCTGGTGCCTTGCCCCCTTCCTGCCTTTGTGGTGGTCCCCCCCTTCACCCACATGCTTCCATTGTTGGTGTTTGGAGAGCTGCAGCAGGTTTTCTGGCGGTTGGTGTGTTATGGGGTCCCCCCCCTGCCGTTCCCTGCTGGCCAGACTGTGCTGTGGGTTTCCATCCCTGCTGCCGTGACCGCCTGTGTCCTGTTCCCAACTTGTTTTATGGGGGCATTGGCATTGTGTGTGCGGGGGCTCTGCCGGGGGGTTGGGTGTTTGTGTTGGGGTCCCCTGCTGCTTCTGCCCTCTGACTTCCTCCCCTGTGCCCCTTCCCAGCCTCCCCCCACCTCCCACCGGGGTCCCCCCACCTCCTTGCCCATGCGGCCCTTCCCTGTGTGGTTCTGTTCACGATTGTGTGTGGCCAGGTGCTGGTTTGTGGGGGGGGCAGGGTCCGTGGCATCCGGCTGTCTGGCCTGTGTCAAGGGGCTGCCCAGGGGCCACTACTTTGTGTCTCCTGTCATCCCTGCTACCTCCTACCCCACCCACACAGGGTCTGGAGGTTCAGGGGTGGAGCTGCATGATGCGGCTTCATTTACCCTCGGTCTGACATGTTGTCATGTCGCTGGGCTGGGCGGGGCTTCCCCGCCATTCAGTGTCTCAGTTGTCCGTGCATGGGTGTTTGCTCGGTGTTTCCCGGGGTGGGTGTTTGGCCAATGGGTGTGTGCTGGCCCCTCCCCTTCCATCCCACAACCCCCCATGGTGCCGTCCGTGTAAATGTCTCCCAGCTTGGCGCCGGCTGGTGTTCTCTGGGTGTGTTCACCCACCCGTCTCCACCCATCTCCACCCACCAGGCCAGCAGCCATCTGTGTTAAAAAGGCCCAAGCTACATGGATCGGTGTTTTTCATCTATGGTTCTGTGATTAGTCTCATAAAACCTGCTATGCTTTTGACGTTAGTTGCAAAACTCCAACCAGCTTCAGCAGAAAGAGCATTTGTGCCCGTACACCCACAAAGAATGCACCAGACACAGATGTTGGGATAAAAGAGTAGGCCACAACTTTATTGAGCTCATACATCAGGCAGCCCGTTCCTTGAGCATACTGTGTGACAATAGCAGCAGGGAACCATGCACATGCATGCATAAGCAGGAAGGGGACTGGGCTCTTTCCATCACCACAACCTTGGCAGCCTGACCCTGTCATAGTCACGCCCCCTTGGGTCTGGCTTGGGGAACCATCCTGGCCCAGCTATTCTGAGCCTTGAGCAATGGCCCCCAACCCATGTGACACCTCTGCCCCCCATGGTGGTGATGGGGTGCACAGTATCCCCCCCAAAAGAAAGTCATTGGGAGCCTCACCACAGCATGATTCCCAAGCTGCTATCTGCTGAGCAGTTGCGACAGAGCAAGTTGACACCTTCCGACTACAAAAATAGAAACCCCACACCAACTGCTGAGGAGAAGGTAACAAAACCAACCACCCCATCATGCCAACCTGGGTAGGTTGAAAAATTCCTTCTCAACCCTGAATACAGTGGCTTGCCTGAGCCCCCACAGCAGTGAATTACAGATAAACCAGACAGAGATGTGACCTGAGACTGACATAAAATAGGGTGGGCTGGGAGGATGTCAGCATTTTCTGGAGTCAGATAAGAGAGAGGGGGAGGCCGGTGGTGGTATTTAGCCACCTAGCGCTCCTCCACTACAGGTGCAACTTGCCTGGCCCTACTGGTCAGGGATACGCACAGGACTGGGAGTGGGGCAGGGTCTTGCCCATGCCCCACCCCCCAGTGTGGTGCTGGTGCCCTGGTGCAGGGGTGGCGGGCGCCGGGCACAAATCCGCCCTCATTTAAGTGAGAAGGCGTTCTATTAGTCCTATAAGTTCCCATTGTGAAGATTAACAAGGATAAGATAAATGCACAACCTCTGAGCTTTTCAGTCAATATGAAGTTATTGAAAGTGTTCAGATCCTGAAAACATGGAAAAGTTGTATAGATTGTAACTAGAACCAACTATTTGCAGTGAGCAGTCTGCCTGGCAGATGGTCTTTCCTCCATTTATGAATGATTCATGAAACACACTTCAGCTTTTAGGGTATTTGTGAATTATTTCCACTGACCATTAGGGGTGTGCAGAAAGCATATCATTTGTTTTCATTTTAGTTTTCATTTTTGTTTTCTGTTCCAAAAACCTGTTTGTTTTCATAAAGGACTCCACAATTTTTGTTTATATTTTTCAATTAATTTTATTAAGAATAATTTTGTAATAAATCACTGCACCTGCGTAAAATGCCCTCCAGGGCTGTTCTGCACATGTGCAGACCTTTTCCAAAACAGTGCCGATGTTACCGGTGCCATTTTGAAAAAGGGTGTGCATGCACAGAATGGCCCCTGGCAGCCATTTGTGCATGTAGAATATTTTTAAAAATATATTTTAAAATTATTTTTAATAAAATAAAATGAAAAATAAAAACAAAAATGAATTAAATCAAATAAATGTCATTTACTTATTCATTCATTTTCATTATTAGTTATGAAAAACTCCATTCATTTTCATAATTAATAAAACAATACAAAATTGCACACCCCTATGACCATGGGGGCATCTCAAGCCTTGCAGATCCTGCGCGCAGCCACATGCAAACCACACGGACCACCATTGCGGGAACATTGTGTCGCATGGAAGTCACGCGCATGTGGGATTTGCAGGGCTTGTGATCAGCCACAGTGTCTTTTAGTACTCATAGTATTCTCAGATTGTAAGCCCTAGAGCAGGGACCATGTCTATTCAATTAATTTGTAAAGCGCCAGGAACATTGCTGGTGCTATACAAATGCTTGATGATAATGATCATGATCATGATCATGATAATTTATTTATTCATTAATTCAAACTTATTATCCTGCCCTCCCCACCAAAGGTGACTCAGGGCAGCTTACAATATTAAAATACAATTGTCAAGCCCCGGCGAGCAACGCAGCAGCGCCGGCCGCGGTGGGGCCCGCCGGGGAAGCGGGAAGCACCCCTGAAGCCGACAATGGCAGAATTGGAGGCGGCAGGGACTCCGCCCCCTGCGTCATCCACGACACAGGGGGACGCACAACCTCCGACGGGGAACAGCGCTCCAAGGCAGCAGGGGGTGGAGCGAACCCAAGAGGAGGCCGACAAGGCACAGAAGGAAACCCCGCCCCCGTTGCGCCGCTCTGCGCGTCTGCGGGAGCACGCGGGGGGCGGGGCCTTGGGTATAGAAGCCAGCACCAAGAGGCACACAGCACTGGTGATTGAGTAGGAGACCGGCCTTTGCGTGCAGCTAAGTGATTTATCTGTGTTTCCTTTGAATTTCCTCGTGCAATGTGGTGTCTGTTTAGAGTGTGTCTGTGTGCTTCCCTCCCTTGGTATCCTGACCCGAGCGTGTGTCCTGGTGAGTGAGAGCGTGCCTGTGTGTGTGAAGTGTGTTCCCCTCCCCCTGGGCCCTCATTCCCTCGTGGTTTCCTTTCCCCTGACCCTTCTCCCCCGCCCCGCTGTGTGTGGTGTGACAACCCTTGTGCCCTACTGCAATCCCTGGGTCCCCCTTCCTTCCCTTCCACACACGATTTCCCCACAGTGCACCCCTTCCCCCCTTTTGGCATGTGGGTGTTGCCTGAAGAGACAGTCTGACTGGGGCTCAGACTCACATACTCACCTGGCGCCCTATGATGATAGG
>QEPC01015016.1:2514471-2524867 GCA_003113815.1 Sphenodon punctatus | reverse complement strand
GGCCCTTGGCAACGAATCAATATGGATTTTATCGTGGAACTCCCCCCCGCACGCGGCTACACCACAATCTTGGTGGTGGTCGACCAGTTCACCAAAATGGGACATTTTCTTCCCTGCAAAAAGCTCCCTACAGCACAACAGACCGCAATGTTGGTTTTGCAACACATCATTCGCTTGCATGGCCTCCCCACCATTATCATCTCCGACCGTGGCTCCCAATTTATTGCACATTTCTGGCGCGCGCTGTTCTCCGCCCTCCAGGTGAAGCTGGCACCTACCACTGCGTACCACCCGCAGGCGAATGGACAGGCAGAGCGCACGAACCAGTCACTTGAACAGTATTTACGGTGTTATGTATCATATCTCCAGGATGATTGGGTAGATTATCTTGCTCTTGCTGAGTTTGCGTACAATAACGCCCCCCACGCGTCCATAGGCACTTCACCTTTTCATGTGAACTACGGGTACCACCCGCGACTCTTCTTGCCCGAACTCCCAACCACCACCGTCCCGGCCGCCGGCGCGATGATCCAGACCTTGCACCACCTTCATTCCTGTGCCCGTACCTTACTCCAGAAGGCTCGACAACAGTACAAGCAACAAGCGGACCGCCACCGTCGTCCAGCACCAATCCTTGCCCCAGGGGACCTTGTATGGGTCGACCACCGCCAGTTCCCATCTCGTCGTCCATCCGCCAAACTGGATTCCAAGTACATGGGACCCTTTCCAGTCCTTCGCCAGGTGAACCCGGTAACGTACCACATTTCCCTGCCAGCTCAGGTCCACTGCCATCCTGTCTTCCATGTCTCCCTACTGAAACCTGTCCACCCCCTTCTTTTCCCGGACCCCCTTCCCCCACCTCCGGTGGAAGCGGTTGATGCGCTCCCGGAATACGAGGTCCGGGCCATTCTCGATGCTAAACGCCCGCAGGGCGTACTGAAATACCTCATCGACTGGAAAGGCTATGGCCCCGCTGAACGCTCCTGGGAGCATGCATCTGATGTCCATGCCCCCCGCCGCGGCTCAGGAGAGGACGGGGGGCACAGGTGCCGCGGGCCCAGGCACGGCGGCGGGAACAGTCTCCGCCGCCGCAAAGGTTACCAGAAGTGAGGCCGTCGGGGAGCGAAGGGGCGGGGCCGGCAGAAACGCCGCGCCGCTCGGCACGCCTCCAGGAGAAGGCGGGGCTTAGAGCAGACAAATAAAAGGAGGCCCAAGGACTGCAGAGCGGCGCCGGTGAACAGCGTTGCTGCAGACTGGCCCCTTGTGCTTGAAGGAGTTTCGGAGTATTGAAGGAGTGTGTGGAGTGTGGACGGAGCGTGAGTGTGTGNAGAGTCAGTAGAGGACACATCAGCGAACAGTCTGTGAGGATGAGGAGCAAGGGAAAGTCTAACAGAAGAGAGAGGGGTTCGAAGGCTGGAAAGAAGGGAGTTCACAAAAACCATGTGCATTGCATCCCAGAAGCAATCCTGGGGAGGGCTGGCCTTAGGATTTACAGGGCCCAGGGCAAAGATAAAATGTGGGGTCCCTGGTGCCCCCTTCCCCAACCCTCAGGGGCACCCTCCATGAGGCCTAGAAGTGATCGTGCTTGTGGCCTCACTGGGGAAGTGTGGGGTCCTGTGACAGACTGGCAGCCCAGCCCGACCGGACATCCTTGCAGGATTGACACCACTCACATTTTCTGTGGCTGCCACCGTGACTTCTCAATCCTTAGTTGTTTCTTTGTCTCTTAGGGGAATGTGTTCTTGCAGGGCTCACTTGCTTTCACTGTCCCTATTACTAGTGTGGGTGTCTCTGGGGAATTAGCTTCCGGCCACGGTTAGTCCCATCCATGGGCAACCGCCCATGGTGTGCCTCTTCCACAGTTTGTTATCCCCTTTTCAGAGGGCTAGGCCTGTCCACCATCTCCACGTGTTTGCTCCTTGGCCTCCTTTCACCTTGCCCAAGGTGTTTTTTTTCTCCTGAGAAGTTGGGGTGTCTCCCACTCCAGTACCCCAGTCTTGAGGCTGTCACACTCAGTCCCAAGCCCACTAGGTGCCTCTGTCCTTAGAGTCCTACCGTAGCAGGGGGCAGACCTGTGGGACTGTTGCCCCTTTAAGAAGGGGACTGCATGGGCCAGCCAGAGGGCTGGGCACATGCGCATGGGCCTGGGAGAGCCAGCCCATAGCTATGATCAACCTGTGGGGAGAACAGGTTGATAACTCCAGGGACAGAGTGGGCAGGACACTGGTCCTTTAAGGCCGAGGAAAAGAAGTCTGGCCACACCCACTCTGCTGGGATATAAGGAGAGCAAGGCAAAGAAGAGAGGAGTCTCTGCCTGGGAGCTAAAGGGACCACATCTTCCTGAGAGAGCCTAGTCACTCTACGCTCTCCAGGGTGCTAAAGACTGGAGAACTAGAGGGAACCAGGTACTGAGGAGAGACTGTGCCCAGGAGGGAGCCTCTTGCCTGGGGAAGGCTTGGCCAGAGTCTGGGGGTTTAAGGCCTGGCTAGATGGACTTTGGGGATTGATATTGTGGTGCTCCTGTGCTTGAGAAAGACGGACCTGGGCCTGCAGGGTGGAGACGACTGAGCCGGCAGCTCAGGTACGCTGGATGCAGGTTGTGTCTAATAAAGAACTGTGGACTAATACCCTCTGGACTGTGTGGTGTGTCCTGAGAGGGTACACCCTTCCTTGAAGAGGGGGATTCAGTCAAGGCTCGGGCTGAAACAGCATAGCAGGGGTGAGCTAATTCCCCAGAGTGCGACCCCAGCGTCCAACTGCTACACCTACCCTCTGGATCGGTTGCAGTTCTCACTACCATCTTACCTACAGGACTGCCTCATGCCCCGGACCATGGTGTGGCCCCTGCAGATGGTCAGGGATGCCCAACTCGAAGTCCTCTGGGTTTCCTGGGTGGCAACGATGGGGAGGGCGGTCATGGTGGCCGCTCCTAGGCTGTGGAATTTCCTCCCGCTGGAGGCCCGCCTTGCCCCGGACCTCCCTTCTTTCCAAAGACAATGTAAGACATGGCTGTTCTGCCAGGCCTTTGGGAGGGAGACGGGTGGGGGGGAGGGGGTTTAGTTCTGCCCTTTTAAAAATGTATTTTATGGATTTTATGAATTTTAACAAGTGTTACTTTTAAAAATTGTTTATTTTATTATTGTTGTAAGCCATCCCAAGCTGCCATTGTGTGCAGGAGGGTGCAAGATATAAATGTGTAGAAATAAAATAAAAATCTTGGGTGATGTTACATGGCCCCCTCACCTCAAGGAGGCCCTCCCCCTTGCCCTATCCCTAGGGTTGCCACCTGGGGGTGGTGGTGGTTACATGACAATCCCATAGGCCAAAATGGAAGTGTCAGGTAAAAAATGACCGAAGGTGGCAATCCTACCTATCACCTCCACCTTTTCCTAGGTGAGGTCAGGATCCAGTGCTGGTGCTCAGCCCACAAGCCTCAGGCAGGTTACCAGTTGTTATTCCCTAAGCCTGTGTCTCAGACAGGCCTATGGATTGCCCTGCCCTAAGGTAGGGGCATTCAGGCGGCCTCTGGGGTGAGGGTGAATTTTCCGGCTCAGTTGCCCCCCTGCAACCTTATACCCTCTTAAGGATGCTAGCTCAGTCATCACCACCCCCGCATCCTCCATAGCACTAGGGTTGCCAGCTCATCTGCCCCCCTGCATCCCTGTGCTCTATCTAGGCCTTTACAGAGAGACCATTTCATCCACCCTCCTGCCCCTATGCCTCAGATCCTGCCCCTCAAGGCCCACCTGAACCCCTTACCTTTTCCTTGGGTGGGGTCAGGGACCCCACCTACTTCCTCGGCAGGGTGGTTCCAAGCCCAGGTTCCAGGAGTTCCTCACCCTGCTGTTTCCAAGTTTTAACTAACCTGCTGGGTCTGGGTTCCTTCTTTTACCACTCCCAGCCATGGTCATGTGAGCTACCCTCTTCTGGTCACATGATCTTCTTCCTACACTGGGCTCCAGCTTAACCCTCTAGCTGTTGGCCTGTTAACAGACAAGACGTAGTCCACAATATCCAACATCAGGTACGTGGCTACCTGCCTGTCTGTTAGGTGGTGGCCAAATGTTCGCCCACACCACTCCACAGTCCTCACTCATCATCGTCCCAGAAAATGTGGAGACCGCTGTGCAGTCGCATGATGACTAGGGTGGATGAATACATGCCCATGTGGCTGCCTACCATTTGTTAGGGTGTGCACAGCATACACATGTGTACAGGTACACCTACCATAGAGTCCTGGGAGGAATGCCTAGAGTGGTCCGGGGAGTAAGCGCTCCCTCTGCTCTTGCTCTCACCAACGCTGTGCCTGTTTACTTTCACTTTTTGGAGTGCTCCAAAAAGTGAAAATAAACAAGAAAATTGACAAAAACCTTAGTGGGGGCAGCTTCCTCTACCCAGGGGTCACCACAGCTGTTTGTCAGGAACAGGGGGTTGAGTGCGGCACCTGCCTGCCTGTCTGTCCCATTTGTTGGGTGGGACCTGTGAGTGGCAGCTATACATGGCCTCCATGGAACAAACCTGGACTCCAGTGGGCTAGGCTTTCATTTGTGTTCACCCTTAGTAGCAGAGTGCCACCACACTAAGAACCTTATCCTGGGATGACTCACCCACAGCACTCTGCTACGGGCCCCCACGCCCTGTCCTAGTGAAAACAGAGGCCACTGCGGGGCCCCAGGAAGGAGACAAAAGAGCGGGGCAAAGGGCAGTGGTAAGGCCAGTCTTCCCTGTGGAAAGGCCGGCCCTGCTTCCAGGAAAGAGAAAGTGGGGTGGGAGGGTCTATTGGATGATGAGTAAACATGTAGTGGCACAAATGTTTGTTCAGGTGCCACATGTGCTCAGTGGTGTCATCAGAATCCGCTAAATTCAGATTTGCAACAGATTGGCACATGGCTAGTGTTATGTCTGAAGGCAGCCTACACGTGTGTGTTAAAGCAAGAGGAAGGAGCTTCCCTAATCTTTGGTCTATTGGTTCCAGTTGGTAAACCGGCAGGCTTCTTTATCATGTATTGATTTAATAAAGTACATTAGCAAAGCAATTGGCCTAGAAGGCTTTGCCCACATTTCTCCTAAATTGAGGTACTTTCTTTAAAACAGAGTCTAATTGCCTCGTTCTTCCTGAATTACGGAACATTAACTTTTTAAATTTTCTTAGAAATGAGGGAAATTATTTGCACATCTAAATGTAATGGTATTAATATAGCAATGCCTTGCGGCAATGGAACAAACCAAATAATGCTGTTTCTTAATGTGAAAATCTTGAACCAATTTAGAAAGTGTGGAGCAATAAATGTATTAGATTGCATATTTAACACCAGACTTTATAAAGAAGAATGCTGCCCGAGTCGTAGCTATAAAGATATTGCACTTCTGACATGTATTCATGAAAGGTAGAAACCACAATTGTAAACAGAAAATCTGAATATTAACACCTTTCATCCAGTCTAGTTCAAGTAAGATTTCCATTTCAAGATACTTACCATATATCGGCACTTATAGAAGCCAATAGAGAAAACCGTTGCATTGCACTGAAGTGTCCTGGGGTTACCAATTTTTGACAGATTAAGGCTATGATTCTGCAAACACTTCAGCACCTGCCTAACCTAGCTTGCATGAGCATTCCCATTAGCTTCAGTGGAACTGCTCACGAGTAGCACCAGGTTGTGCACCTGGGTGTTTGCAGAGTTATGACAGCGACAGATGTCCACCCAAAAGGGGTATGTCTGACTACACAGTACACCAGGTGACAGCAGCAGGGAGAGCAGAGACCTGCATTAGAAGCAAAGCTTGGGGAGTGCAACAGGCAAAGTTTACTGCAGGACATGTGCCTAAGGAAAGGTGACTGAAACAGCTCATCTCATGGATCAGTCTAGAAGGTGGAGACTGGCATGGAGAGGGTTGCCACCTTGCTTGACACTTTGACCAGTAAAAGGGGAGAAGCCATGCCAAAAGAGGGCAGGACAAAAGTTCTCCTCTAGTCCTTTCTGATGTGGGCATGCCCCCTTTTGAGCATCATGATGTCACAATGCTCCAACGAGGTGTGGACCTGGAAGAAAATGGACAAGAGAGTCTCTTCACTACTCACACCACCTCAATACTCCCAGATAACTCTGGAAATTAGAGGGTTCACCCAGAGCCTGGGTTCGCCCAGAGTCTCTGGATGATACCCATGGTGGCAACCCTAGAAATGAAAGATGGGGCTGCTGAGGCTGCAATTGTGGGACAGTGGAGGGATGGGACTGGCATTATTGGTGGGACTGGACTGTGTCCTCCCAACTGTGGTTGGGAGGACACAGGATACTCCTCCAACTACCCCCAATCCCCAGGCTGGGACTTCTTTGTCTCAACACAGAGCATCACTACTGTCTATTGGTTGACGGCCTGCAGAAATGCAAAGCTTCTAAAGACGCAATTACTTTAAATTGTTTGTTTTTGTAATCTTTTAAAATTCCATTTGTCTTCTTCTAATAATATTCTTAATTTTTTCCTATTAGGAATTTTATTAACTTTTTTTATTATTACAGTGATTGTCATTAGTACAGAAGATAATGCAAACTAGCTATAGATTTTTTCAGCTTTTTCCTGTGGAATTTAATATTTTCTTCCAAAGAGCTAGGCCTTATGGTGCCAGAGATTTCAGTAGTCTGTGATTATGGTGTATTAGGCTTATTGGATAATTCTGAATTTTAAGAAAATAGACAGCATCCTTCTCTCTTTTCATCTGTGCATTTCTTCGTTTGATAGGATATAACTGCAAGGGTGCCAATATAGATTGAACTATATTTTGTACCCTTGTAATTTAAAGTTTGTATCCATCACTATAGAATAATTGCTTCGCCAAAGACTCACCCAGTTTGTCTGCAAAGTGCAATATCTAAATCAAATGGTTTGCTCCCAAACAGAACTTGGCTGTAATGCACGCTTTGCATAATTCAAGACAAAAATATTATATACTATAATAGCCTGGTTTGGCTTGAACTAAGTTCCCTTAGCAAAGTTGTGCATTTACACATGGTGGCCAGCAACAAACATGGCGACCATCAACCGCGTGGGCCTGCTTTGATCCACCTGGGTGGCTCTTGGCACAGACTGTGGGCCCAGGATCATCCGGGAGACCACACTGGGTCAGCTGCCTACCTGGGCTGGGGCAGCAGTGGGTCCACATCTGGCCGCCCAGAAACCAACGTGACAGTGAGTCCCCAGACCAGACGCACCATAGAGACCCTCATCACGATTGGTTTCACCCAAAGCTACACCCTTCTCACATAGATATTGTTTTGGTAAACTGTCTATTTTTATTAGCACCTTGCCAAAATTCCCCAGTTTCACAGATGATTTTTGGCACAGGTAGCCTGACAAAACTGAGTAATTTACAATTACATGCAAGTCATCCACAGTAATTCCTTTAGTTATAAGCTAAGTTTTAATGGTTTTCAGCTGTCCTCCTGTCAGAAGATCATTCTACTAGTTTTATATTCAACAAAATTTCTCTGTGCATTGCTGAATTTAATGAAAGCTGAACCATTCCCGCTCAGAAGCCATTAAAACTATCTAAAGGCCCGTTGAAACCTAAGAGTTGTGTAGAACATAAAATGCCAGCAAAACTAATTTGGCCACACCATTCATTTCTATCTAAATATAAATACTAGCTTTGCTGACTACAGGGCTGAGCCACTAATAAATAAGAAATTCTGAGTTATCAAATCAGTTACATTTTTGTTTGGTGTGTTTTTTTATATTTATATTTGGTAGAGGGAGGAGAACTAGAAGAAGAGGGAATAGCTTGCTCCTATGTATGTAACAGGTGTGCACTTTGCCATACACAGCTATACAGACAAAGTAGTACAGGGATATCTTTTATTGGACCAACTACAGTCAGTGGTGGTATGCAAGCTTTCTGATCTCGCAGGGTCCTTCCATCAGGCACGTCAGGAGTTAGAACTAGAGACTGAGCAAAGCAGTGAGGTATATACAGTGATTGGAAACAATGGCAAAGGATGGGGAGGAGAAGATGAGAATGAGCCCCAGGTAGGAGGTCCACAATTCAAAAGTGTGGAATACAACAAAGTGTAAGAGGTGCTGATAGTAAGTAAACATAAAGCTTTCTGTAGCTGTATCAGTCATTAGACTTACAAATTTCTGTAACGGGCCAGCTTGTGAAATCCACATCCAAATTAATAGGGATGGGCAAACAGATCATGGTTTGGGTTCGGTCGTTCCGTTCCGTTCAGCCATTCGGTTCGGTCGCCGCATTCGGGTTTGACCATTCAGTTCAGTCGTGTTCGGTTCGGTTCGGGCGTTCAGAAAAAGTATTGCAAGAGCCCATGATCGCCCCAGAAACAGGAAATTCAAGTGCATGTGGAGCTTGTGTGAGTGAGAGCGTGTGTTGTGGCTGGCTGTGTGTTTGTTTTTGATTTGTGTGTTTTGGCTGTGTGGTGCGTGTTGGTTTTGGTTTGGCTGGTTGGTGAGTGTTGGTGGGTGCTGTGTGTGTTGTGTTGAGTGTGTGCTTAAAAAAAATAATAATGGAGAAGGTGACCAGTGCCACCACCATTAAACGCTGGGCCTGGGGGAAGGCCAAGGTAGCAGAGCCGATGGTGGAGGAAGAGGTTCCTCTGACCGCTGCTGGACCTTCGGTGGTAGAGGAGGAGCCAGAGCCGGCGGGCACAGGAGGTGCTGCTGCCACTGCTGCCAGGTTTGTAAACATTTTTTTTTAATTTGAGGACAAGAAACTTAAGGCTCTATCCATTAGAGTAAGCTCACTGGTGTGCGGGTGGGTAGTGGGCATTATTCAGGCACAAACAGTGGGCATCAGTGGGTAGCTGCAGATGTCTGCCACAGAGAGAGAGGGTACTGTAGTGTGGGGGGCTCTTCTAGCAGTCAGGCACGAGCACGAGCAGCACCCCCACCCAAACATGTGCCTGCCAGCCATCCCCACTATTCAGTTGCCATCCCTACCTAGCACCCCCAAATAAGGACAGGATTTGCACGTGCCAGCCAGGGTCTCTCCATTGTCATCCCTGCCTAGCAGGCAGCACCCCAGGGAGGACAGGATTGGCATGTGCCAGCCAGGGTCACCATCTCCCGTTGCCATCCCTAGCACCCCAAGGAGGGAGGACTAGAGGCATCATCATAAATGCATTATATTACTTAGGTGTTGTTTATGTGTTCCTGTTTCAGAGAGGATGCTGGTGCTGGTGCCCCGCCATGCAGGACACCCAGGCGGAGGCCGGACTCGCCAGTGCCACCCCCAGACAGTCAGCAGACAAAACACTCTGATGTCTGGAGGTTTTATGACAAGGGTGACGGAATCGCCATCTGCAAGGTAAGGCACAGGGGCTGGAACAACAGGGAATTGATTGCCCTATGACCTGTTAGGAATGGAAGTCCCCTGCAGAGAAAGATTGGCCACCCACCCACTTGTGGAGACAGAATGCAGGCAGGGCTTGACACAGACCATTGGTCTGATGCAGTATGGAACTTCTTATGTTCCTATCTTTTTATGCTCTTTAGATCTGTGGCAAAAGATTAAGGAGGCAGAGAGAGGGGACCACGTCGGGGCTAATCACCCACATTGAAAAGCTCCACAACCAGACGGTGAGGCGGCAGGAGGACTCTGGTGTGGCCATGGAGCCCAAGCAACAGCACCAGAAGAAGGGGGGGAAGGCAACCCACAAGCGACGGCATGTAAGCCCTTCCCCCTGCCCGCTCCATCCCCGATGTGGAGACCCCCGGGAGAATACTGAGACCAAGGCCTTTCAGGTTGAGTTGGAGAGGCCCACCCAGGACTTCATGGCCAGCCTGCAGGTGACAGCAGCCACCATGGAGAATCGCCTGGTGGAGCAGTTCCAGGAGGTCCAGGTGGAGAGGGAGAAGGTGGAGGCGTATGACCAGTACGTCTCCGCCGAGATGGAACACCTGGAAATGTACCACCAGGTGCTCTCCAGGTGGCATCAGGACATGGAAGGGGCTGTGGAGTTTGCCGTCTCCCACGGCTATGAGTTGGAAGAGTCCCGGGTGGCCGGCCCTCAGCCCTGTGCTGTGCCTCAACGGTTGTTGCCTTTCCCGCAAGTCCCGGGGGACAGGCCCAGAGACTCATAGTTTAATTTATAAGTTTCCTTTGAATGTTTGCTTTTGGTTTCAGAATGTTGTTGTTGTTGTTTAAATAGTTTTACTAAAAGTTGTTGTATTTCTTGTTACGAGCTTTGTTTGACCCGTACAATCTTTTATCCCTATGTGCTGATGTTCTGGCTGGCAGGTGGCAGAATCTCATACAGCTTGTCGATCCCTACCAGCAGCACCTGCCACCCCATGTAGCGTAGTTATTAACCCAAAGATGTGTTGTGCCAGCAGCAGGGTCTCAACTTGCAGACAGCCCCCCAGGAGGTGCAGGGCTTATGTT
>QEPC01015016.1:2484815-2507556 GCA_003113815.1 Sphenodon punctatus | reverse complement strand
TGGGGGGGGGGGGGGGTTAAGGAGGTTTTTTTTGTTGCTTTACGTTTTTTTTCTTGCCCCACTATTTATGTGTATATTTATTCTGCATTTTTATATTTGATGAATGTGGTATGGTTTATGTGATTTTGAATTATTTGTATTTTAGCAGATTTTTAGATGTTTGTTAGCCACCCCGAGCTGCTTTTGCAGGCGGGGGCGGGGTATACATGGCTTAAATAAATAAATAATACAATGGGAGGAAATTCCAAAAAGGTCAGATCTCGGCTGCATCAGACTAGACCTGCATCTCAGCTTCCAGTAACATGCGTTCCCTCCAAAAGCTAACCCCACTGAAGCCAAGAATCATGCCCAGGTCATTAAATCATCTTTCATCTTCCGGGTGACCTGGATACGGTGGTACGCAAGGGGGTGGGGGATGTTCCCCCCCAGCTTGGCGTACAGGTGTGAAAGGGAAGCCCTGCCTGGTGCGATTATACAACAGGTGAAATTGAGGCTCCAACCATGGATTACATTTTCCTGACCATTACCTTTGTTGCCACAATGCAGCCATCAATTTTGGCTCTAAGTGCTGCCAGCTCGTCACCCAGGAGATGGCCCTTACAGTATCCAGCTCAATGCCCAAGTATGTTAAGGTGGTGGCAGGCCCTTCTGTTTTTTCCAGGACCAATGGGATCCCTAAATTATCTGTCATGCTCTGGAAAGTCTCCATCTGTTCCAAACACTCACCCATGCCAGTCCTTCCTATGAACAAAACGTCATTAAGATATTTTGTCATATCTCCACTGGCTGCATGCTGCCAGATAACCCACTCATCTAAAGAGCTGAATCTCTCAAAGGCTGAAAAGGAAATCCAACAAACCATGGGTGTGGCTTTGTCGAAATAATAATGGCCCATGAAATGGAAACCCAAGAGGTGAAAAGGTGGAAGGCTGACTTCTCACCTTGCCCCATTCTTTTTAGGGATCATGACAAGCGGCCCTAATTGCAGCAACTAGGGCATGCAAAGGGCTATTACCTGGCTTCCTAACAAATATGAAATGGCTGCCAGAATCAGTAGCAGTAAGTGGAAATAAGATGCAATGAGAGCAGCAGGGGACTGTGAGGATTCAATTATAAAGAGGACTGAGGAGAAACAGTAGAGGGGAGGGAGAAGGGGAGGCAGGCACTGCAAGGGGGCAGTGGTTGAGCTTTGAGGAGTAATGGATGAATGCAGAGTGGCAGTGGAGGAACTGGAAGGATACAGGACTGGAGAAGCAAAATTCGTTTTTACCTGTGCTTCAAAGAAGCTGGCCTTTCCATTACAGATTTAGTGAAAATCCCTATGATATACATAGGGAGACAAAGTGGTTCAGATGATGTAATTTATTGGTTCAACTTCTGTTGGTGAGAGGATGCAAACTTTCTGCCCTGCCTGAGGAAGGGCCTTGTGTGGGCCCAAAACTTGCATACTCTCACCAGTAGAAGTTGGATTAGTAGAAGAGATTATCTGGACTACTTTGTCTCCATCTCTTATACTTGGGACAAGCACAGCAAACTCTCTCTCTCTCTCTCTCTCTGGCAAGTCTGCTGTATGTATTGAAGATTTCACATGAGCATCTTGTGACAGTGTTCCAGAAATACAGCCAGTATGATACATAAATAAATCAGCCACAGAAACCAACTTCTAAAAATATTGCTAAAGTGTTAACATTATTATTATTATTTTATTTTATTATTATTTTATTAAGCATTTATATAGTACCAGCAATGTACTTGGCACTTTACAATTGTAAGAAAGAGACATGGGGCGATTTCAGACGTTACGTTTTTGGTATTCACCACAGTCAACCTCAGTCAAACGCGGGTGGGGGTGAAAGCGCCGTACACATCTGTTGACCCACATCCAGATGTTCATCACAGTCAAACACGGGCCGGGGTGAACCTAACCACGCTTTGTGAGGTCGGGGCGGGAGGAGGGCCAGAAGCGTGGTGAATGTTCACCATGGCAGGGGTGAAAGAAACGTAACATCTGAAGGGAAACCCCCGGCCATGGTGGAAGGAAATGACCATGGGCCGTGGTGACGGCACGCAGCGCCGCTGCCAGCGGCACACGCAGGAAGATGTAAAGGGCAGGCAGCAACAGGGAAACGTGGCAGAGTAGTCGATGGAGAGGAGGGAGGAGGAAAATGAGCGGAGGATGGAGCGAGAGGGCAAGGAAGAGCAGCAGGAGCAGGAGGGGGAACCCCGCCCAGCGGGGGACACCCAGCAGCACATGGGACCACCCCGGAAGAAGGTAGGGGGTGCAGCCAGGAGCGGGCGGGTTGGAGCCGGGGCAAGGAGGGGCACAGGAGGTAGGGCAGGAGGGACCACAGCCACCAGGAGCCTAACCAGCAGCCCCCATTGTACCCACAAACAGACCAGCAAGAGGGCACGTGCCCTGGAGAAACCTGAGGCCTGAGGGAGATAGGGACAGGCAGCGGAAGCCGTGAAGCAGGAAGAGGCAGCAGAGGGGCTGGCACCCAGGTGCCAGTACCACAGGGGGGTCAGGGGGGGCTCCAGGAGATCCATGACCTCATAGCTATCTGGGCAACACCCAAGATGCAGGCCGAGCTGGCTGTCAACGCTCGGAATGAGCAGGTGTTCGGCCAGATAGCCACGGAGATGGGGGAGGCCAGATATGACCAAATGCCCACACAGTGCCAGACTAAAATAAAGGAGCTAAAGATGGGGTACAAGGACATCACTGACAACAACCGGTGCTCTGGGCGGGCGACACGGGCCTCCCCCTACATGGACGCGCTGAGCCGGGTGCTGAACTGCAAGGGCTCCATAGTGGCCCGGCGCCCAGGAGGAGCGGCCCACGGCTGTGGAACACCCCCCCTTGCAGCCGGAGAGCACTGGGCAAGGCCGGGCACCATGCACGGACGTCACGGAGGAGATGCCAGGGACCTCGGGCACATGAGCCCAACACACCCCCAGTCCAACCTCTGCCAAGGGCACGCATGCCCCAGAGGACTCCGAGGAGGTGGGGGGGGAGGAGGAGACCATCACCCTGCACCTCACAGCATGCCGCCCCGGGGACCGACCGGTCTCGGAGGGANGGCCGGGCACCATGCACGGACGTCACGGAGGAGATGCCAGGGACCTCGGGCACACGAGCCCAACACACCCCCAGTCCAACCTCTGCCAAGGGCACGCATGCCCCAGAGGACTCCGAGGAGGTGGGGGGGGAGACCATGACCCTGCACCTCACGGCCCACTGACCCGGAGACCAGGCAGACACCAGCCCCAGCGACCAACCGGCCTCAGAGGGAACAGACACAAAGGGAGCTGGTACGGGCAATGCAGGGCACACGCACAGTCCCCAAGGGGAGGGGGGTCAAAGGGGGTGGAATAGGATGGCAGCCAGCCCTCCCCCATGGTACCAGAGGCAGGGATGGGGCACGGGCAGAGGGAGCCACACGGGGGCCAACGGTGCCCATCCCGGGGGGAAGGAGCGCCCAGAGCACGGAGATGGGAGGGGGCAGGGGAACGGCACCCCACATGATGAACTGACCCCTTTATCGCCCCACAGAGCCACACTGAGCATGGGAGGGCCATGGCCAGGGGCCACCAGTACCGCCAGCCCAGAGGATGCGGGAGCACCGAGCGCAGGCATGCAGGTGCTGGGAGGACCTCGCACAGGAGCTGGTCACCACCAGCACACGGCAAATGGAGGAGAGGCTGGAGGCTGTCAACCAGCTGGAGGAGGGAACAACAAGGGCCCTGCAACAGGTGGAGGGGAAGGACTGGGCGCTGGTGGCGGAGATGAGGAAGGACCGGCAGCTGATGAGGCAGGACCTGAACCGTCAACTGGAGGCACTCCAGGCCCACTCGAACTGGCAGGACTGCCGGTCTGCGGAGCTCAGACAGAAACTGGACACATCCTTCCTCCTGCAGGCCGGGGCCCTGAGTGCCTTCATAATGGCAGCAGCCCCACCAGGTGCCATGCCAGCACCCAGACCTATGCTCCCTCCACCCCCACCAGCTGTACCACAGGCCCTGCCAGCGCTGCCACTCCCACCTCCCCAACGGCATCAGGGACCGCGGATCCGAGGACCTGTTCCCCCACAGCTCAGATGCCAGCAGCCAGGCTGCCAGGCCCCGATACAGCTGCAGGCGGCACGGGGGGGGAGGGACAGGGTTCCCCCCGGGGGCGGTGGTCTGGGGGCAGAGGCAGGGTCCCCGGCCCTTCCGGATGACAGCACCTCCTCCTCCACCTCGGATGAGGGGGGTCAGTAGCCTCGGCCATCCCTGTTGGCAGGGGAAGGGGCCAGCATAGGGGAAGCAGAGGGGCTGTGGAGGGGGCATCTGGTACCATGGAGGGGGATGGGAGGGGGAAAGGGCACATGGGTGTACTGGGGTATGGGACAGGACTGGGGGAGCACAATAAATGGTCTTATGCACACCTAACCGTGCCCGAGTGCTTACTTTCCTACAGGGGCATACCCCCTCCCTGACCTCACGGACGTCCTGCACTAAGCACAACACGGTTGTGTGCCCCACCCCAACGTACTGACTATGGTCCAACATTGGGGGTACCCTATGCAGCCCCCTGGGGCACGGGTCCTGGCCCCCGGGCCACTGCTCCTTCCTGTGCGTGCGCGTGCTGTCGTTTCTATCTCCAGTAGCAGGTGTGTATACGTGGGACTGTCCAGCCTTGCATGCCGGCAGCTGTGTGCAGCCCACTCCCTTCTCATCCCTCCATAGCAGCCCCATTGTTTCTGTCCTGCCATTATCTGTCAGCCTTGGCTGCCCCTGTCTGCCTGTCAAGCCCCCCGGCCCTGCATCCTGTGCTGCCCCCACGGCCGCTGCGGCTCAGACCCTCCAGGAGTTTTACCATGGCAGCTTCATCTCAGCCCAAGGTCCCACTCAGAGGATCCGGGGGCTCTGTCCGAGCCTGGACCGCCCGTGAAAGCATGACCCTGTGCAACCTGTGGCGTTCGCCCATCGTTCAGCGCAGCCTGTGCTCCTTGCCCACCCGGCCAGATGCCTATCAGTGCCTGAGCTTTGGTATGCTGTGCTTCGGCTATGTCGCAACCGCTGGTGACTGCCGTGTGCACTGTGAGAACCTGGGGCTCGCCCCTTTTCCTGAGGGGCACTTACCGGACACGCTGGGGGGCCTAGTGGCATGGCGTCCTGCCAAGACAGCCTCCGCTCAGTGTGTGTGAGACTTTCTGGGATATGTGACCTGCCTGTGTGAGGGTGGCCCTGCCGTGTCCGTGTCCTACTTCATCAGCGTGCATGGTGCCCGTGGGTATCTGCGCTCCCTCGGGGCTGCCTGCTACCTTCTTCTGGAGCTGTCCCACCTTCCCTGGCCCCCTGCGGCCGATTATGGATTGCCCCCTCCCCCTGGGCCGGAGCTGTCGACCCTGTCGGAGGTGTGCAGCCGCGCTGATGTGCAACTTGGAATGAGCTGTGCGGATCCATTTTAGGCCTTCTACCTAATCTGCTTTCACATGGCCAGGCACAGCTTCTGCCGGGGACTGTGGCAATGACCCCACTATGTGCAACTGCTGTCATTGCAGCCCCCTCCACCCGATGGGAGCCCCTGCAGCTGGGTGTAGGGCGCTCCGGGCCCATCTGAAATCTGGCTGCCTCCTCAGTGCCTTCATTCCATCTGTGGCATGGGTGCTCGCGCCAATGTCTGTTGCCTCTTCAGGATGGCTGGACCCCCTGGGACCCACTGCTGTCCACCTGTCTGTTGCCCCCTTGCCTGGGACCCGCTGCCACCACCCCACAACCCTTCGTGTGGCCTCCATGCTGGGCCATTGTACTGGTCTCCTCCCTCCCAGACTGGGCACTGTGCCCCCCTGCTGCTGCCCCTTCTCCCGCACCCTGGCCCCATGCACTCCTGCTCTGTATGGCTCTGCGCCTGACCGGTGCCACTTGTGTCCTCAATAAACACCTGTTGCGCTTCACTGTGCCTTGTGTAGCCTCCTGTCTCCTTGGGCTGCTGGGTTCCCCTTCCCCTTGCCCTCTGGGCTACTGCCCCCCCCTCCTGCTGGGCTGGCCATGCCGGCCCCTCGCCACCCCCCACCTCCTGTGCATCTGACTGGCTGTGGGGTTTCCTGTCCCCCCCCGGTGTGTGCCTCCCTTTGTCCCCCTGCTCGACTTCCCTTTGTTGTGCGGGTGTGCTGCTTCGTTTGTGTATGTGTACTTCTTGTTTTGAAATGTGCGTGCCTTCCATGCGGCCTCTGTTTGCGAAGCGCTGCTCACACTGAAGCTCCCTTCGCCCCCTCCCTTCGTGTTTCCCTTCCCTGGGTGGGGCCCTCCACTCTGTGGCTTCGTTTGTCCTCCGGTGGCCATGTTTGCCTCCGCGCAACCCCGGTGCCTTGCTGTGACTCCCACCATGGTTCTCGCCACCATGTCACATCTGTTGGGTTCCCCCCGGTCCGGGTTCACTCCAGTTGGCCCCGGGTGGTGGTGCCGCCCCTGTCATGTCTGTTGGGGCCGCACGTCTCACCACAGCCCGCGGTGGAGCCATTGACACCGGGGTGGGATTTACTGTGGTGAATTTCACCGCGTCATGTCTGAAATCACCCACAGTCCCTGCCCTAGCAGGCTTACAATATAAGAGAGACAAGGTGGGGGGCGGGGAGGAGGACAAAGGGGGAAACAGAGGAAGAGACCAGGATACATACATGAACTCATGAGGTCTCAGGTGCATGTGCTTGGCTTAGTTACAAAGGTGTCGTTACTCATTTAATGTTACACAAGATATGATGATTCAGGATAAGTCAACAAGGGGGTGAAGGGAACAAGGAGCCAGGGAAAGCTTGACAGAAGAGGTGGGTCTTGAGGAGGGATTTGAAGATTTGGAGGGAAGAAGCTAAGCAAATGTGTTCAGGGAGGGAGTTCCAGGAATGGGGGGGCTGTCAGGGAAAGGGGATGGATGCATTTTGAGAAGGGGAGCCATGAGCAGACAAGGGTGGTGGCAGAGGAGCCGCGGAGCTCCTGGCCAGGAGTGTAGCAGGAAATGAGTGCTGAGAGATAGGGCGGAGCAAGGCCATGGAGAGCCTTGTAGGTAAAAACCAGGAGTTTGTGCAGAATGCGTTCAGAAGAGGGGAGAGGAGGGGCCGTACGTGGTCAAAGTGGCAGGCAAGGTGGATGACTCTGGAAGCAGAGTTATGAATAGAAATGAGAAGAGGAAGGTGAGAGCGAGGAAGGCCAGTGAGAAGGAGATTGCACTAGCTGCGGCAAGAGATGACCAGGGTACGGACAAGGATTTTAGCAGAGGAAACCATGAGGAAAGGATTCAAAGGATGGATCTTAACAATGTTGTGCAGAGAAAAGTGACAGGATTTGGCAACAGAATCGATCTGAGGTTTAAAGGAGAGGGAGGAGTCAAAGATGAACCCTAGGCTATGTGCCTGAGGGACAGGCTGGATGCTGACCCCATTAACAAAGACAGAGAAGGAAGAGAGAGAGGAAGGATTAGGGGGAAGATGAGGAGTTTGGTTTTAGCCATGTTAAGTTTGAGCTGACGATGAGACATCCAGGCAGAAATGTCAGAGAGGCAGTGAGTGAGACGAGACTGGATAAAGGGAGAGAGAGGAGGTAGAGAGAGAGAGTTGGGTATGATCAGCATACAGATGGTACTGGCAGCCATGAGATTCAATGAGTTTGCCTAGGGAGGGAGTGTACAGAGATAAGAGGGTCAAGGACAGAGCCTTGGGGAACTCCAACCGAGAGGGGAAGAGAAGTAGAGGAGGCACCAGCAAGAGACACATTGAAGGATCAGTCAGAGAGGTAGGAAGAGAACCAGTTGAGGACTGAGCCACAGAAACCAAGGGAGTAGAGGGAGTCAAGTAAGAGAGAATGGTTGACAGTATCAAAAGCAGCAGAGAGATCAAGGAGGACAAGGATGGAGTAGACAGAGGTGATTGGATTTTGCTAAGAGAAGATTGTTAGTTATTTTAGCAAGAGCAGTCTCAGTGGAAGGGGTGGAAGCCAGTTTGGAGACGGTCAAGGGAGGAGTTGGCAGAGAGGAAGTCAAGGCAATGGGTGTACGCAGCACGTTCCAGGAGCTTAACGTGCCAAACAAGAATTGCTTTTTGAAGCGCAGTGCAACGCAACATAGAGAAAATCCTCTTCTCAATAAGAATAACTAAATCGGGCAGTGAGGATTTTAACTTACTTTGGGGATAGACTCAATGATAAGGATACAGTCCTTTCTCACTTCATTCCAGGATGTGGACTGCCAGCAAAGCAAAGCCATCTCCTGTCTCCCCACTGCTGTCTAATGCAGGTTTGATCCTGTCTTGTTCTGCCCCTTAATATAAGTGAGAGTATGCCGCTATGCATGGAGCCTCCGCAGAACCATGCTTTACTGGGGAGCATATCCTCCAAATGACGTCTTACCTCTCATAACACATGTAAGATAAGGGACATGATTTGTTCTTATATGAACATGATCAAATAAATGGTTAATGAATAAGTCATGTCCTGATCCAGCAAATTGACTGTAGCTACATAGTTTTACCCATTGTATCATTAAGTATCATATCACATATTAAATAATTTACCCTTCCATTTCCACAGAGGACATCATATGGTATTGCCTATGCAGCAATTTTCAGTAGGCTACATAGTCACGTCGCTGATGGAAATCTAGCCGTGTGACAAATTTCTTGCGTTGCATGAGAATGAATAAATCATGTGATGACCAGGGGAGTTTACTGTGACACTTTATCCACAGCAGCATTTAACATCATATTGCCCACACTATAAATGATTTATATCTCTCTGTTTCCACACTGTAGAACACAAAGAGCAATCCTCTGCATGTACAGCACATACAGCCCCATGATTGCTGGAAAGCCAGTTACGTGAGAGAACTCTCGCCTTGCTTACATTTGCCACTACAGCAGCTGCAAAACTAATACGCTGCATTGATTGGTTTTGAAGAACATTCTATAAATAAATGTGCATACTGACAAGTTACAGACTAGATTTTGACAGTATTGTCCCTTGTTGTTTGCAATGAGCCTTGTTTATGAGAGGTTGATGCAGCCTTAACTTCTAAAGGTAAAAACTGGCTACACCATATGTGACTTTCAAAATCCTTTTGAAGCTCCTCACAAGAGACTAAAATTGCTCATTATATCTATATATGGTATACTTGGGACGTATGGTTCCCTGTGCCATCAAGAAAATAATAGCAGCTCAGTTATTTTTTCTGAATATTCTACCATAACACAGAATTATAAAGCTGAAAGCAGCACTATAAAAATAAAATATTTCACTAGACAGGCTTAAAAGGCTACTTGTCATGTAGAGATTTGCCATAGGAAAGGGGGTTCCAGGGCTGTAAAAATTCATCTGCTAGCCCCAAAAGTATACTTGTTGGAGGCAGAAAAGAACCCCAAAGGTTATTATCTAGTCCAGCCCCCTGCCATTAAGCAGCCTCTACAGTACCTACACCAGTTCTGAGAGACGTCTATCTAATCTACTTTTAATGGTCTCCAATGATGGGGCCTCCAAAACATCCATGGCAAATTATTCCACTGCCCAACTGTGGGAGTTATAAAATTCTTCCTAAACTTTGCGGAGTGGGGAGGGCTACCCTGGGCCAGGGCAGCTCCAGCAGTAGGAACAGACATCCCTGCAGCCTGCCCCGGTGAGGGGGGAGCAGGGAGCAAAACATGGCTGGCTAGCTCTGCCCCATGCTGTGGCCAGCACCCTGCCCCACCTCCCCATAACATGCAGTCATGACTGGTTGCCATGGTGACCCTCAACACTGGGCTCGGCAGGCGTGCAAACAGATACGCTCACTCGATTCTCTCAGCTCAGGCCCAGCTGGGCGGCTCGCAGGACCAGACTGTTGGCCCGCTTCATTTTGGGCCCACATTTCGGCCTGGCTGCCACCCCCGCCAGGGTTTGAACCAGGCCCACATCTGGCGGGCCCAGATCGAATGTGCAGGGAATGACGCTGGCACAGGTAGGCCCAAGTGGGCCGGTTGGGCCAGCATCATGTTTCTTAGCACCTATTAAGGTTGCCGTGTAGCACACTTGACATTGGTCTCATTTTTCTCTCACTTGTGTCAGTTCTACACTGGTGTAAATTTATTTGCCTTTGTAAGACTACTTTTGATTTCAATCAGTGTAACTGTGTGGATAATCTGATGCTCTACGCTTCAGTATGTTTGGAAACTGCTTCGTAGCTGTGTATAGAGAGTATGTTTGCTGTGTTGATTCCAAATATAGGACCAATTGAAATATATGCTTTGATATGTTATTGCATATTATGTGTGACACATGCTGTATTTAGCCAAGTTTATATAGGTAAGATTTGTGTGCTAACATGGAGCATGTAAGTAGGAAAAAATGATTCTGAAAATGTTTTTACAAATGTGATATGCTAGTGCTTTCTGACTCCACTGGGTGCTAATTTGTTGCATACAAAGAAACTATCAGAGGAGCTCTGGGAAGGAACATTAAGTAATTATTCTCCATTATAGGGCACAATGCCTATTCATCCAAGTGACCAAAGGGGTTGTGCATGCATAAGACAAGGGTCATGCTAGATTTATATGACTCTGAATCCTCCTGCACAGTAAGAGGCATTGTTGCCCATTATCCACTTTCACTTGCACATTCATAGCCCAGTCCAGCATCCCTGTGTCGTGGTCTCACCACTCATGAATATGCTCCCAGGTACAGGAGTGCGTGCTAGGCTCCCACCTTACAGGCAGCAACCTACTGACTATGGTTATGCTGCACAATGATGCCTCTCACCCTTGATGAGGATTTTGGGCACCCATTTAATTCTAGTGCAGCGCTAGAATTAGCTTACATGCACACAACTCCCTTGCACATCTGGATGAATGAGGATTTTGCCAAAATTGACCATATTCTACTCTGGCTTTAAGCAGCCTTTTTTAAGAAAAAAAAAAAGCAACTGCATGCTTGCAAATAGGGTGCTTAGAGGCTTACGTATCTAATCTATTGGTGGAGTCAGATACTTACACATCTGACTGCAAGTGGGCACTGGTGGGAGCTACAAATGTCACTAAAGCTCCCCAGACTTTATTGTAAACTAAATGGTACGCATGAAAATAGTTTCAACTGTATAGCATGGCAAGATACACTATTTTGGTAGCAGAGCATTTTATCTCCCCTTTCATAAGAGAACATCATTACATCCAAGTCCCAGTGGAAACTAGACAGTTCTAATTTCCATGACGATGGAATCTGTCTATCCAGAAGTACTGCAGCAATTTCAGCTAAGCAAGCTTGCCTCCTTGGCAAGCTTCAGTTAATTCAAAAGACGTATCCTGATGAGTTAGACCAATTAGTGGCTCTGTTATGATGCCCTCTTCCTTAATTAATTTTCGATAACTGCCTACTGTAACAAAGATCTCATTAAAGCCGTGCACAAATTTGGAACATGGTGAGGGAATTGGCTGCAGCCACTTCTCTTAGGTTTGTGCTTGACTGTCTACGGGCAGATCCATGCCTCCATGAGCAATGTATCCTATTGCAGGAATGGGTACTTCTTTACAGTGGCTTTAAAAGTTAGTTTTTTTCTGTCTAATCATTCCAGATTACAAAGTTAAAGTTGTTACTTTCATGAGATACCACGATTTAGGACAGGAAATTCAAGACAGGAAAGCATGAGTCTCCATTACTAGTGCATTATAGACACCAAAGAGGGGCAGTATATATTAGGAAGCAATTGGAAAACCAATTACCGTGCACAGTACTTTTCATGATTTAGGTTGCATTATTATTGTAATAAGTACTATAGCATCTAGCAACCCCAACTAGGATTGGGGTTCCATGATGGAGGCTGAACCATGGGCGTAGAGTTTTCAGTCTCTCGGGGGAGGGGGGGAGGCTGACCATGTGTATGAGAAGGGACAGAGTTGAGCAAGTAGAGCCAGGAATGCAAGGGAGTGAGGTCTGCGGGGGCACTGGGATGGGGTAGGAATGGAACTGGGAAGGGGTGTAGGAGGCCCTGATGAGGGGTGGAGGTAGGAATGGGAAGGCAGGTGGGAGCAGAGAGGAGTCGAGGGGACACCAGGAAGAGGGTAGGGGATTGGAATGGGTCTGGGTGTGCTGGCAAGAGGGTAGGGCAGGGATGGGGGACCTCAGGCCCGGGGCCCAAAGTGGCCCCTGGCAGTTTTTTACATGGCCCCTTTCCAGTTCCTGGATCCACTTCCTATTCCCAAGCACTGCAACCCTGAGCTCAGGACCAGAGAGCAGAGAGATGGGCAAGCTCACAAGAATAGCGGACAGATCCAGGGCACGGATCTGTGATGGGGCCATTACATCCTCTTCCTGAATTCAGTCTTTAAGCACTTCCACACCTAACTTCTCCATGGCCATAGGAACTTGCACTAATTTTCAAAGTGGTCCCTGGGAAGGAAAAGTTTCCCCACCCCTAGGGAAAGGGGTAGGGTTCGGATGGGGGTGGTCAAGATTTAGGGGGCAGGGATGGGACCGGGTGGGGTGGGGTGGAGCACTGGTCAGGGTTTAAAGGGCAGGGGTAGGATGGGGCTTCCAGGCACTTCCTGCTTCAGGCTGGTCTAGGAAATAGCCCAAGGACTGCAGGTTCCCCACACAAGCAGCCATGCTGAGAAGCAGGGAGCCCCCTTAGAGGTCCACGTGGGACTGGGCTCTGTAGATTTCTCAGGGGGCTGTTGTCCCTGTGCCTTCTCCATAGTTGGCACCCATGCCAGGTTCTGTAAAAACTTATAGTGATAGGTAAATCTTGTTATAAGCAACTTACATTTTAAACAGACATGACCCCGCCTCGAATAGTGGGAGAGAAGTGTTGCTGTTCACATTTAAAGATGGAGGATGACTTGAGGCACAAAGAGGCTATGGCCTTGCTCCCGTTAAAGCCAGTATTGGAACTGCTCTGGATTTCAGTTGTGCAGGATTGGACTCTGCCTGACTTGTCTTGCCCCAGGCAGCAGAGGAAGTCTGTGGAAGAACTTGGAGATGAATCCTGAACTCATGATCCCAATCTAGTGCGTTAATCACAAGACTAACTTTTATTTAATATGACCATTCTTCAAAATGGATTAATTCTGAACCAGGAACAGAAAGATCTAGTTTGCTTGTACAGTGAAGTTAGTTAAATTTACAATATGGTCTATACCAAACTCAAACCATCTAAAGAGCAGGGAGCTTTTGCCAACAGCATTATGTTACAACAACTTCATGCATTGCTGTTTCCATTATATCTTTGTAGAGAACTATTTTTTAACTGTGCCTTGGTGGGTATCAGGCAGTAACTTTGGGCATTGTCTCTTATCTCTGATGCCACAAAGTGCCTTCTTTGTAGGCAAAGAGAAGGAGAATATATACTAGTCTTCACTTGTGAGGAAACATCCAGTTGTATGAGGTAGAGGATGGAAACCCAAAGCAGCCTCCATCAGGTTGGATAACATTTAAATGAAGTCTTCTAGTTCAGTTGGGTGAGGATGGTCTAGAACGTATTCACCATGCCATATCCGCTCCTTAGTGGCTGGGAGCAAATGGCCCCCAATTGGGTCAGAGACCGCAGAGTAACTCCCACCCTCGGGGGGGACGGCACTGTACGGGCAACATCATGGAGGGGGTCAAACACAGCACACCATGTAGAGGCGGAAATGGGGTGACTGCGGGGGCCCACACCCGTATGGCCTGTCCTGCGAGTGAAGCTGAGCCTGCCGGGATGGCCGGGGGGGAGGAGCCCCCCCGGCCATAATGCCTTCACCTCCTGTCCCAAGAGATGGGGGCTGCGGGGGAACAACCAGGACCCAGGTCCCACCCCACCAAACCAGTTGTGTCAGCCCCCAACTTTTCCCTGACCCTGATAGGCCTCCACTGCGGCCCTCTCAGTCCCCGTGCCTCCTGCTGCAGGGGCCTGTCCAGGGTGGAAACTTGCCCCCCCACCTAAACCCCCAAGGTAGGTTCCCACTTCACCTGCATGATGAACCGGCTGGACGAGGGGGGCTGCCTCTCGCTGGGTTCCAGCCGTCTGGACGCGCTGTTGTACCAGTGCCTGCAGAGCCCTCTCCATCCGCTGTCACAGGTCCCTGTCATCCTGTCATTGGGGCACCATGTTAGCCAGCTCTGGTCTCAGCTGTAAGAAAGAAGGAAGGGGCTCCCCGGCCCACCCCAGTGCAGGCCCGGCCCATGCAGCCTGCCCCTGGCTGGCTGGGGCCTGAGTGGGTGCAAAGAACCCCAAATGTGCAGCAGGAAAAGGCTCCCCGGCCCAGCCTCATGCAGGCTGGGCCCATGCAGCCTGCCCCTGGCTAGCCGTGGCCTGAGTGGGCACGTAGTGCCCTGCGTGGGCAAAGCCCACTTGGGGACTTCCCACAAATTGCCCCGTATACCCCGGGTTGAACCCCTACTCCACACCCCTCACATCCCCCACTCCCAGAGCCCCGGATGCCGTCGATGGAGGCTGCGAGTTTGAAGGAGCAGCCGGCCTGGCAGGGCACTCCGGGACCGTGGCACCTCTCCCTCCCTTCCTACCTCGGCTTGCTGCACCTGAGCCGTGGAAGCTGCAGCTATGCTGAATGCCTTGTGCCACCACTGGTGCTTGCTCCGTCCTGTGCCGCCTGCTGGGTGGAACCCACACGCTCTGCATGCTGCAGGCGCTTCCACGCAGGCGGCTGGGGGAGGCAGTTTGTGGGTGCGCCACTGTGGGGGCTGTGTGGGGGAGTGGGTGCACACGCATTCCCAAGAATGCACCTGCATGGAGCAACCTGCCATTTTTTCTGTGCAAGGGTGGTGGGTGGAGGTCCGTGTTGCATAGGAGCACGCACGCACACCCATCCACCCACCTGCCACTGCTTTCAAATGGGATGCACCCACCCATGTCCTACTGTTTGCCCTCCTGTTTAGTGATCCGATATTGGATCACGCGGAGCAGGAGGACAAAAAGGAAAAGGAGCGCTTTAAGCGCCCCAAGGCGGATCGGAACTGGTCGAATTGGACCGCCGCCTTTTCCATCTACATGGGAGTCATGATTCAGGCTTACCCTGCTCGGGCCACAGACCTGCTGAAGTACTCTGACATTGTACAGTGAGCTTATGAAGCGGGGCTGGTGGGTGCATGGCTGCGGTACGATGAGGCGTTCCACCACAGGGTGGCATATACCCTGGGCCTTAGGTGGGATCTGCATGCGCATGACCTTTGACTTAATTATATGTGTGGTGCGGGTAATGTACCCAGATCAGACAGTGGGCATTTGCTGGCAAAAGGGGTGGCTTCATCCACAACCAAGTCCTTTCATGAAGAAGGAAAGAAAGGGACAGCCACCCCCGCGGGCCTGTGCTGGGAATTTGGCCATTTCAGGAGATGCTCCCAGGTGACCTGCAAGTTCTTCCACTCCTGCTCCAACTGTTCAGGGCACCATGCAGCCTCTGCATGCCTGCGGGGAAAACCCAGTGCCAAAGGGAAACTGTTCCCTGGGGGGTCCAGGAGGGGCGGCCCAGGGGGGAATGGCCCAGCTCCTGTGGGCAAAAGCCCCAACACCAGTTAAGGTGACAGAGCTGGCCCGAGCCCTCCAATGGCACCCCAACATTAATAAAGTTGAGTATGTTCTAACAGGCTTTCGGGAGGGTTTTAGGATCCCGGCTAATGAGGTTTACCAACACCGGGTGGGCCCAAATTTGAAGTCTGTTGTGGGAATGGAGGGCATCGTTTGTACAAAGCTTTTGAAAGAGATGGCTGAAGGGAGGGTGGCCAGCCCATTCCCGGCCCCACCACTCCCCAACATGATCATATTCCCTCTGGGCGTGGTACCAAAAAAGACCCCCAGGGAATTTCTTCTAATTCATCATTTGTCGTAGCCCTGGGAGGGCTCGGTCAATGGCGCTATCCCCAAGGAGCTCTCCTCAGTGCTGTATGCATTGTTCAACTCTGCAGTAGCCCTAGTGAGGTCATTTGGGCCCGGTGCCATCCTCAGGAAGTGCGACATTAAGTCTGCTTTTCGCTTGCTCCCAGTGCACACCGATAGTTTCCCTTTGCTAGGGTTTCACTTCGAGGGTGGGTATTACTATGCCAAGGCTATGCCAATGGGGTGCTCAATCTCCTGCTCTGCGTTTGAGCAGTTCAGTACCCTGGTGGAGTGGATTGTCAAGCAATTGTCCGGGAAAAAGGGAATCACAAAATAGCTAGATGATTTCCTATTCATCGGCTAGGCTGACACGGACGAGTGCACAGGCTTTGGTCCAGACCTTCCTCGGGGTGGCACTGGAGCTGGGTATCCCTTTGGCCTCTGAAAAAATGGAGGGACCATCCACCCATTTAATCAACCTCGGTATCGAGTTGGACACTGAGCTGGCTGTTTCCCGCCTCCCCGGCGACAAATTGAGGGCCCTTCGGGAGAAGGTCGGAGAATGTTTGGGAGTCGGAAAAGTTATGGTGCGGCATCTCCAATCGGTGGTGTGGAGTCTCAACTTCACATGCCGGGTGGTGGTGCCTGGGCGGGCCTTCCTGTCCTGCCTCTACGCCAAGCTGACCGGCAACCCACCCACCCACCACCACATTAGAGTCACCAAGGAGGTGAAAGAAGTTCTCCAGACCTGGGCCACTTTTCTGGAAAACTTTAATGGCACCAGTTTCTGGAGGGACCAGCTCCTGCTGGAAGCTGAGCTCCAGGTGCACTCTGATGTGACTGGCGGGGCAGGTTTTGGGTTACTTTTCAGGGATTGGTGGGCAGCAGCCCCCTGGCCGTGGGAATCTGAGCAGGGGATTACAAAGGACCTCAACTTTTTGGAACTCTTCTCCATTGTAGTGGCTGTACACCTGTGGTCTGACCAGCTGACGAACTGCTCTGTACTGTTCTGGTGCAACAACCAAGCCGTTGTCCACATAATCAGCACTCGGTCGTCCAGGTCCCCGAGGGTCATGAGGCTGGTGAGGGTTTTCGTGCTTACCTGTTTGGAATTTAACATCCTGTTCCAGGCCAGGCATGTGCCTGGACTTGACAACAGTGTAGCCGATGCCCTTTCTCGCTTCCAGATGGAGCATTTCCATCTGCTGGCACCTTGGGCTCGAGTGACCCCAGAACTGCTGCCGCCGCTGGTCTGAAACTTTGGGTTGTAGCGCTACACACCACCATATTGGGATCCCTTGTGCCCCATACCAGGACACCCTATGACAGGGCTTACAGGGAATTTCAACGATATCGGACAGAGCAGGGTTGGCCCCTGGGGTTCCTGATCCCGGAGCCCCAGATATGACCATTCACCATGTTCTTGAGGCGTCAGGTAGCAGCCCCAGGGACCATCTTGGGGAAGCTATCTGCTCTGGCTTTTGCAAGTAACCTTGCAGGCCACACACACCCCGACCGGGGCTTTTTTGCCAGGCACTTGCTGGAGAGTTGGCACAGGGAGAGGGGCGGGACCTCCGATCAGCGGGCCCCGATTACTTTATGTTTACTGCTGGATATGTGTGGGGGGCTATCGCACATCTGTTTAAACTATTTTGAAACTTTATTGTTTAATTTGTTATTCAAGTTAGCCTTCTTTGGAGCATTTCGCGTGAGTGAACTGGTAGCTGATTCAACCAGGGACACTTCAGGTAGGGCACTCCAACTTAGTGACATCCAGATCGGCCCAACGTTGCTTGCATTGAACATTTGTTGATCCAAGATGGACCAGAGGGGGAGAGGGCATTTGGTTAAGCTGAATTGTGCGGCAACCGAAGAAATGTGCCCGGTGAGGGTGCTGGAGGCATACCTCGCGGTACGGGGGGTGACTACAGGTCCCCTATTTAAGCATGCTGGCAGGCAGCAGATGACCAGGTACCAATTTGCGGCGGTCATGAAGGCTGCGCTGGCCCACCTCGGTGTGCCCCCGACCGCGTACAGTACCCATTCTTTTCACATAGGGGCTGCAGGTTTCGCCGCAGAGAGCGGGATGCCTGAGCAGGGCATCAGGGAGGTGGGTCATTGGAGGACAGGGGCTTTTCGAACTTATGTCTGGGGTGCCCCCACTTCAAGCCAGTCATAACTGTTGTTCTTATCTCCCTAGGTGCTTTCCCACCGCCATGGAGGCTGGTTTGGATCATTGACCACAGCCTGGTGTGTTGAGCAGGCAAGGCCGCATGGCAGACCGGATGGGGAACCCAACTAGGGTTGTCAGCACAAGCACAGATCCAGTGGAGGGCCGTGATGGGATGAGGTGGCACCAGCTTCTGCCATCGGTTCACGCCTCTTTGAGGGGCCCTCCACCTGATATCCTAGTCATTCATCTGGATGAGAATGACATCCCCCCCTTGAAGGACGTCCAGTTGATCAAGAGTATCAAGTCTGACCTGTGGGAGATTAAGAAACTTTTCACTGGTGTTCTTCTCCTTTGGACCGACCTGGTCGAACGGATGTCTTGGGGTAGCGGGGTGCACCCACAGAAGGTCGATAGACCAGGAGGACGATCAACAGGGATGTAGTAAAATGGCTCATGGGCCTGGGGGGTGAGCATGTAGACACGCAGGTCCTGACGCATAGAAGACCAGCCTTGTATAGGCGGAATGGGGTGCACCTGTCCCCTGAAGGGAACGACCTATACCTGAGAACCCTAACAGGGGCCCTGGTTTGCGCATTAGAGAGGTTCTAGGAGGAGGTGGGGGTGGGGGTCGGGGCCGTCCGGGGAGATCCGGAGACCACTTAGTGGCAGGGGTCCAGTACTGTAAGTTAGAGGGGTTATAATTAAGAGTCATCTCCTTAAGAGATGGGGAGGCCCACCTGCCAGAAAGCAGGGGATGGCAAGCGACGGGGCAGCCTCCCTGGGAGGGGTGTCATGCGACGGCAGTAGGGACAAGTATGGTCCCCCGTCGGCAGGCATCTTTATCCTTACTCGCATTTGAAGGAGTGGACCCCCTCATGGACGGACTGGGCCACTTGAGGGGGAGACATGTGATCATCTGAGGGCTGGCAATCGAGGGTACATCGAAGCCACCCCTGGTTAATGTTGGGGTTACTGTTCAAGGTTAAGGTTAAGTACTAGACCCGCATCGCACTAGGCGATTTACCCCCACCTAATTTTGCTTGTAATCTGGTTAATAAAGAGTGCGGCCGTTTAAACCCAGCACTGTGTCCTGTCTCCTTAGGTGCGTTGGCAAATCACTTTGGAGCATTTATTTTAAAATAGGAGTTGGATTTGCCAATGCTGGATTGGTGAAAGCTCGTGAATTTACCTTCCCAGCCACTTAATCTTTATACCATCGCCCTCCTCTGACCTTTCGGACTCTTTCATTTTGCTTTGATAGATGCTAGAAATGTCTGTTGTGCCTTCTACTCTTCTAATTGCTGCTTTCCAGCTAAAATACAGGTGGCCTGGTACGTTGATAAATACATGTGTAAGCACCCATTAATAGTAGCTTTTGGTAAAATGTGTGAATGAATAGCTTTATCTTCTTGACAAAGCACCCAGTTGTTGGTTGAATGCTCTTATTTCATTAGCATTGTTAAGTTAAAGGGCCAATAACATGAGTTCTGACCTCATCTTGTTGTGCTGTCCCTGCAGCTTGTATTTTCTTATTCATCCACAGTTGCATGTATTTTGTTTATATGAGATCTGAGCAATATCAACCTAATTCTCTCACACCTTTCTTCAGCAGAGAAATACGTATATTGCTTTGCATCAAATCCTGTCATGCGTGCAGCCTCATAAATGTTACATAAGGTGCCAATATCTTTCTTATCAGGATTGTTAATGAGTTCAGTGAGCACACTACCACAACCAGGTAATTTATTTTATCATGTTTGCTGCATTTTCTGCCTCAGCCCAGATGCTGGTTCCTCTTCACTGATACGTTAGAATGGCTTTGCCCAGAGAGCGTATTATGATGCTTTTAGGATAGATACTCTTCTTTCTCCCCATTCTGTTCTGCTTTTGTGTGGCAAAGTCAAGCAACAGTAATGTGTCCATGACTAGTCCATGGCCTAGAGTACTTAGTCTGGTCTTGAAATCTATTATGGGGTATCATTCAGGCCCATACTGCTGACGGGACCCAAGGGGAGTATGGGCCTCAAACCCTGGTCCTCTGGATTCACAGACAAGAGTGGAATCTACATTGTCATTGAATGGGTGTGAGGAAGAATCAAAACTACAGTCCTATGACCTCTTGAAAATGCTGCCCACACCAGCCTCCTGATTGACTAACAATGGTCTGCACCCTGATTGGCCAGAGGATCCTATATAACATCCTGGATCACAGCAAGTCCCAGTCCTGAACAACCAGACAGTGATCTATCTTGCCTCCTGCACCTCAGCTGCTCCTGCCTGTCAGTTTCCAACACAGACAAGTTGAACCGTGTAAGTGCAAAGTTAATTTACTTAGAGGTTGCAAAAACAAAGAATGAGGAATTACTGCATCCTCATTCTAGTAAAAATCCCACACTTTTTGGCCTTGGCACCTTCTGCTGCTGCTGCCCCCCCCCCCCCTCCTTTTCCAGTTGTAATAAAAAAAAGAAGTTATGATAGGGAAGATGGGCAAAAACATACATTATAGACCGTGACCTATAGAGTTTACCGCCAGGGCTCATTTTCTAGTCTCCCGGATGCGTACTTTCAGGCGAAGAAGGTATACAAAGACATGATTACGGTTAAAAAAAGACTTTATTTCACCCAAAAGTGGGAGCAGTTATTGGTGGCAGCTAACTCCGGAGATCCTAAATTCTTCTGGAGATTACTTAACAAATCTTTGTCTGGCTCTAAGATCGGTACTTATATAACTCCTTCCACCCAGGCTTGGGTTAACTTTTACCGCCAGCTATATGCAGGTGCGGTGGAGAACCATCTGGAGGGGGGTGGGGATAAGAGGGTGCCCCACCTACTCCCAGAGTGGCGTCAAATCACAGATTCTGAGGTGATGACTTTGATTCTTTTAAAAATAATAAGGTTCTGGGATTAGATCTGATCTCGATTGAGTTCCTCAAACACCACAAGGACTGGTGGGTCTCCATGCTAGCCTCCCTTTTTACCACCATTAGTAGGACTGGGCGTGTTCCGGGTTCATGGAAAAAGGTGGTGGTAGTCCCGATCTATAAGAGAGGCTCTCGTTTAGACCCTGCGACCTACCGGCCAATCAGTCTGCTCAGTGTAATAGGCAAAATATATGCCAAATTGTTGTTAGGTAGACTTGACAGCTGGACTGAGGATACTAAAATAATATACCCTGAGCAGGCAGGTTTTCGAAAGGCATGCTCAGTTACAGAGCATTGCTTGATTTTGAATCATTTCACGGGGAAATATATGAAACTAAATGGCCATTTCTTTGTAGCCTTCTTGGATCTGAAGTCTGCTTTAGATTCCGTGGACAGAAGCATACTGTGGGAAAAGTTAGTTAAAACATCTATTGATAAGAGACTACTATTTTCCTTATCCAGAGCCTCTATGAGAACTATACATTAGTTGTTAAAATCAGCCGCGAAGCATGTCTCACAAAGGAGATAGAAGTGTTTATGGGGGTTAGACAGGGCTGTGTGCTTTCCCCCACTCTCTTCAATCTCTTCCTCAATTATGTTATCCCGCTGATGGCGGACTTAAGATTCTTTCCCCCCAGATTGGCTGAGCTCTACTCAAACTGTCTATTATACGCCGATGATCTCGCCCTGTTATCGCAAACGCATGTGGGCCTACTTAGGTAGCTTAAAACTTTTTTGGAGTATTGTACACTAAATCATCTGAAAATTAATTATCAGAAAACCAAGATAGTGGTATTCTCCAGGAAAAGGAAGCTGCATAGCTGGCCATTGGATGACCAGTATATTGAACAAGTTAGGCTTTTCAAATACTTGGGCATGTACTTCCATGGCTCGGGGAGTTGGAAAGAGCAATATAACGGGCTTTATTAGTGATGAGGGGTATAACCACTCCTCTTTTAAAGCTATTCTCCAATACTGGGGAGAATGTCATTAAGATGGCTAAGAGCTAAATTCTTATATGGAGCAGAACTTTGGGCCCTATTGAACTCTTACAATTCAGATTTAGTACCATCTAAATTCATCCAGGCCCTTGTCAAAGCCCCTAGGGGCACCCCATTGCCAGCCATTAGATCAGAATTGGGCCAAAGAAATTGGCTTTCTCAGGCCTGGCACTCTGCTCTAAAACTATGGCACAAAAAGACTAATTCCTCAGCTTTAAGGTTAACCCACTTTATGCAGAAGGAAAACTATCAGAGTCAGTGGCGTATTAAAATGGAATCTCAACTTTTGAAGATGGGTTTCTCTATATGGTATTTGTCCACTAAGGACCCATCCCATGTGCGATCTGAGATACTCGTATGTTGGGATGATCTGGATAGGCAAAGCGAGTTGGCGAAGGTTAGGGCCTCTCCCCATATGTCGGGCTGCCTTCCTCTGATCTCAGATAAAGGGAAAATAGCTAGCTATCTCAATACCAAGTTCTCTTTGAGAAGGAAGACTCTCTAAGTGCTCCTTTTAATACCCTCCCTACCAAAGTACTGCAGGACCGGTTAGGGGGCATTCCCTTCACTGAAAGACGTTCCCCATATACTTACTGTCTGCCCTCCTCTGCAGACTACTGCAACCAACCTGATTGTAACCAAGCCAAGCACACGCACCTGAGACTTTGCAGCTGCCTGAATGTTTGTTTGTCTTCTCCCCTGTCTCTCCCACTGTCCCCTCTCCCTGTCTCCCCCTCTTTGTCTTTTAGATTGTAAGCCACAGGCAGGGACCGCGTCTATTTCTATGTTCTGTACAGCGCCAGGCACATGGCTGGCGCTATATAAATGTTTATAATAATAATAA
>QEPC01015016.1:2462009-2483870 GCA_003113815.1 Sphenodon punctatus | reverse complement strand
TGCATAACACAAGGTTTCAGTTTATGGTTTAAGTTTCATTTCATTACAAAACTGAAATGAAACTTAAAGCAATCTAAAAATCCTACTCAACGCCTGCTGTTCAGGAACAGTGACTAGCTCAGAAGGTGTTGGGAAGGAGGGAGGCAGATAATTAGTTTCGTTTCTTGCAAGCCTCTCCACCCCTGGTGCCCGGAAGTCTGCTCCTCAGTGATGACACCTCCCTGTCATGTTTGACCTTCCAGTGAACCTTTTTTTGCCACCCGAATGCGATCTGAACTGACCGAACTGTTCGACCATTTTGCCGTTCAGTGTTCGGTTTGTTCAGTATGTTCGCGTTCAGGTTCGGGTTTGAGTTCGGTCGTCCGAACAGGCCGAGTTCGGGCCGAACTCCGAACTGCCAAACCGCGTTCGCCCATCCCTACAATTTGCAGGTTTGTTGTGAGGACAGGAAGCTGAGCTTTGGAAAGCCTTATAAGCAGCAGCTGAAGGAGGACCCAGGTGCATTGCTTCATTCATGTTCATTAGTCCTGACTAGTTGAAGCTCCTGGGCCAAGTATGCAGGCACACGGGGCCTGCCTGGAAGATGGGGCTCTGCAGTGGAGGATCCACAACACGGCCTTTCCCTGGGCTCTCCTAGGACTGATTACCCAGCAATAAAGTCATTGTCTGACCGTAACAACAAACCTCACTATCTCTTGGAAGTGATGCCCCTTAGATTCTTTGGCATTGACTCTTGTTTGGCTATGGTACATCACCTCTCATGTTCCCCCATGAACCCTTGGCTAGACTTGGACTTTCAGCTTGGGATGACATCACCCCAAGACTGGGATCTTGACACATGCGAGGAGGAGGAGTTCCAATAGGTTCTCTTAATGCACAAACAGTCCTGGGCTAGGAGATGGTCCCAACAGGATCTCTGACTGCACCTGATGTGCCCCTGCACAAGAAGGCCCCAATCATGTTCACTGAGTTTACAATAAAGTTCATTGCTGGCTTTTCTTTGCAGAGGACCCTGCAATTCCTAAAGATGCATTTGAGTCTCTTGTAAGGGCTCACTGTTCAAAATGTCCCAGGCTCTATCATCCAGTTGTTCTTTCATGCTTCTTCCATTGCTGATTTTTATTGTATCTTGCCGAGCGTTCCAGGTGTCATCTCACTGCTATAGATTCCTTTTGGATGGCTTTATTACAGTGTCATTTGCTCTTTGAGCTCCTGTGTAGCTTTTGTTATGTTACCTAAATTTGCTTCCAAACATACCTTTCTATTTGGTGCTTTCTTCTGCTTGCAGTTCAGAAATGCATCTGTCTACTTGCCAATTTCACCAGGCACCTCTTTCCTGTTATGTTTGGCGTATTCCTGAGAGACTGATGTGAGGGGCACTTGTAGCAAGCCCTGAATTTTGAAAATAATTGCCTAGTGACCTGCTATGAGTGCCTGACAGTTTTGCTGTGGGGAGTGCTATTTTTTTTTTCTTAAGAAAAACCTTTTCTGCCAAGTGTGTAATAGTTTTTAATTCAAGCTGATCTTGAGAACACAGAGTGCATTTGTGCTTGCTGAGCCGCTGAAATAAAATGCTTTCAGGGAACAACTGATGCTTAAAGCAGAGCTCACTGAGTTATATAATTACACATTGATCTCTCACAATCAATGTCATGCCACTATATTTTGATCAAAATGCTCCTCCCTTGCTTTAGTGCTGAAGACACCTGCAATCAGCAATAGACTTTGGTTTGGAAAAGTATCCCTGACTGCTACAAGCCCTGTCCAATTCCTGAGAGTTGGTGCATGCATCCTGATGAATTTTGAATTATTTTTAATGGGATTTATCTTAATGAACAGAGCCTTGAAACACTTAGGGTTCAGATATCAAGTGTGGATAAATACCTAGACCTTTCGGATTTCTATTCTTGTACAACTCCCTTCCCTTAACAGGCTCCATTTACCTGCACTTCTCTTTGGGTATTTTCAAACAAAATGCTAGTGCACATGGCCACCCAGTAACCACTCATCCGACTACCGTCTGAAGACGTGCATTCCCGTGAGCCATGCAGCACCCATTCATGGCCACTCACAGGACACTGCTGAAAAATCTGGAGTGCCCCATGCGGGGCAAGCCAGAAAAGCGCATGGCAATGGGCGTTTATGCATCCCCAGTCCATATGAATTGGGGCAGCCACCCATGCCAGGAGACAGGTCCCCCCTCCCAGAGGCACTGTGGGTGGGGGCCCGGCCTTTGCAAGTCACAGGAACTGGCTGCAAGCGCTGGAGAGCCCGATTCCCCAGTGCTCACGGCCGGGCTATGTGCATTTCAAAGGCCAGTCTGGCGCACTTCCCCCTTCCCCATGGTCCATGGCAGGGGAGTGTGAAGCGGCTGCCGAGGTAGCCGCACTGGGAGCTGCCTGTTAGAATGGCTCCCCATTCACTGCACCTGAGTGACTGCTCTGCCGCTGTGCCACTCAGCAGCCACGGCCGTGACCGACCCCACCACAAGCCTTGCTCATTTAAAAACACCCCTTGTGAGCACCTACTAATCTCTCTCTCATGTTCTGGGGCTATGGCAGCAGGCATGTTCTCTCATCTGCTATCTGCATGGTACAACTTCCCCTCTCTTTCACACTCCTCCAATCCTTCAGGCTTCCTCCTTCCCGCTTTTCCCTGAGTGTGGGAAAGGCTTGTTGCATTCTGTCCCCTGGTGTCTTATGTTTGCTGTGTTTTTCTCATTGGTGGCAATGGGGAAAATGCAATAAACACAGGTCCCTTTTTATAGCCCCTGCTATATCCCTAGCCCTCCATTTCAACATCCTAGCCAAGGTGCATGCCTCCACCATTAAAGTAATTTGGAGTTTTGCCATTGACTTCAATAGCTGGAGGACTGCGCCAACAGAGCAACTGCATTCTCTGTGGAGGAAGACGATATGCCATTTTCAAATAGGCAATAAGGATGGAGTGATGATGCACCTGGGACAGTGGGTGTTTTCAGATGTCCAAAAAACCCCTGCAGAAAGCACGCTGTGGGATGGTCTCTGTGGCATTGCTGTGATGTCTGAAGTCAAGTGCGGATAACCCAGTGGCACAGGAACCAGCCCATGAGGTGACCATTCATTGCTTTCTACAAGGATTCTTTGTTTTTGTTTGTTTGTTTGTTTGGGGTTTTTTGATGCCTGAAAGAACTCTACACAGACCCACAGGACAGACACCTCCATGGCTGAGGTGATGCAGCTGCAGCCTGCCCCATATGCTGCCATAGGACTGGAGAGTGACCACCACCCTGCTTGCTGACTGTTCCCTTTCCTCTGTGCAGAACAGTTAAACGAAGTCCGATTCTTAGTGCCATAATGACACTTATGGCTTCCTCAAAAAAACCCATGTAAATTCTACAATAATGTAGCTTACCTTTCACACCACTTTAAGTAGCTTTGTCCAGTCACAGTGATCAAACTACAATTTTGGTCATGCAAATAGGCACAATCAGTACTAAGGTTGCTTTTACATCGTTTCAGCTGTCAAGGTTTGAAGCATTTGCTCTCAAAAAAGAAACCAGGCAATAATCCAAGAGAAGACAGAATCTGAAAGGATGTTAACTACTCACAAGATATAATGAAATACTAGGGAAATTTATTTGTTACCGTATCATCCTGTCCACTCAGAACAGGTTTATTTGTTCATAAAGGACTCAGACCTATAAGGTGTTAAACACCATAGGGTGGCCACAGGCGTAGGTGTCACATCTGCTCCTGTCCACCAGATGTTTATCATGGGCAGGAGCAGAGGTAACCCCGGCCCGTGGCAAGACTTAACCCAAGATGTGCACTGGGCTCCCTGCCAGCGCACATCCCAGGTTAAGCCTTGCCACAGTAGGTTACCTTGGACCATGGTAGAGCAGGCAATCACATCTGATGGCTCACTCCACCTAACCCCGGCCAGTGGCCAGAGCAGTTCCGGGCTGCCGCACCAGCCCGTCAAGGAGGACTCGGGGCTGCGTGGCCCCAGCCGCCGGAACATTCGCTCGACAACAGGGCAGACCCCTGCCTGGGGTGAGGGTTTAAGCGTGGCATCTCACTGAGCCATCACATCTGAAAATACCCATAGTCCAATGCACATACTTAACTTTAAGAATATATTTATTATTATTATTATTATTATTTTATTTTATTTTATTAATTTATTTGATTATTTGATTTATATCTTGCCATATCCCTAAAGGCTCAGGGTGGTTCACAATATCAAAATGAAATACAACTAAACTGCATATATAAAAATAATAAAAAAACACTTCTTAAAACTCACCCCATTCCTTCCTCTGGGCTCCCCCTGTACTTTCCATTGGTGTACTTTTATAAGTGCCAATGGAAAGACTTGTATGTTTAAAATTATTATTAAACCAGTTACTCACTGGATCGGGCTAACTGGACTGAACCTAGAGTTATGAGCATGGGAAATATTACTTTGCACTCTGCAGCAAATTTCCACAGATCTGTAATAGTCTTTAGACTCTTTACCCAGTAGGCACAAAAGTCTCTCTCTAAGTAGTCTCTGCTGTGCGTCAGGAACTGCTGGCTTCGAACCAATGTCCCCAGAATTCCCAGGCAGCTGCCCGACCTGCAGTGCCCTGATGTTGGCCTGGCTATGTGTGCTGTGACTCCCCCAGCAGACCAAGTCATGCCCTCTGCACAGGGGATTGGTTATCTTCAAGTATTAAAGACTGCCCACCAAGAAGTGGAAGCTGGAAGGAAAAATGCTTCTTCCTGTTCTTGTGCCCATTCTGTTGGCATGTTTTGACATGCCCTGGCACGTACAAGGCAGCCTGCAGCTTCAGAAGTTCACAACAGCAAAAAGGCCTTGTAAGGACAAATGACCGATGTCCTTCCAAGAGTCTGAAAGGGTGTCTCCCTAATCAACTCTAGTGCCCTGGCTTGAGCACCCATTGTTTAATATTTCTGAAGCTGCAGGCCCATTCAAACCTCCCAAGGAGCCAAGATTTAAATAACTTCTTGACTCACTCTCTCTTTCTCCTTTGTTCATCTTTCCCATTGCCTCAAGCTCTCCTGTGCTGTATAAAAGACCCTTAGTTTGTACAGTGCCTTAGAACCACCTCAGCAAGCTAGAAGGGTCTGTGCTGCTGGTTCTGATGGACAGGGGCAGATCTGGATCCACTGTCCCTGTTCCAATCCCTAAACAATAAAGCCTAGTGTCCTGATCTTGAGAGTGTGGTGTCCACCTTGTTCATTTTGTGTATACTGAAGCACCCCTAAACTCCACAACGCTAGAGACTACACATTCCTGTTCTGGTCTTAACTTGTGCCTGCCCTATTCCTGTCTGTATTTTCTTTCTGACCTGACCCTATTCTAGCTGTTACCAGGTCTGTGTCTACTCCCATCCTTGCCTGTTCACAATCATGCTTATTTCTACTGTCATCCTTCCTTTCAGCTTTGTTTGCTTCCAGTCTTTCTTGCTCTTCGTCTCCCTGTTCCTGTTCCTGTTTGGATTGACCTCCCAGTGCGTGACCATTAGCTTGCTGTGGACTGTGTATTCTGCATTGCCCTATTGCTTTCGTTGCCTTATCTTGTCACTGTTTCTGAACCTGCTCCTACCTAACCCAATCCTGAAGTCCTCCTGCATCCCACACGGATCATTCCACTGTGTGTCATGTGCTAAGTAGTATTTATTTATTGCAAATAAAATGTTTGCATCAGGGTCTTGAATCAGAGCTCTGATCAGATTATTTGTGGCAGCCCTTCAGATATTTAAAGACTGCTATCATCTCTTTCCTTAATTTCCTCTTCACTAGGCTAACATACCCAGTTCCTTCTGTCTTTTCTCCTAAGACTTGCTTTCTTGACATTTTATCATCCGTTCCAATTTGTCAATGCCCTTCTTAAAAATGAGGCACCAAAAACTGGACACGCTACTACAGATTGGGCCTGATGACCAGTGCTGAATAGAGTGGAATTATTACTTCTGCTGACACAGGGCATTTTTAGACGAGCGCTGTTTCTCGTGGACCGCAGAGTTTGGGAGAAACAAACTTGTGCACGGGGAGGGAGGTTAGACGTCCCCCCCACAATTCTGAAAGACTCAGCACCATTGAAAACAGTGCACTCACACATGGATGGAGATCCGGACTTATGAAACCCTGATATTGAGGTTTCATAGGTCAGGAACTCCTTCCATGTGCAAGTGCGCTGTTTTCAGTGATACCGGCCAACTTCCAGAATTGGGGGAGAGGGGACAACATCTAATCTCCCCCGCCCCTGAGTGTGAGTTTGTTTCTCCCAGACTCTACAGTCCGCAAGAAACAGTGCTAATCTAAAAAGGCCCTTAGAAACAATGCTTCTGTTAATGCACTTCATGGGGCCATTATAGTAGTTAGTAGATAATACATTAGTAGTTAGTAGACGGTAGAATCCCTCACCAGCTATTGACCAGTCTCTAACCTTCCCTTTTTACGAAAGGTTATTGAACAGGTTGTGGCTCGGCAGCTGCAGGAGCATCTGGACCGCATCAGTTTTTTTGATCCCTTGCAGTCTGGCTTTCATCCGAGTTATGGCACTGAGACTGTGCTTGTGGCCTTGGTCGATGACTTCTGCCGGGAATTGGATCAGGGTCGGTCAACCCTGCTGATTTTGTTAGATCTGTCGGCTGCCTTTCATACCGTTGACTGCGAGATGATGTTGGTGACTTGCTTGCAGGACCAAGCCGGGGTGGGCGGAACTGTTCTTGAATGGTTCCATTCATTCTTGGTCAGGAGAACTCAGTGAGTGGTACTGGGGGACTGTTCTTCCTCTACTCCCCCCCCCCCCGGACCTCTCATGTGGTGTTCTTCAGGGTTCTATTCTGTCCCCTCTCCTGTTCAACATGTATATGCAGCCACTGGGCAAGGGCATGAGAGGGTTTGGTGTTTGTTGTCATCAGTATGCTGATGACACCCAACTCTGCCTCTCTTTTTCATCTGACCTAGACCTGGCAGGCTCAGTGCTTACTTGATATCTGGCAACTGTGTGGAACTGGATGCGAGCAAGCCACATGAAGCTGAAACCCAACAAGATGGAAGTGATGCTGATGGGGAGGGCGGTATGGTTGGTGTCCCCTGTCATTGATGGGGTTTGCCCTCCACTGGTTCCTCAGGTTTGTATTCTGGGAGTGCTCCTCGGCTCCCAGCTCTGCCTGGATGTCCAGGTGGGGGCTATGGCAATAAGTGTGTTTCACCAGTTACATCTGGTGGGGCAACTTCGGCCACATGTATCAGACTCTGACCTGACTATTATCATCCATGCTTCCATCACTTCAAGACTGGACTATTGTAACACACTCTACGTGGGGCTACCCATGGTGACAGTTCGGAGGCTGCAACTGGTGCAGAATGCGGCGGCCGTGAGGACATTACACCTGTGCTCTGTTCTTTGCACTGACTGCCTATAGTCTTCCAGGCCCAATTCAAGATGTTGGTGCTTACATATAAAGCCTTATACAGCCTGGACCCTATTTATCTGCAGGACTGCCTTGCTGTCCGGGTTCTGAATCAACCCCTATGGTTGGCCAAGAGCACCCTTCTTCAAGTCCCCCAGGTATCTCAGGGGGTGACTATGGAGAGGGCATTCTCAGTGGCCGCACCAAGGCTGTGGAACTCCCTTCTGGCAGAGTCCTGGGTGACCCTGGACCTCCCCTCCTTTTGAAGACAGTGTAAGACCTGGCTGTTTCACAAGGCCTTTGGTAAGGGAGATGGGTGAGGGTGGGGGGAGTGAAGGTTAGGATAGGAGGATTTTTGTATTTTGTGGTGCTCCACCATGTGGATTTTTCCATGTTTATTTTATGTTATATTTATCTTATATTTATTGTGGTATATTATTGTATTTTATGTATTTTAATATGGTAAACTGTTAGCCGCCCTGAGCTGCTGTTAGCAGGAAGGTGCAGGGTAAAAAAATTGTTAAATAAATAAGATATGAACCAGAGGCCAGCCTCTGGCACCACAGTGCTGGCACCACACAGCCAATAGAAACTCAGCTTACCAAGCACCAAAACCGCTGAACTGAAGCTGCTGCCTCATAGCAGAGCAGGAATGGCTCAGCAGAACCAGGCTCAGTCCCCACCCCAGTGTGTTGTCACAGATAGTTTTCATTTTGTTTCACTTGTGGTGTCAGAATTGGCACAGCAAAATTCAGTGGCACTGCAAGCTCTCCATCAACACCAGGCCAGTGCATCTCAGCATAAAGATAGAGGCTCCGTCCATCACAATGGCATCTCTGGCGTTTGCTGATTCACTGACCTTGGGCTGAGTCTGATTTCAAATAAATGTAACTAACTGTGGCAGCTTTGTGACCTTGGGTACCTATCCTAGCTTGAGAACTTGAATTGAAGTAACTCATTTCCTGTAAGCCACCAAACAGACGTCAGATGGTAACAGCTTCCAATAGCTGGATATGAAGCAGCAGTAACTCTGAGCTGAAAGACTCCATAGCCGTTCACATACCCAGAGCCATCTGGTCCCCAATGGAATGCATGCTTATTGAAGCACACATTTAGATCAGGGTTTGGTAGCATTGGCAATAAAAATGCAAACCTGCTCCATAAAAGGGTTTTGTTTCCTTTCAGAAAATATGAGCTCCCTTTATATAAACCAGACAAGGATTAGTTTGCCAACCATTCATCCAGTCAAGATTTAGAGCCAATTTCTGCCGTCAGATACGCAAGCACACAATTCCCACTGAAATTAATGAGAGCTTCATGAGGGCAGAAATTGGCCTTGAAAATGGATTTGCTCCTTCTAAAATTCCAGAAGGTTTAGTTGCAAGAATCAGTTGGTTAAAAGATTGCACAGTGCAGTGTTGAACTTTATAAAACTGGAGTGGGTGTTTACACAGTGGGTAATGAGTTAAATAGTTTGAGGTTTGGAAATTATACTGTATCTTGTGCTAGTAAAACTAATGTAGGATAATGGGAGGATAGTTAATTAGCACACTGAAATATATGTTAAGGGTAATTATACGATAGTAAATGTTTATGAGGCTTATGGGATAACCTAGCTAATAAAATGAATAAGTAAAAAGCTGTTCTCACTAAAGTGCCCAGATTAGTAATCTAACTGTGTAACCAAAATATACATTTATTTTTATATATAAACTTCATTCTTGTTAAAGAAATGCAGATAAACACAAACATGGAGAATATGATTCTGCTTACAGTCAAATAATTCTACAAAAGGGCAAATATTTATGTGGGATTAAAGTCAAAATATCAGATAAACTGAAGCTAAAATGAACAAAATCCAAACACCAGATCTATTCTAATTGTGGCTGGAACAACAGTTTGGTTGAAGCGAAAATGATCTAATCAGTGTACTGTGTAAAAATCCCAGAAGGTAGAATACTGCCAGGGGTTTATGCTTGGAGGAACAGCATGTTTTGAAAACACTAAATAATGGGGAACACTTCAAAATCATCATAACACTTCAAATCAGGAGGCAGAGTGAGTCCTCTGGGGGCAATGGCAGAAAATTTGCAATAAATTACAATGAGCCTGATGCATCTGAACTATTAGAGCAACTAGACATCAAACAACAGCCAGAGCCGTCTGCTGGGGTGCAAGGAAATAGAAATAATGCTACATGCATTAGGCTCCACTTCTCTACAAACCAAGGTTTGAAGAAAGAGGTAGAGTTCTATTGTTCTTTTCATGTACAATCTTGCCTAATTTTCTTGGAGACTAAACTATGTGTACCGTCTATGCAGAAGACTACATGCTACGTAACTATAGCAATATGAATAATTTGTTTGTTCAAGAAAGTCTATTTTATATTAAAGTCACAAACCTGTTTGAACCTTGAAAAAAAATCCTTTCTTTGAGAAAAATTATGGATAATGTAAAATGGTTTTCTTTTTCCTCTTTGACATTTTATAATTGTAAGCAGGAAAGAACAAAATGTACTTTAGTGTGCCAATGAAATAAGCATTTGTCAGCTTACCTGCCCGCTAGTAAAAGTATTGGGATGGAAGCATTCTCACTTGTGACTTCATGTTCACAACAAAAGTTTTCTGAGTAGTGTCTCTGGCACCTGCATGAATTACCCTAGTATGTGCCTGCTTTTTCCCAAAGCTAGAACTTGCTGTAAAACTTGCTTGATTTTGAGCAATTAGCTGCAGAATCTTCTTTTCACTGGGACAAAACAGACGTGCTAGATGTTGCCATGCTTTGGGCAACATCTAGCACGTATAACTAGATGTTGGCCCAGGATTGCCCCAGGTGGTGTTGGGACTAGCCCGGACTGTGACCTCCGGACAACCTCCAAGGTCACTGGGCGGGGGTGGGGAGATTGTCCTCTAGGGTTTTCAGACTGCGGACAGGCCCCTCAGGTGGGGTGCAGAAGGTATAAAGGGGTGCGAGAAGGAGCGCAACTGTCCAATCCCTAATTCCACTCTGACTAGGAGGGAGGAAAATGGCTGAAAGTGTCAACAATAAGAGAAAAAGAGGGTTGTGTTGAAATAGCCAAGATAAAGTAGGACTTTCTGGCTGAATTAGAACTCAGCTGAACATTTAAATCAAGCTGGCATTTCCTCCCTGAGCCCATAATAGTTGTTGAAATTTTAATCTGACTATTCACTTTTCTGTGAAGTCAATACTCTGATGGGCATCAGTAAGAGCTAGATTGGGTCATGTGACTATATGGGTATGAAAGTATTCCATGACAGCTTCTGTCTAGATCAGTATTGGGAGGCAGTCTTGGTAACAACAACTGCATAACTTTTCATTTGGCCAGAATGTTTGAATGTGGGGCCACACTATGAGGCAGGGAAACTAGTAGTGAGTTGAGGCAGAACAATGGCAGGGCAGCAGCAACTGGTATTAATATCCTCAGTAGGATGTACCAGAGTGAGTGGCTACTAGTGTGTGAATGTTTGCTTGGCTATAGCCAGCACACAGCCGCTAGTAGTTAAAGTCAGCCAAAAGGCTGCTAAATAAGAGACTTCTGCTAGCTGAGTTGCTAAGTGAACCCAGGTGGGTAATTAGGAGACTATTGGTTGGCTGGAGGTTTAGCCTCCCACACACAGCTGGTGAGGGTGTATTTAATGAACTATTCAGCCTCAGCCAGTCCCTGAAGAAACTGGAGCTGGGAGGAGCTATAAAAAGAGACAGCGCACTCAGTTAGTGGGTGAAAGTTTGCAAGAAAGCCTCTGAGCCAGCAGCAAGGCTGAAGCTTCCAAGCCTTCCATGCTGTGGGCTAGTTTTCTGACTGCCAAGCTAGCTAAACCTTAAGCCCAGAGATAAGCCTGGTTGGAGGGAGCAAGCTTCTTTCCTCCTCTACAAGGAGAAACCAATCCCAGCTGTAGAAATAGCCAGCATCAGGGGATTTCAAGGTGAACTTGTTTCAGCATTGAGGCTCACAAGGAGCTATAGACATTGGGTGCTTTTATACGAGTGGGTTGCAGTCGCGCAACCTTTCAAAATCCCACAAGGTGGGATTATACGTGACGATGGACATGACCACGTGCATTCAAGGTGGTCGTGCGTTGTTTGCCAACCGTGAACTAAATACCTCACACATTGAGGTATTTTGTTCGTGGTCGGCAAACGATGCGCGACTGCCTTGAATGCACATGATCGCATCCATTATCACGTATAATCCCGCCTCGCAGGATTTTGAAAAATCGCACGAGCAGGTCACGCGACTGCAAACTGCTCGTATAAAAGCAGTCATTGTGTAACAGTGGGTTGTGTTGCCAGGAGGATTTCAGAGCCATGGGACCTCGCCAATAATGTACAATTTGAACAACCTGAGCCAGTCTACACTGATGGATTCCCAGCACACTGCAAGTTCTTAGGGGAAAGACTTGTGTACTGTTGTGAACAGCTATATATAAACATTGGCTCGACTTGCATCAGAGAACATTTAAGTCTTCCTGTTATAGGTATGTCTTGGGTCTCCTGTCCCACTCTTTTTTTAAATGTTTATATTTTTACTTATCCACAGGAAAATCCTTCACCCTTCAAGACAATGGGAGTTTTCAATGTTGGAGGTTTCACTCTCATCAAAACTCCCATTGAGTGGTAGAGGATTATCCTGTTGGTATTGCTACTCAGCTGTGTTAAGGGATTGTGGGGAGAGAAATAACAAGGAACCATAAAAACAGAGGAGAAAATCCCCTATACTGCAAGTCAGTGCTATACTGCAGTTCAGACAGTGGGTCAGGTTACTTGTCAGTGAAACCATGCCAGGACTGAATTTATTTTAGGGTGTTTTTAAATGAGCGTCATGGGAGGGGGTGTGTGTGTGTCCATGGCCACTGACTGGTGAAGCTGCAGGGCACTCTTGCACACAACATGTGTGGGGAGTGCTTCAGACGAGCATCTCCCCGCATAGCTGCCCCATCCATGGAGGCAGCCATCCTGGCCCACGTGGGGCACCCTAGATTTTTCAGGAGTGCTCCATGCGTGGCCATGAATGGCTGCTGCGTGGGTCATGGGAGTGTGCCTCCCCACTCACCACCATCACACAAGCAGTTGGACATGTGGTTGGTGGGGGGCCATGCAAGTATGCGTCTTGTTTAAAAACACCCTCAGTAGGGGACCACCAGGGGGCGTCACTGGGAATAGCTGTGCCTGGTTATAGCTCCAGTGAGGCCTATAACTAAAACGATCCCAAAAAGCTACAAAACTAAATCTTCCCTTCAACAAGGGGTAGGCATTGAAATCTAAACTTCGGAGGCGCAAGAGGGTGCAAAAAAAATCTTCTTAAAGGGGAAAAAGCTGATTTCCCAGCATCCTTCTCCTGAGGCCTGCTTGGCTGAAACTCCCACCCTGAAGGACAAAATGGCTGCTGCTGCTGAGCCAAGAATAAAAGCTCTTCAGGTCAAACTGCGCATGTGCGAATAAGCGAGAGCAGCCAGAAGCGAGCGCTCCTCCAAGCCTCAAAAGCCTCAAAAGAAAATGGCCCCAAACCGTGCAATTACTCAACAATTTATTTTTTTTAAAGTGAGTAGAAATAATGCCAGCAAAGCCTAGGGAAGAAAGAGAAAAAAAAAAGTCAAAGGAGTGAGAGAAACTTAGATGGAGCGATATGTGAAACTGCGCCAAGGGGAAAAGAGCGGGGAGGAGGCCCGGGCTGCAGAACGCTCTAAAATAGCGCCCGCAATAACCGCGGGAGTAAATGAGGCCACAGAAGGGGAGGATTCCCCAGAAGAGACTGAAATGGAAGAGGAGGTTAATGAGGGGGGCCCAATCATGAGGCTGCTTTTAGAACTAAAGACAGACTTTAAAAAAGATATGGAGAAATTGAGAGCCTCAGTGGAGGCAGGGAACAAAAAACTGGAGGGGCTGGTGCAGAGATTAATCACTGCAGAGGAGAGGATCTCTTCCATAGAAGACCATGCGGTCAGTACTGAGGAGCAAATGACAACGCTCCAAGAGAAAGTACACTTGCTCACACAAAAAACAGAAGACCTAGAAAATAGGTCCAGGAGAGACAATTTGAGATTCGTGGGCTTCCCAGAAGGGATTGAAAAAGGTGAAATCAAAGATCTGCTTTGGGAGTTCCTGAGAGATCAGTTCCCAGAAAATCAAAAAATCCAGAAACCTGAAATTATCAGAGCCCACAGAACGGGGAGAATGCCTAACAAGAATTTTCCAAAGCCAAGAACAATTATTGTCAAGTTTGCTAGCTTCACTGCAAAGGAAGAGATCCTAAAAGAAGCGCGTAGGAAGAAAGATCTGAAATACAGGGATGAGTGCATTAAAGTATTTCCAGACTACGCAATGGAGACCATGAACAAAAGAAGAAAATGGACCAAATATTTCACAGTGTTAAACGAGAGAGGATGGAAACCAGTATTGAAATTCCCAGCAAGGATGGTAGTGAACATAAATGGGAAATTTAAGGTCTTCATGGAGACAGAGGAGCTGGAAGCTTTTCTGCACCTTGCATCAAAAGACAGTAACTGAGAATCAAAGTTAAAGAACAAACTATATCAGTTAAGGTTTGGGGCCAAAATATTAAAATATTAATAGGAGTCAAGGGGGCTTAATACAGACCTCCAGACAGAGACTCCTAACAAGGGGGAGGCTTGGAGGGGGGTAAGTCTCGCGAGGGTGAGAGAAAAGGTTTATGTTTTTGGTTAGGCAAAGTAACAAGATAAACATGTTAAGAATGTGGATGCGTAAGAAGGAGTGGGGGGAAGGAGAGGAGATGGTGGGGGGGATGTTTGGGGGAAGTTGGGTTAGGGAGGGAGAGGGAGGCCTTGATGTTGGGGAAAAGAGGCACAAGAGCTTAACTAAAGAAAGGGTAAGGAGGGCAAAGATAAAATGTAAGTGGGCAACTGAGAGTTGGCAGAGAAGGGAAAACAAGAGTCCAAGAAATATGAATAAAATCAATGAATGATATCAAAATGTTAACCCTCAATGTGAGAGGGCTCAATTCACCTCAAAAACGAAAAAGAGTTAGAGAACTTACAAAAGAATTTAGGATAGATATTTTAGGCTTGCAAGAGACACATTTGTTGGAAGGGGAAGTGCATAGATTTATGCACAAAAAAATGGGGCAGGTTGTTGCATCGTGTGCCAAGAGGAAAAAAGCAGGAGTACTGTTTGTTATACAGAACTCGTGTGACTTTAAAATAAGCAATATAGTAAAGGATGAAGAGGGAAGATTTTTACTAGTCTCAGGGTTACTCCAAAAGAGAGAAGTTACACTAGTTAATATGTATGGTCCAAATGTAGATCAGGTCAAATTTTATAAAACCTTCATTCCAATAATATTACAGAATAGGAAAGGAATATTAGTGATTATGGGGGATTTAAACACTCTTCTATCTAAATGGGACACCTCAAAGACAATACCTCTGAACAAAAGACAGCAGAACATAAAAGATTTATTTGAAGACGAGGGTTTGGTAGATACATGGAGACATCTTAATAAGCAGAGTAGGGAATATACTTTTTATTCCAATGTCCATAATTCTTACTCCAAGATAGATCACATACTAATATGCAAAAATGAGACTAAAATATGCAAAAAGACTTATATTGTACCAATAGTATTTTCAGACCACAATGCGTTGGGGATCAATGTAAAGCTAGAAGCCAAAACAACACGTGGGAAAGCCCAATGGAGGCTTGATAGATCTCTTCTTAAAAATAAAGACAGTAAAATTAAACTAGAGGGAGAAATTAAGGAATACTTCGAGTTAAATCAGGGGTCTGTAGAACTAGTTTCCACATTGTGGGAAGCAGCAAAAGCCACAATAAGGGGTAAGGCCATAGCACTTTCAGCTCAAATTAATAAAAAAAAGAAGGAAATACGAATGGAAACTTATGCAGAGCTCAAAAAATGGGATAAAATTAATAAAAATACCCCCTCTAAGCTGGCAGCAAATAAGCTCCAGAGAATAAAAGAAAGAATAAATGTCCTTGAATTAGAAAAAACCACAAAACAATTAAAGTGGATAAAATTTTATTATCATAATAACAGTAACAAAGCAGGCAGGGCTCTAGCCCAGTTAGTTAAAATACAACAACAGAAAGCCAATATTATCAACATTATTGGAGAGGATGGTGTGGAAGTGTCAAGCACGGATGAGATCCAGGACACTTTCGTGAGATTCTACAGGAATTTATATGCCTCTTCTAATCCAAAACCTGAAGAGATAAAAAAGTTTGTAGACGAATTAGGTTTTCCCAGATTTAATAGAGCACAATCCAACTTTTTAAATGACATCATAACAGAGGAAGAGGTGGCAAAGGTCATCAAAAATTTAAAAAGAAATAAGGCCAATGGGCCTGACGGCTTCCCTGCAGAATTTTACCAAACTTACAGCAAAATTCTAGTGCCACATCTTACTAGGGTATACAATGACATTCTACAAGTAGGGAAAATGCCACATACATTTTACGAGGCGCAAATAACATTAGTACCTAAGCCGGGAAGGCCCCAAAATCAATGTGGAAGCTATCGCCCAATTTCCCTGCTAAATAACGATTTTAAGATCTTCTCAAAAATTTTGGCAACCAGGTTAGCAGGAATTATAGGGGAAATCATTCACCCGGACCAAACAGGTTTCATTCCTAGAAGGCAAGGAGTAGATAACATCAGAAAAGTAGTGAACTTGGCATATGCGCAACAGGGGGAATCACAACCAACAAATTCGATAATAGTAGCAGCTGATGCAGAAAAAGCCTTTGATTTCTTAGAAATTAATTACCTATTTGAAGTACTAGAGAAGGTGGGAGTAGGAGGCAATTTTTTGAAATGGATTAAGGCAATATATGCTCAGCCCAGATCACAACTAAAAATTAATGGGGAATTGTCTGACACATTCGAAACGCAGAGGGGGACTCGTCAGGGATGCCCATTATCCCCACTACTGTTCAATATGGCAATAGAGGGGCTGGCAGTGGCAATACGCCAAAATAAAAAAATAAAGGGAATCAGGGTAGGTGAAAAAGAATACAAACTGGCACTATTTGCAGATGATTTAATTTTATTCCTAAGGGAACCGCAACAAACCCTCCCAGAGTTAATTCAGACTATAGAAAACTTCGGAAAAGTATCGGGCTACAAAATAAATAAAGATAAATCACAAGCGCTGATATTTGCAAAGAACAAATTAGAGTTAGATGAAATTAAAAAGATTAGCCCATTCCCAGAAAAAATAAGGGGAATCAAGTATTTAGGAGTAACAATAACAAAAAACTGTAAAGACCTCTACAAAGCAAACTTTCCAGAAGTAATTGATAAAGCAAAAAAAGATTCTGAAACCTGGAAAAATTTAGAATGCTCTTGGTCAGGAAGAATCAATCTACTCAAAATGATACTCCTTCCCAAATTCATTTACAAATTTATGGCACTCCCAATAGTATTACCCAATACATTTTTCAAACAGGTGGATGAGTTAATCAGAGACTTGGTTTGGAGGGGGAAAAAGCCACGTATTAAAAAAGAAACCATGTTTATAGCAAAGGAAAAAGGGGGATTGAATACTCCAGATATCAAACTGTATCACAAAGCTGCAGTGCTCGGGGCAATACAATATTGGTACCAGGAACCTAGTAACCCTGGGTGGATAGCAATAGAAAAAGACCTGACAGATTCAGTAACTCTAGCAGAACACCTGGTAGATGAAGGGAAGTTAGCAAGTGAAAAAGCCAGAGGTCACCCGTTTGCTAAACAGCTGATCTCAGTCTGGTCAGGGATACTTAAAAAAATGGGGATAAAAAAACAGGCGTCACCATACTCACCGATCCAACGAATACATATGAGAGAATCACGGGTGGCCCATAAGTTGGTCCTAACACTAAAGGAAAAAGGGATAAAGAAAGCAGAGCAATTATTTGCTGGAAACAAATTTAAATCATTAAAAGATATAGAAAAAATAACGCAATCTAAGATTAGTGTGTTCCAATACTTACAATTGAAGAGTATCTTCTTAGACACAAACTGGGTAGATAGTTTCAGGAGAGAACCAAGTGAGTTAGAAAAAACGCTCTTTAGTCTCACAGGAAGCAGGGGTAAACTCTCCATGATCTACAGAGGTCTGAAAGAGCTGACATACCCACCCAAACATAATTACATACCAAAATGGGAAAACGACCTGAAAAAAGAACTTACAGAAAAGGACAGGGAGGTTATGTGGAAACACATGTATAAATGCTCAACAGCGTTAGGGGTGAGAGAGACACAAATAAAAGTGACAACTAGATTTTATTTAACCCCTGCGCAGCTTAAATATGGTGGAGATAGAAACGAAAAGGGGAGGTGTTGGAAAGGATGTGGTAAAATGGCAGACCTAAAACACTGTTTGTGGGAGTGTGTTTATGTTAATAGGTTTTGGAGTAAAGTGTGGAAAGTGCTAAACACAGTGAACAAGGGGGTTGTACCTTTTAGAGTGGAATTGGGGGTTTGGGGCATATACCCTGAAAGCAATGTATTAAAAAGACATCAGGATGCATTGATAACATTATGTTTGGCAGCGCTCAATACTATAACAAGGCACTGGAAGACGGAAGGACCCCTGCCGTTTCAGGAGTGGATTTCAAGAGTCTGGTATTTGTTTACCATGGACAAAATGCAAAATAGCTTATTGAGCCAGACAGATGAAATAGATGAAAAAAAGGAAAAAAGGAAGAAGAAAAGAAAAAATGACTTTGAAGCAAAATGGCTGGCAATCCTGGAAGCCATAGAAGGATATGAGTTACCTAAAAATGATAAGACTTTACTGTTTGATCGGTACTTATGATTGAGCGTGCCCGGAAAGAATTGGGGGGGTGGGGGGGAGTTGAAGTTTTAGAAAGTTTTCAAAAAAAATATGTAACATGTTATATCAATATGAACAAAATGAAAATACAATACAAGAGAAAGATACACCGACACAATAGCGTCATGGACCAAAACTGTAACCCAGGTCCGAGAGAAAGAATGTAGTAAAATATGGTAATATGGTGTATACATGGAAACCTTTACAGGGAAAAAAAATGTTTTGAATAAAAATAAGTTTAAAAAAAACAAAAAAACACCCTCAGTATATCGATGGACTGCTTGGTGATGGCGTGCTCTTCATCTTGCCTACACTCCAGGCATGTGAAGTCATTGGGAGGTATTGCTGAGACCTCTACATTTAATTGTAAAATAGGAGAAACATTTTTCGGAGGACAGGTTTTAATATTTTTTTACTATGGTATTAAACTGCAAAGTGAAAAACATGGCCCGCCTGAGAAGTTACAGTCAGTTGCTTGAAACCAAGCTTGAAGATTTATCTGCAATGTAGAATAATTTGGTACTAATGAGTAAGAGGGAGAGAGCAGCTGTAACAGATGCTAAAAGTCTCTCATCCACTCAAAAGGGGCCATAGGAACTGCTGGGTAACATCATTCTAGGTCATTATATGATCCATCTGCTCTAATGCTTGTTCCAAATGTCCTCATCTAATTTAGCAACAACTAGTCCAATAACTGCAGTTTTGCCCATTTTTGGTGTTTTAAATATTCTGTAATGAAACAAGGAGAAATTAGGTAAGAATCCAAACTTGATCCTGGAAAGGTATCAAAGTGGGTCCTCTGAGCAGCCCTACTTCCAAACAAGCACATGTAGTTGGGCACGGGACACAGCATCAACCCACAGGTCAGTTTGATATTTTTTCCATTCTTTCTCCACTAGCCTTAGTGAGGCTGTTTGAAGATAAACCAGCCCAGTCTAGACTCGAGGTCTAAGAGGGTCAGACTGAATCACTGGAGTGGATAATTCACAGAAAATTAGCAACCTTTAAAATGATAGGAAGGATTTTTGTGACAAACTCTAGAACATGAGTGGGAAACCTTCTCCCTCCCATGGGCCACTTTGAAAACGAGTACAAGCTCCAAGGGCTGGAGAGGAGTTGTGGGTGAGGCTGCTTAAGCGTTGTGCCCAGGATGGAGAAAACAAAGTGAGGGTCTAGATCATGGATCGATGCCATGGATCCATCCCTGTCACTGAGTGCATGCCTTCCTCTAGACTCCCTTCCCCTGAGATTACCTCTTTCAGTATATGAGGGTAAGATCCAGGAATCGGAAAGGTCTGATCATGGAATCGGATCCATGAGTCAGACCCAGGAATTTGAATGACGTCAAATAAAAACCAGCTGTGGCCTGGATTTGGCACACCAGCCAGTGGCACTGGATTTGGCACCCACATCCAGTTCCCAATAGCAGCCAATCATTGGGTAAGCAGTAAGCACCGAGACTGCAGGACCTGGGTCAGATGAAAAAGAGAGAGAAAGCTGGGTGTCATCAACATATTGATCGCACTGCACCCCAAATAATGTACAATCCCACCTAGCGACCTTAAGTACACACAGAACAGGAGGGGAGACAGTGGAACCCTGTGGGACTCTCCCAGGGGGGTTAGGTTGCTGTGGGGATGACAAGCAATTGTCCATCACCAGCAGTTGGGGGATCTCCCTGACAGGGAAGAGCAGAACCACTCAAGAGCAACCCTGTGCACCCTGACAAAATCATACTCGTATACATCTGACTAGATTGTGTGTGGAGCAGATGGCGACTGCAGTTACTGTGCGACACAGATTGAGTATTCCTCCAGAGAAAAGGATCTGCCCGTGTGGGATGGGGATGACTGAGGACTCTATAGACTATAACCTCAAGTGTTTATATTTCTCAGATATTAGAGCTAGCTTTATCACTCCTATTTTGAACCAGATTAATTTTTTCTTGAAGAAAGAAAAACTGATCTGGCTGCATCAGCAGACTGATTGGGATGCTATTATGAATTTAGCTATATTTGCCTCTCGGCAGCGGCTATTAGGATCACTCACCCTATAATGGCTCTGAAATAAACAATGGAGGAAGGTGCCAGTTGATAAATGAGAGAACTGTATGGTATATTTTGTGTTATGTATATTACGTGGATATTGGTTATGGAGTTAGATATTTATGTTGCGGGTTTTTTGCTATCTACTTGTATTTTATTTTTAATTGGCTATGGCAGAAGCTAATGCCTAAATAAAAGAAATGATTGATTGACTGACTGATTGAAAATCCCAGAGTTCCCTCAACAAACTCTGATTATTCACTGTGTCAAAGGCCACCGAAAGGTCTAACAGGGTATGATTTCCCCCTTGATCTCCAAGCAAAGATCGTAGACCAGGGCCACAAGTGTTGTCTCAGTACCATACCCAGCATGAAAGGGTCCAGGAAAGAACATTAAAGAGCACATATTTAAACCACAGACTTCTTTGGGTGTCTTCAGACGTTACGAGATCACGGTGAACCACGGTGAATACCCACCTGTGGTCACCGTGTCTCGAACATCTGTTTGCGGCACGCCAGGATGGCGATCACAGCCCGGAATCCCCGCCGGGATTCCGGGCCGTGGTCATTTCGGGTGGGCGCTGCGGCCACATTGGCCGCGGCGTTCGTCCGTCTCCCGAGAGCGGGGGTGGGTGCGTGCGGACGCATGTTGCGCCGCGCGGCCCCGTCCCTTCCCCGATTCCCCTCCGGGATCCCCCTGCAGGTCTGTTGGCTGTGCCGGAGTGATCCTGGCGGGGAATCTAAAGGTTGTTTCCGTGACAGGGCAAATGCCGCCCCATCACGTCTGAAAATCCCAATGAAGCTCATCCATGCATGGGGCAAAGATTTAGTTTAAGGAAACCAAGGAAGCAAAACCTCCAAAGTTGGCAGTAGTGACAGCTGAAGGGTACAAGGGGAGTCTGGCATGACAAATATAGTGTAGAATCCCCAAAGGAGGTTGGAGAAAGCCTCTCTGCAAGCTAAACTTGTTTTAAACTAGAACTCCCAATAGAACATTTTAGAACAGTTTCTACCTCCAAACCTCCACACCAGTCCCACTCTGGGGAGTCCTCCTTAGGCCAGGGAATCTCTCCCCGATTCCCTGTGGTCTATGCCCACCCACCCTCAAAGGGAGCCTCTGGCCAACCCCTTATTCATCTCTCCCTCCCAACCATTACCATACAATTCCGTCCTACCCATCCTCACTCATGGGGGAAATTCCCTTCTTCATCTAAACACCCTTCTGGACATGTAACCCTCTTCCCCACTCCCAGAGGGGCTATAACTGTCCTCAGCTCTAACCCTCCCAATTGTCCCCACAGTATAAATAAGAAGCCAGAGGCACAACATTCTACAGAGACTCAAAATCCCATCTCTCCACTCCCATTACAATAAAACACAAACTTCCTCGTATACAGCACCAAAATCTAAGAAGTGGTAAAGCATAAAGTCTTTTTAGGCACATCATGGTGATACTCTTCATTACCTATCCATTTCAGCTGTTGAATCTGGGTTCCTGTCTGTTGGACTCCTTTGACCAAACATATTTTTGCTCTGCTTAAATGCAGCAAGTCTCCCCCCCCCCCCCCCCCCCCCCC
>QEPC01015016.1:2430930-2460344 GCA_003113815.1 Sphenodon punctatus | reverse complement strand
AGATCACGGTGAACCACGGTGAATACCCACCTGTGGTCACCGTGTCTCGAACGTCTGTTTGCGGCGCGCCAGATGTTGGCCACGGTGAATCCCCACATGGGGTCCGTTTGAACCACGCTTCCCGGGCTAGCCGGGGGAAGGTCCCGGGAAGCGTGGTCAAACGGACCCCGGGCCGTGACCAACGAAAAGTCACGTCTGGCCGCGTGCCATGGCCCGGGATCCCCAGCGGGATCCCGGGCCGTGGCACATTCGGCCAGACGCGGCGGCCGCATTGGCCCCGCCGCCCGCCCGTCTCCTCGGAGGGCGAGCGGCGGGGTGCGTGGAGGGGGCGGGGCCGTGCGGCTGCACGTTGCGCCGCGCGGCCCCGGCCCTTCCCACTTTCCCCGCCGGGATCCCCCCGGCACATCTGTTGTGCCGTTACGGGGTGACCCCGGCGGGGAACGAAGCCGGTGGTTCCGGTACGGGGCCAAAGGGCCCCGTAACATCTGAAAATACCCTTTATTATTATTTTGTAAGCCATCATTTATAAAATGTGTTCACTCATCATTCTTTACTAGTATTTGGTTTTAGCAACTACAGCCAACCATATTATAGGAAAAACACGTTAGCACACAACATAAATTTTGTATAGACTGCTCAGGGGCTTGACAGTGAGCTACAGATCATTGCATGTATCAGTTTGAATCCATTCTGGAGTGGCACAGCCAGAAAGGTTGTGGCATCAATTGGCTGTCTTGTGGCCCAGGTAAAATTAAATTGATGACCTAACCAAAGGGTAGCGTGGATTGTCTGAGTGTCATTGGCTTCTATAATTCATATGCAGTGACAGGTACTTGGGGGGGGAGGGGGATTATTTATTTGTTTTTATTTATTTATTAAAGTTTAGATGGCTAGGGTTATTTAGATGGTTAGGTTTATTAAACTTAGAGATGATTTCAGTTCAGGTCTCAGTGGCTTGGAATTCACCATCTCAGTTGGCACTAAGCTACCTCTCAAAATCATAGGCCGTTTTTAAAAGGGACACGCCCATGCAAGTCCACCCATCCCTCCCTCACCTGAGCGCCCATCTGAAGGCGGCATGGGTGGGCGCGTGCTCCTGTGACCCACACACAGCCCACTCATGCCCACACATGGAGCATCGGGGGGAAATCCGGGATGCTCTGTGCAGAGGCAGGAGCGGGAGGTGCATGGGCACACACACATCTCGGCCCATTTAAATCCCACCCCCCACTCACCGGGCATGTGTCAGCACGGCACACAGCGCACATGGACCCGCCCAGCAGCTATGCCGGTTTTAAAAATGGCCATAGGTATGTGACTGTCCAGTGAAAAATGAGAATCCTTTAGGAGGGCAGTAAAGGAAAGTTTGAGTAAAATAGAGCATGCTTCAAGTCATTTTATATAAATATTACTACTAATAATCATTTTTATAATGCTACTAGACATATGCAGCACTTTACAGTTACAAATTTTTAAAGACTGTAAGATTGTAAGACAGTGGGCTTATAATCTAAACTGGACAAAGGTGAGGGGACCATAGGCAGACACACACACAAACTCCCATTTTACAGATGGGGAACTGAGGCTGCGAGGTTGTGACTTGCCCAAGGTCACCCAGTGAATTCATAGCTAGGGCAGGATTTGAACCCTAGCTTCCCAGGACTAAGCCCAACACCTTATCCACTACTTTGCAAAAGAGCAGAGAAGGACAGAGGAATTCAACTTGTCTCGACCCAGTTCTGCTCCCTTTAATGTCAATAAGAGCTTTGTCGTTGACTTCAGTCAGGATGAGACAGGGACCTTTATCCGTGAAGTAGGCATCATCTTGAAGTATAGGTGGCCTTCCTCCAGATAACATTACCATGAGCTGATTTTAGCACAGAGTTTAGAACAAAGAGCACTGGATCAGTTTGTTTTTAGTTGATTTAACCAAAAATCATCTCAGCTCCAAATTAGCAAGTCATAATAACTGAAACCTCAGCATGTTAATAACCTTCCTTGGGTGATTCTTCTTTTACTTAAGGTTTATATTAGATATGGAATTTGATATGGTATGATTCCATTTGCACTCACCTTCTATGACCTCACCCTCGCTGGCCTTCACCCGCTCTCACCTTTCTTCCCTCATCTCTGTTCAAAACTCTGCTGCCAGGATCATTCACCTAGCCCATCGCTTTGACCATGTGCAGCCTCTCCTCTCCTCTCCTCTCCTCTCCTCTCTTCACTGGCTCCCTCTTCCTGAGTGTATTCTGTACAGGCTCCTTGTCCTCACTTACAAACCCCTTCACAACCTCGCTCCCCCTACCTCTCTGCCCTGATCTCCCTCTGAACCCCTGTTCGAGGACTCCGCTCCTTTTCTATCCCCTCCCCCTCATCCTCCCACGTCTCCCCTGCTCCCCCAACCACCTTCGTCCTTTCTCCCTTGCTGCCCCGCATGCCTGGAACTCCCTCCGTTACCTCATTCACCTTGCCCCCACCCTCCACACCTTCAAGTCCCTCCTCAAGACCCACCTCTTCTCTCTGCCCTTCCTAACTCCTGCTAATCATCCCCACCCAGGATTATCCCCCACCTGGTATCTGTAAACTCCCAATTTACTGTAACCAAGCCAAGAACGTGTACCTGAGTTCTCGCATCCTCATGAATGTCGCATCCCTTGTCTCTGTTCCCCCTTCCCTGTCTCCCCTCCCCCTGTCTTTAGGTTGTAAGCTCTCGGGCATAGACCGTGTCTATCTTGTTTTTTGTAAAGCACCAGGTACATCGCTGGTGCTATATAAATGCTTATTTATATAGCACCATATAATAATAATAATAAATAATTAATTAGTACCGTGATACAAAGCTGTAGTTAATTTTTGCTTTTGAACAGAGCTTCACTTTCTGTCCTTGCTGATAAGTCTTTTTTCTTACTGGTTTCATTTGTTTATTTCAAACAGTTAACCAACTACAAAATAACTATTCAGTAGGAAATGGTAGCTCATGTGTCACGTGGTTGTCTTGGAGCAAGGAGGAGAAAAAGTTGTTTTCTTTAGTCAAGCATTCTTTTCCTGGAACAGGTTTTGCATGCGAGTAGACATGTGCTGTTTTTCAGTTTAAGTGCCGTGATTCGCCAGGCTGTTCCCCTCTCCTTTCCCTTCTGGGACTCTTAATTGTTGAACTTTTGAACTACTGTAGCAAATTGAAGCTTGTGAGCTTACAGAAAGAGAGTCAGCATTTGTGCTGCATAAAGGAAGCAGTACAACCTCGCTGCAGTTGTTCAGGGAAGCAAAGCCAACAGAAAAACACTGTCCTTGTTGCACAAAAAGATGGCAAATAAAGGAACCTTTCTCTGAAGATTCTAACCCCCAGCTCAAGTTGTGGGTTATACATAACATCCAATATAAGATTCTTTACTGCTAGCAGTATTTTAGTTTCCAAAGGTTATGTAATAATAATAACTGCTCTAATCAGTAAATCATGCCAACTGAGTCTTTCACTGGGATAGCTATCCTCTCCTCTCTGGATATACAGCCTAAATTAAGGCTACAGTCCTCAAACTATTTACTCCAGAGTAGTCCAAATGGAGTCAATGGGACTACTCAATGGTAAGCATTTTGAAGATCCAGGCCTTAGTGTTATATAATGGCCTAACGCATTTTAAACGAGTAACTCACGTTTCAAAGACACGTTATAGTCTGCATGAAACTAGAAAGGTAGCAGTCTGTATTAAGCTAACTGTGACTGAGATGAGACAAAATAAGTTATTTCTACAGCAGTATTCATGTTTTTTTCCTAGTCTGCAAAGACCCATGGGGCGCTTTTAGACGAGACACTTTTAATGTGGTTTTGTAAATGCGCATTTAAATAATGTGCATTTTTTAAAACCGGCTTTGGCATCCCCTGATCATCAAAGGAGCTCAAAACTGGTTTGGAATCAGACAAAACCACATTCAAAACGGTTTGGGCTTTTACACGATCATGGCAAATGTGCATTTAAAATGGTTTAGGTGTTTAAACAAGCATTAAAACATGCGCATTTTTCACCAATCATGCGCAAAATTTGTCTTGGCTAAAAACGGCCCTAGTCATTTTAGGAAACACCCTGGCTAATTCCTAATCTATTCTAGCACAAATAATAGTGGTTATGTTACAAATTAAGAACTCTACAAATTAATAGGGATTGATGATTGCATTTTTAGTCTAGAACTCACAACCACACCACGTATAAAATACAACACTATTTTATTGGGGGACCAAAGGTCCAGAGAACCAAACTTGGTTTTACAAACTATACCCACACCCAGGCTAAACTAGACACATCTATAACAGTTGCCTTACATGTCCAGGGCCCTTGGAGTTGTATTCTGGAGGGTCCAAGAGGGAGACAGGAAGGGGACCCATGCTAGGCTGGCTGGGGAAGAGCTACTAGCAAGCGATGAAGTGGGTCTGTGTGTGTAAGTTCAGGAAGGGAACTGAAACCACGGAACTCACAAGAAGTGTGGAACCTAGTCTTCAGTCCAACTTGCTATGAGTCAAGTCTCTTCTTTGTAGGGTTTTAAGACCCTCAGTTCTTAGTAGGCTGATGGGTCAGTTCCTGGTTGGTTAGGAGCTTCATGGAGATCCAGAGGGATGGTGGTGTCCCATGGATGGGGAGGAGGATCCATTGCATCATGCTCCTGCCCTCAGGGGTGCCTTAATGATGGTACTTGGTGGTGTTTGGCCTAAAGTCAGGATGTCTGGTCATCAGACTGGTGTTAAGGACATCAGGCTGGTGTTAGGCAATTAGTCTTTTGTGAGATTCTTCTGGTATCTGCTACTGTTTAGCATAATGGTTTTGTACCTGTTCCAGCAGTTTTTCTGTTGTGGTTGCAACATCTTAGTTAACATCAGCTTAGAAAGGCTCTTCTGATTTCCTGAGAGAGAGTCTTTTGTTTTAGCTTCACACTGTTCTTTGAGGCCTGATTCTCAGGCATATCATCTGTTCAGCAAGATTTCACTTTAGCAAGAGTTCATTCCTGGGGCAAGGGCTCATTCCTAGGGCCCTGATTCAGTAAGGCTGTCATATGAGTTTAAAACTAAATATTAAATATTTCCTATCAAATCTAATCCTAACAATTATAGCACTGTTTCCCCATTATTAAATATATTAGCACCATAACTTCCATAAAATTAAGTCGGAACAAAATCCCTTGCTACAGTTACAGAGGGCAATGGATTAGCAGGAACCAGGAAAGACCAAATTCAAGGCTCTTAGCTCAAGCTGATATTTATTTATTTGTTTATTTAATCAAACTTATATGCTGCACTTCCCGTTATGGCTCAGGGCAGCTTACAATTAATAAACACATCTAAAAACTCCCCTTAACCCTCCCACAACTCTTTCCTAACACCCAGGGCTGGCCCGAGGCATGTGCCACCAGCACCCAGACACATGGCCCCGTGGGGGGGAGGGGCCCCGCACTGCCGCGGGCTAGAGACTGACAGACACCGCCGGGTTTTGTTTTTTTCCCACCGGACGTCTCCGAGTCAGTCTTCATGGGGGGCGGGGGGTAAACCTCCTGGGAATCCCTGGCCAGTTATACGCTGCAGAGCTGAGCTGACAAAGTCAAGTTGCAGGTAAGTAACCAGCCACCCCTCATCCCCTGAAAATCCCCCCCCCCATTCTAGCAAGTGCCGGCCAGCCTTTGGGACCCCACAGCAAGGCTTGGCACATGGCCCCTGAAACCCTTCGGCCGGCCCTGCTAACACCCACCCAATCCTACCCATGGATAGGTCTCTGCCTGCCAAACACCTGGCCATAGAGAAGGTCTTGCATCGATTCTGGAAGATGAGGCAGGCCCGGGCTTAGATGAACCCCCCAGGGAAGGAAGTTCCATAATCGTGGGGCAGCCACTGAGAATGCTGCCTTTTGTACCCTCGCTGTTGAAACTTCACAGGCAGATGGTACTTAAAAAGAGCACTCCTGGATGAGGCTGCCATGAGGGAGGAGGTGGTCTTTCAGATATCTTGGGCCCAAGCTATTTAGGGCTTCATAGGTCAAAAACAGCACCTTGAATTGTGCCTGGAAAACTATTGGCAGCCAAAGCAGACTCTAGAGCACTGGTGTAATGTACTCCAACCAACCCACCCCCAACAGAAGATGGATCTCTGCATCCTGCACCAACTGCAGCTCCTGAACAGTCATCAAGGGCAGCCCCATGTAGAGTGTATTGTAGTAGTCAAGTCTCGCGGTTACAAAGGCATGGACAACAATGGTCAAATTCAAATCTAATTTTTTTTTAAACGTTGCAGCTTTCTCACCAGATGTAATAAGTGAAAAGAGCTCTTGGCCACTGCCGCAACCAGGCAATCTAGGTGCAGCAGTGGATCCAAGAACACCCCAAGTCTGCAAACCTGAGTGACAAAAGGAGGCTGGACCCCATCAATAACAGGGGTTCCTACATCTCCCAGGTCACAAGGCCAGTCAACCATCATTGTTTCAGTCTTGTCTGGATTCAGCTTCAATCGGTTCACTCACATTGAATCCCCAACAGCAGCCAGGCACTGGGTAAGCACTGAGATTGCAGGGCCTGGGTCAGATGAAAAGGAGAGACAGAGTTGGGCATCATCAGCATACTGATGGCACCTGACTCCAAAACTCCATACAACCTTGCCCAGGGGCCTCAGATACACATTGAACAGGAGTGGGGACAAGATGGAACCCTGCAGGACCCCACAAGGGAGCTCCCGAGGTGATGACTAGTCTCCGCTCATCAACACCCTCTGGATTGTCCCAGTCAGGAATGAGCAAAGCCAGGTCATGCAACTGTGCTACAACACCCCACGATCAACTGTATCAAAACCTGCCAAAAAATCTAACAAAATCAACAGAGTACAATTACCTTTGTCAATTGCCAATCAAAAGCCATCAACCAAGGCCACAAGTGCAGTCTCCGTGCCATGCCCAGGACGAAATTCTCCAAACTGACATAGATCTATGCTGCAGTCAGTTGTCTTTGGTGTGAGTCAAGCACCATCTTCATGCTAACTTCCTGCCTTCCTGTTTTAGCAGCCTCAGGTCCTCCATATACCAGGAGATCTGCACTGCTGCAGTGGAAAAAGTGGACACCTGGGCACCATTGTACTGTTGATGCCCTGAATCAACTCGCCATACCACACGCTGACCAGCTCATTAACAGAGAGGCTGTGGAAGAAGCTGCTAGGAGCAACCCTGCCTTTCCATGTGACCTTCACTGAAACTCTGGCTTCCAGGTTGACTAGGCCTGGTTTCGCAACCGGCCGGATGGCAGGATTTCGCAATACTGGGGGAAGGGGCCTACAGCCGGCATGGCTGGGGGGATCTTTCTCTGCTTGGAGTAGGTACAGCCAGGTAACCTCCCAAGGACCAATAACGAAAGAGGGGTAGGGGGCTTTTAAAAAGACAAAAGTCACGCCTCTAAGGGGAAACTTCCATTTTTACTTCTGTTTGCTCTGATATACTGACCTTTGTGCTATGGAGCTAAGGGAATGGCTCCTGACCTGTTTGGACTAAACTGAACCTAAGGACTTAACCCCTTTGCTGCAAGACAAAGGCACACCCAAAGCTGTGACTGTTACATCTGAGGGACCAGTTTAGGCTAGATGCTACAAAAAGGGCCCTCGAACCTAACTGTGTTCTAATCAATTGCTTTTGCTCAAGGATTCAAAGTACCTCACATGGTTGTAGCCTGTGATGCTTGGTTTAAAATAACATTAAAGTAATAATTATTTTTCTGATCTAAAAGATCTGTGTGTTTGTTAGCGAATACGCCTCTGTACGTTCTGGGGGCAGTAATTGGGAACTGAATTATTCTGGCTTGCGGGTCTGTCTGTTTAAAGAAAAGGTAGAATTCTCATTCTCTCCAGAGGGATGAGACTCATGGCCTAAGTAAATTCTGGGTGGTGGCAGCGGAAAGGTACCAGATAATAGGTGGGGAACGGGGTGCCGGGAGGCTGGGGTGAACCCCAGTGGGCTCCGTTATGCCACAGAGGTTGTTGTGGTCAGTGGGTAAATCCCCCAGAGAGTTCTGGAATCCTATTGGATTCACTAGTCTCTGGGGGCGGACCAATAACTGATTTGCCACCCCGACAAGGACAAAGGAGAGCACATTTAGAAAGATTTCTGTGAAATATTGTAAATGCAGTAGAAACCCTCTTTTCCAACATTCTTTTTGTCCAGATTAGAAAAGTGTCTACATAAGGGAGCTGTACCGTAACAGTAATACAATGTGTTCAAGAGTTATGGAGAACATAAGACATGGTGAGACTTAGGGTGATTTCAGACATGCCGGGCCACCCTTTGGCCCCGGCACGGAATCACCTTTTAATCCGCCTCCGGAATTCGGCTGGTCTGTCAAGAGACGTGCTGGCTGATTCCGGAGGGGGATCGGGGGAGGGGGTGGGGCTGCACGGCAAAACGTGCAGCCGCACAGCCCCACCCCTCCACGCTCCCCCAGTTGGCTGGCCGCCCGCCTGTCCACCGGGGTATTGGCCACAGCCCGGAATCAGCAGCGGTAACAGCCAATACCATCTGCCGATTCCGGGCCGTGGGGCTGTAACAGACGTTACGTTACCACGGTCAACCACGGTGAACCCCACCGTGGTTGACCGTGGTAACGTAACATCTGTTGGGCCCCAAAGAGATTCCCTCCAGGTGTTCACCCCTAGCGGGAATCGCTTTGACCACGCTTTCGGAGCTCCGGAGGGCTGGAAGCATGGTCAAAGCGATTCCCACTGGGGGTGAACATCTGACTGGAATCTCTTTTGGGCCCAACAGACGTTAAGGTGCCGTGGCCACCACGGGGGATTCACCGTGGTTGACTGTGGTAATGTAACATCTAAAATTAGCCTTAGGGTTCTTTTATATGAGTGGGTCGCAGTCGCATGACCCACTTGCATGATTTTTCAAAATCCCACAAGACGGAATTATACATGACGATGGATGCGATCACACACATTCAAGGTGGTCGTGTGTTGTTTGCCGACCACGAACTAAACACCTCACACATCGAGGTATTTAGTTCGCAGTCAGCAAACAACACGCAACCGCCTTGAATGCGCATGATCGCGTCCATCGTCACATATAATCCCGCCTCGTGGGATTTTGAAAAATCATGCAAGCGGGTCATGCGACTGTGACCCACTCATATAAAAGCAACCTAAGGGAAGATCCAGATAAGACACACCTGGATAAATGAGTTTCTAACTTTCTACTGTACTTTAAGCTTAGACTTGATGGATTTCTCCGTTGGCAGTAACATGTTACTTTCTCAGTTGACAGTAACATAGTCCTGGCATGCTTGAATGCCTTTTTCAGACTGACCACATACCTGATACGCATGGGTGTAATCCTAGGTGGTTCAAGGGTTGGGGGGAAACAATGTGCGCATTCCCCTCAAGTTTTTAAGAGTAGGGAGTATTAGGAATGCTGTTTGGGGGTGCCAGCAAGAATGGGCTAGTAGCACCAGGGCCCTGCCCTGTGATCCAGTCTTCTGCTTCCATTAGGGAGCGTCTAATCCTAAAAGGGGGTAATCCAAGAGGCATGGTCAGGTCCATAGCATGTGTCAATGCTGTGTAAGCACAGCAGTCTGCGAGGTGTGGAGGGGCATGACATGGTGAGTTGAGAGACTACTCTAGTCTACTATTCCCCTTGGTCTGGAAGTATTTATAGGGCTTCTCCAGCAATTCACTGGCAGACTCCACAGTCAATCAGTGCAGAGCAGATTACAGAGCCACTGGAAAGGGCAGACAGTGTAGGTCATTCCCTTTGCCCTTCTCTTGGTACCAGCCTTGGTGGTTGGGAGGATCTGTCCAGGCCCAGAAGCCCTAGAGATCCAGATTCTAGCCCTGCAGATGCCAGATCCTGACAGGGAGGAGAACATGAAGGCCCACATCCCCCTACTACTTCTGAGTTCCAACAAAAGTTTCCAGTAGTTCTCTGAATCAAGCAGGGTTCAGTGAGAGGAAGAGGGCATGGGGGGAAAGGGAGCAATGGGCTAACTGACTTGAGTAGCCTTTACATTAATTTATTTAATTTGCTGGACAAAGAGATTTTTGGTGAGGGAAGGCTGCTTTCAGGACGTAGAGTGAGGGGAACATGGTCTCATGACCGATCTGTGTGCAGTCTGTTTCTGCGCTGCAAGAGAAGAAGAGAAAACTGTGTTTTTATTCTTAACAACAGGACACTGAGGCTTAAAGGGTAGTTTGTCTTTTTTGGTATCTTTCATCCAGGATAGACGAAGGATGAGGAAAGCAATCTTTAAGCCGTGAGCAAATTAGCACCAATATCTGCTCCAGCATTTAGTCCAACCTTATGTCAGTGTAGATGGGATAGTATTTTATCATGTATTTGTTTAAATTTCTAGTAGAAGAAGTATTACTATAAGAACCCATCCAGAGCTCTGGTACCTCAATGCAGTAAAATACAATCACAACTGTAACAAAGAAAGGGTTGCTTGCTTTTAAATGTATCGCACTCAACCCAGGACATCTTGACAGCTGTATCCAAAAGCAGGCATGTGCTTTCGGAGGCAGGCGTTGCAGCATGCCTGGAACGTTAACAAATCTAGGTGCTAGCAGAGCAATCGGGGAAACAAATTTCAAAACTGAGGATTCCTCAGAAAGAACAACAATGCTTTCAAATTTCAAAGGGAAAGCTAGAAAGAATAATTATGCTTCATTTGTTGGAGAGAGTTAGCTTCAAGCTCAAACTAACCTACCTCAGAAACTCTTGCTTGGCCTGAGAGGAATTGGTATTAGGTTAATATAGGACACTCTCCAAATATCTGTCTTAGTTACTTCCTCTTCACCTTTAAAACGCACCTAAAGACTTATTTATTCTCCAGGTGCATTTAGGATCCATTGCTGGTTCCCTTTAATATGTGTTGTCCTTTCCTGCTACCCTGCCTTTTAAAAATTGTTTTTATATAGATTCATATTTTAAAGGGAGTTTGTTATATATTTTTTATGTTGTACAGCGCTTTGGGCACCAGCTGGTGTTGGGGTACTATAGAAATAAAAGTTGTTGTTGTTGTTTTTAATTTAGTGAAAGTGCAGACAACGGTTTTAGCTGCACTATGGTGCAGTATGAGCAATATGAAGTCCACCAAGTGAAGTCACTTCCAGTGTCTGGCAGAGGTACTTGTGGGAATGGCTTTTTCCTATGCAATGTTCAAGCTTTTGGGCCAAACAGGGTACTTTCTCAGGCATGTAGCATAGCCAGTCAGAAATATATAAATGGAGCTAATTTGGGGCAGGTATGTAAGGAGGCAAGAATGGGCGGGAGTGGATAAGAAAAGGTAAATGGCGGGGGGGAGGGTTAGATAGGGAGAAAGGAGAGAGAGTAGACATTCAAAAACAGAGCTAGAAAGGATGTATATCAGTGTAGGAGAAAAGGAACAATGGCTAGCGGTAAACACATAGATAGGACAACATATGGGTTGGGGGTAAGGTAGGAAACCGCTTATTAGGTAAAGTGAATTCACATATGAAAGGAACAGGGTTCATAGCAGTCACACAAGGTGTCATCTACATCTGACCGAGTATGTCAGTCACAAAGGAGACAAAGTGCTAAGAACAGCTATAATTTAAGGTACACAGTATTTAATACAGAATATGAAGGAACTAGGTACAGAGGGGAGACAAAGTGGTTAGAATAATATCTATATACAAAAGAAGGGAGGGGAATGTGGGAATTTACAAATGGAGTATTCCCCCTTTCCTGTGCAAGTGAAGTAATTGAACCATCAGACGTAATTTTAAACACTTGAGTTTAAAATTGGAACTATTATTCATTTGCCACTCAGTGGAACTGCTCATCCGCTTAAAGTTAGGCATGCGTTTCTATACTTTGCTAAATCAAGGCCTTCCACTCCAACCCAATAACTTACAAAGTCAGTGGGAATGGAGGTCTGTCAGCAGAGAATTTGCCCATTGTTATTCAGTAGCTATTTGCTGATCTTAACTAACTCAACACAGTGAATAACCTTTTATTTTACTGTTGTTTTTAAATGCCTAACAATGCCATTTCATGCTAATGTCCTATAAACTCCTGTGCTGCTGAAACAATAAATGCAAGGACACTGGGATTTAATGATTTACTTAGGACATTAACTTGCTGCATTAAGTTTTAAATAGGGACTTTCACATTGACACAAACTTGAAAAGAACAAAATAAATGTCTTCTGTAAGTATTTTTTTAATACTACCTAGTTTATCTCCTTTATTACTCAGCTCCTCCATCGACTGATCATTGGGCACAGTGACTGACTGCTGTGCCAACAAAGACACGAACAAAAGAACAAATGTGCCAAAATTAATCATACAAATCAATAACTATGTTCCTTTCAACATAAGGAAGTAAAAGACCAACTGAGCTTGGTTGATGGTTATTGGAAGTGCACAGTATGTTCTTCTGAATAAAGCAAAAGAGCTCTTGCTGGGAGAATTGTGAACTGAAGATAATGTAGGTGTAGCTTGCAATGAATGCAGTATGTGTAACAAGATTAATGAGGAGGATACATGGTGTGGGGAATGTGTGGCCATATGGGATTTCTCATGATGACTGACGAGGGCGTTCTTGGTGACCGCTCTGTCGCTGTGGAATGTGCTCCCTGTGGAGCTTTGCCTCAGCTCGACTCTTCTTACTTTCCACCAGCATTGTAAGACCTGGTTTTTCTGCCAGGTGTTTGGTGGGGCACGAAGGGGGGTTAGTGGGTCTTTGGGTTGGGTATAATTTTTATATGGCCAAGGATTATGGTTTATATTTTTATATACTTGTTTATTTATAGATTTTAATTGTATTTATTATTGTTTTGTATTATTTATACTTGTTAGCCACCCTGAGTTGCCATTTGGTGAGAGGGGCAGGGTACAGATTGATTGATTGATTGATTGATTGATTGATTGATTGATTGATTGATTGATTAAACAATGCTGTGGAATTCTGCCAATGACCAGTTGAGCCTTGAGTGTAATTTCCACAATGTAAACGTTCACCACTCTTTTCGATGATAGGGAAACAGGTAGATACAGCTAGTGAACTACATGAACAGATGAAGCATGACTCGTTTTATATTTTGTCAGAGTTGCTGAGGTACTTTTTTATATATGGAAACCATCCTAATCCAATAACCTGATGTCAGGACCCAGCGTTGAACGTGCATCCTGAAGCAGGTGACAGCCCTCTTATGCCACTGGTTGTTAACACATAGGATGGAAGACTGCCAGAATGTGGAGCTACTCTGTGGTCTCTCCTCCACCCCCGCAGCCACCTCACATGAGCCACTGTGCACCCTAGCAGATGAATGTATGGTTCCCCTGGCTGCGGCCTGCCCATGCACTGTCCCTCCTCCACTATAGAGTTACAGTCGCTCCCATGACCACTCCAGACTGTGACTCTATGGAGGTGAACACTACCTGCCCCATTGCTCTCCTGTCAGATGAGAGGTGGCCCCAGGACAGCACGTTGCCCCGGTTCAGGCCAGGTTACGCCTGATGAGGTTCTCCACCTTCTAACCAGATGATAATGGTTGACAATGATCCAGATGATGATGATGATGAATAGATAATGGTCATCATCCAGATAATGGATGATAACCAGATGATAATGGATAATGGTTTCTCACCAATTCCATCCAGTTAGAATGATAACAAGGGCATCGAACTATGTTTGTATTGTGTTTATATTATTTCTACCTCTGCAGGAACCGGATTGGTCAGCAGTTTGACATTTGCTTCCTGAGGAATTTCCCACTGTATCATCTCTGGATCTGTGTACAGTAAGTCCTTCCCATTTTTCTCTTTTTGCTTTTCTTTTAATTATCTTTTCTCCTTTCTTTTCTGTATATGCTTCTTCCTGTTTTTCTTGAGTCGGTGTGTTGCCATTTCCCCCTGTGTTTTGTTTATAGGAATCATCAACGTCAATGTCTGTTATGATGTTGTCTGCTTTGATGTCAATGTGTTATCCACAGCTGCCACACTCGCAGTGGCTCTTGAATGTTTCTCCACACTGAAGGTCCAGATCTCTTGATATTGATGACTCAGCTGTCATCAATGCCCCTTCAGTCATTTGTTTTGTAAATGATGTGGAACTAAAAAGGTTTTAAGGCAGCCCAGAAGATTAGAGCTGAAACAGATCAACTTGTGATCTGTTTTGTTCTTTCCTGACAGTATGGCCATGGTCCTGGATGCATCGACCCATGTCTCCAGTTTGTTGAATAGTATTAGGATGGCAGTAGTCAAACCAGTGAAGTATATCCAGGCACTGGCCATTGTGATGGATTCTGTGCCAGCACATGATGCAGATTGACCAGCCATGTTGGGTTTGGAGGTTGACAGAGAGAACTGATCTTTGAGTACTGCCATTACTTCCTCTGTGTCATACTTAGGTGAGTTAATAAAGGAAGTCATTGATTGATTTGGAGATGATGTACTTGGGAAGTCTCTACTTGGTAGAGTTGGAGAAGGCATACCTGGAATTTCTGTATTTGGTAGAGGTTCCACCATTATCTCTTCATTTGTTGATGAAGAGACTACTTAATCAATCAATCCATCAATATTTCATTTTAACTATCAGCCATAATCTGAAAACAAATGAAATATAAACATAATAACAATAGCAAATTATAAAACCCAAATAAATTAAACCACAGTCAATAATTTCCTTCATTGAGTGATTTAAAAATCATAAGTAGCAACCAACTTAATAGTTGAAAGGTTGTTAGAAGATAACAATTTCACCTTGCAAGATAATGGAAGAAAATCTCTATCTGCTAAAAGTGGCAAAATCCATTGCTATCTTAATTCTTTGTAAAATATACAATCAAACAAAACATGCACTATATCTTCTATTTTCCCAGAGGCATAGGGACATAAACATTGGGATTTCTGTATGTGATAGAGGTTCTACCATTATCTCTTTATCTGATCATGAAGAAACTGCTCTTTGTCTTTTCTTTTGCACCTTTCCTATGAACTCTACCAATTCTCTCTCCTTTTTTTCTTTTTAACTTTCCTTTCTTTAATAGTGCATTCAGCACCTTTAAAACTATTGGTGATCTTTTAGTAGGCAGCGAAGTTCCGGAGACCCAGTATGTGAAGTCTGATCTGGCTTATCTCTGTGTGCCTCTCCTTCCAACACTGTTTTTCTCTGTCAATGGCAACTACGTTGAAGAGGTTAACGACATCGATTGAATTGCTGGTGGTTAGCGATCTTTATAGGGCCAATATCTCCCCCTTTTTGGACCTGCTCTGCTAGTAGAATGGCCAGTTTAAGGTATCTTTCTCTATGCGCTATTGCGCTCTTGGTGTAAGTAAAAAACATGCTTTACAAGCTGCCGGTTTATGGCCTTCTCTGAAGCAAATAAGGCAAATAAGGATCTTTTATGGGAAGCTTATGGTTACATGTTGAAAAGTGCTTGAAACCTGTCTTTGAAGCCATTTCTCCTAGTGATGTCCTTTCTGTGTCCATGAGACAAACTGATCCTTAGAGTGGTTGGAAGGAACTAAATAGGTGAGCAGCCTTTTTATGCTAATATACACAATGAGGTCACGTGTTGGGGATTTGATTTGTATTCTAATGGCTAGTGAAGGATCAGAAGTGACATAAGTGAGGCTCAAAAACCCCATTATGTGAACATTCCGGAGCCACTTGAAGGAAAAATGCGGATTACTCTTTGAGAGAACTCCATATATTCTTGCTACCTGCCCATCCTTTCCCTCTGACTTAGTTCTTTTCCAGTCCCTGAGGTAGATATTCTGAGGTGGCGAGACTCTGCCTCCTTTTATCTCCTCTCCTGAGAAGAAAAAGTCTGCACTGAGGAGCAGAGTTGAGGTGAGGGAGGAGGTGAGAGCCTTGTCTCCCTCCAGCCTATTCTGTACAGCATGCCTAGTAAATGTTGATGCAATAGTGTGTTCTGGTTGCCTGCGGAGCAGCAGGTTTAACCCATAAGTGAGAATTGCAGAGCTCTCTCAAAGAGCTCTTACTGGTAAGTAACCTGCATTTATTCAGATAATCTCTCATTCCTAAGATTTTTACCTATGTAATTTAAAGAGTTAAATTACCCCAGACAGCAACAAAGGGTATTTTCAAACGTTACGAGATCACGCTCAACCACAGTGAACCACACTCAACCCCGCGGGGGGGCCAAAGGGCCCTGAACGTCTGTTTGGCGCGCGCCAGATGTTCACCACGCTCAATACGCACATGGGGTCAATTTCAACCACGCTTCCCGGGCTAGCCGGGGGAATGTCCCGGGAAACGTGGTCAAACGGACCCCCACTGGGAACCAAGGAAAAGTAACATCTGGACGCCAATCCCCACGCGGAACCAAATGAAACGAGCCCCAGCCGGGGACGAGGCACGCAGCATCACTGCCAACAACAACACAAACCCCGGAGGGAGATTTAAAGTGAAATCGGCAGCAAGCAAGCATGACGGGATGGAGCGAGGAGGGAGGCGGAAGAGAGCGGAGGCAGAGACAGTGACAGTGGCGGGGCAGGAGCCGCAGGAGGTGGAGGCAGGGCCAGCGATGCATGTGGAGGGGGCACAGGTGCAGGAGGGGGGCACAGGGGTGCACCCGACCAGGGAGGCAGCCCAGCCACAACGCCCACAGCTGCAGCCGGGTCGCGATGCCCCGGGGACAGCGGCCGGAACGGGCCCAGAGGAGGCACCCAGGAAAAGGGTAAGGGGGAACCAGGGGAGGGGACCAGGGGGCACGGGAGACCCTCCCCTGGGGGGGTGGCGGGGCAACCCCGGGGGACTGGGAGGGGGGCAGGGCTGCCCCGCGAGGGGGCCCCACCGACACCCACTCAACCACTCCCCCCCTCCACTCCCCCCAGACATGGAAAACGGCCCAGGCGGACAAGCCCCAGGATGAGCCCGGCCCAGCGCGCCCGGAGGTGCACCCAGAGGATGAGGGGGAGGAGCAGGACCAGGAGGAGGAACAGCAGGGGGGGGCGCCGGAGGAAGGCCTACCACAGAGGGGGCCAGTGGGGCCTACAGGAGACCCGGGACTTCATCCAGATCTGGGGGACCCTCGAGTACCAGCTGGAGCTCGCCATCAACCAGCGGAATGAACATGTCTACCGGGACATTGTGCGCGACATGGAGGCGGCAGGGCATCAGCGCACAGTCGCCCAGTGTCGCTCCAAGGCCAAGGAACTCAAGAGGGGGTACAAGGCCATCCGCGACAACAACAGGCGCTCCGGACACGGGGCCCGCACCGCCCCCTACTATGATGCCCTGGACCGCATCCTTCATATGAAGGGCTCCATTGTCGCCCCACGCCTCGTGGGCAGCGCTGTGGTCCAGGGCAGGGAGCGGGCCGAGGTACCCCCTCCCCTCGCCGCCCGCCCGGTAGACACGAGCTCCGGGGTCCCCCTCCCCCAGGAGGACCGCCCGGGAACGGCAGAAACCTGCAGGCCCCCCCCCCGGCAGCAGCCCGGAGAGCTCCCAACCCTGGCCCGGCCAAGCGGAGTCAGAGGTCGGCACCCTCACCACCCTGAGCCAGTGGTCCCTGGGGGAGCACTCCCAAGTCGAGGCGCCGGCCTCAGAGGGCTCCGAGACCGATATCGAGGGTAAGCGCCCCTCCAGGACAGGGGGGGCCACGACCAGGGGGGCAAGGGCAGGGGGCGGTGGGGGGAGGGGGCAGGGGGCACCCCGGGCCACGCATCCGCACCCACACCCGTGAGGCAGGGGGGGGCCCAGCTGGAGGGCCCACAACCACCCCCCATCACCCACTGCCCCCTCTCTCACCCGCAGGACACGGGGAGGCCCAGGAGTGGGCCCGTGAGACTGTGCAGCCCCCTGCAGAGGAGACCGGAGAACAGGTGCCGGAACCAGGTGAGGCAGATGGGGTGGGAGGGAGGGGGCCCAGGGAAGCAGGGCAGGGGCCCCCAGCTGGGCGGGAGGGAGGCCAGGGTCCGGGGGTGGGGAGGGCACAGGGCCAGGGACAGGGGCTGGCTCTGACCCACCCTCCCATTCCCACAGGGCAACCCCCGCGCACGGCGCCTCCACAGCCCGTGGCCCCAGCGCAACGGATGAGGGAGTACCGGGCGCGGGTCCGCAGGCACAGGGAGGAACAGGCCGAGGACATCATCCGGAAGGCGGAGGAACAGGGGGAGCGCATGATAGCCTCCGTGGACCGCATGGAGGCGGCCATCGAGCGCTCCCTGGAGCAGGCCCTGGAGAGGGACAGGAGGCTGGAGGCGGAGGTGCGCCTGGAGCGGAGGCGGGAGCGCCGGGAGCACAACCGGCAGCAGGAGGTGCTCAGGGGCCTCCGGCAGGACATACAGGGCATGGTGCGGGACCACAGTGCCAAAATGGACCGGTCCCATGACATCGGGACCTCCCTGCTCCTGCATGCTGGCACGATGTGCGCATACGTGATGGCAGGCGCACCCCCGGGCACCCTGCCCGGCCAGGTCCCCATGCCGGGCCCCTCGGCGCCCCCGGGCCCCGCCCTGCTGCCCCTGGCGCCCCCCCGGCCCCAGGGCCCTCGCATGCGCCTCCCAGTGCCCCCGGGGCTCCGGAGGGTCCAGCCCCCCCGGGGAGCGACCGGGGCACCGGGCACACTTGCCCATCCGCCGCCCGGCCCCCTGCCGGGGCCGGGAACGGCCCAGGACACGGCAGGGGACACGGACAGTGGGGGGGAGGGGAGCTCCCAGAGCTCGGTGGGCCCAAGCGGCCGCACGAGGGGTCGGCCCAGGAAACGCGGGGGGATGGTGGGAAGGGGGGGGAGGGCGAGGGCCACATGAGGGCGGGTGGTGGACGGGGTCACGGGGACGGGGGTGGGGAGGGGGCACAGGGTGATTGTGTGCACTGTGTGGGCAATAAAGTGTGGTAACGAGACAGTTGTCCCCGGCCCGTTTGTGGGGGGGACAGGGCTGTGGGACCGCGTGTACAGGGGCATGGGCACGGAAGGGGGGGTGGGGCCCCCAGGGGCGGGAAGGCCCTCACAGCGGGCCCCCCCGGGCGATGTGGGTTGCAAGGGCGTTCCGGATCCTTTTGGCATACCGGTACTCCCGGGGGTTCCCTGCGTTCACGTACAGGGGAACAGGACCGGGGGGCCGGTGGGGCTCGGGGTACTCCAGGGCCGCCCCCTCGGTCTCGCACACATTGTGCAGAACGCAGCAGGCACCGATCACCAGGGCGGAGGTGGGGACGGTGAAGTCCAGGCGGCCAGCTATACTCCTCCAGCGCTGCTTCAGGGCCCCGAAGGCACGCTCCACCACGGTCCGGCTCGCACACAGGCGGGTATTGTATACCTGCTCCGCAGGGGTGCTCGGGACAGGGTAGACCTTCATCAGCCAGCGGGTCAGGGGGTAGGCGGGGTCCCCCAGGATGCAGGGGGGCATGGGAACACCCTCGATCCACCTCATGCCCATGTCCGCGAAGTCCCCCCGGTACATGCGGGCATAGAAGGGGGAGATGGTCATGATCCTGGCGTCGTGACTCCGGCCGGAGTTGCCCGTGTAGATGTCTATGAAGCGGGCCCGGTGGTCCACCACCCCCTGCAGGTGCAGGGAGTAGTATCCGTGCCGGTTCACATACTCCAGGGCCTCCCCCGCGGCCGGGCGCAGGATCTCGATGTGTGTGCCGTCCACGGCTCCGATGCAGTTCGGAAAGCCCCCGGCCGCGAAGCCAGCCATCACAGCGCCCTGGTCCAGGAGCTGGATGGTCCTGTCGAGGAGCACGCCCTCCACAGCCTCGCACACATCCCGCACGATGCAGGCGACCGTGCTGAGCCCCACCCCGAAGTGCTGGGACACGGAGCGGCAGGAGTCGGGCGTTGCGAGGGCCCAGACCCCTATGGCCACCCGCTGGACCATGGGGATGGGCTCCCGCATGGAGGTGTGCTGCCGCTCCAGCCAGGGCGTGAGGAGCTCCGCTAGGCGCAGCAGGGTGGCCTTGCCCATCCGGAAGTGGGACCCCCACTCGGCCTCCCCCCAGTGGGCCTGGGCCCGCTCCCACCAGGCCTGGGGCCGCTCCGTGACCCATAGGCTCCGCGCTATGGGCATAGCCAGCAGCGCTGCCCGGCGGAGGGTCTGCGTTGCCCAGCGGAACCGCCTCGCGGCCCCTCGGAGCGCAGCGGGCCGGGTGAGGCTCCGGCAGGCGGCCAGCCACGCCCCCCAGGCCCGGCGCCGAGCCCTGAGCCGGGCACGGACTCTCCTGCGGGCCTGCTGGCCCCGGAGGCGCACGCCAGCCCGCAGGGCCAGGACATAGCGCAGGCGGACGGCCAGGTGCACCCTCTCGGTCAGGAGGCACAGCTGCTCAGTGTGGTCACGGTGCCACTCAGCCGCGAGCGCGAGGAACATCCAGTTCCCACCTGCCCTATCGCGCTCCATGGTGCTGGGGCCCCGGTGGGGGCTGGGAGCGCTTATGGCGGCCCGGTGCTGGTGGCTCCGCCCGGGGGTCGGCCTCGCGGGCCTGCGCGCGCCCTGTGCCGGTGCGTTCCGGCTGCTCCCGCCCCCAGCACCCCGGGCCCCCTCCCCTCGCTGTTTGTAGCGGGATGGCCTTGAAGGTGCGATTAGGCAGACAGAGAGCTCGCTGTTGTTCTCTGCAGCTGTGCCGGGCCCGCACCCCACGCCTCGCTCTGTTGTGCTACAATGTTGCGGTGCGGGCCCGTGTTCCCTGTCCCGGGGGCCGGGCCGAGCCTCTCCCGGCCCTGGGCAGTCTGTGTGCCCTCCGGGCTCCGTGTCCCATTCCCTGTTGTGCTGGACCATGGCTGGCTGCCCATCCATGGGGCTCCCGCTGTCCGGCCCCCAAGGGGCCCCCCATATCTGGGCCTTCCGCGAGACCATGTCTCTGTGCGACCTGTGGCACACCCCTGCCGTGCAGCTGCTCCTGGCCGGGCCGGGGAGCCGTGCAGGTGCCTACGAGAGCCTGAGCTCCGGGCTCCGTTACTTTGGCCATGTGGTGAGCGCCCGTGATTGCCGGCTGCATGCGGAGGCCCTGGGGCTGGCTCGTTTCCCCGAGGGGCGCATCCCGGAGGTGCTGTGCGCCCATGTGCCCTGGAGCGCCTCGGAGACCGTGTCAGCGCTGGTGGTGTGTGGTCTGGGCGCCTACTCGGAGTGCCTGGCCGAGGGTGGCCCTGCCTTGGCCGTGAGCTACTTCTCCTGTGTTCACGGGGCCCGTGGGTACCAGCGCACCCGTGGGGCGGCGTTCCAGCGGCTTCTGGAGCTGGGGCATCTTCCGTGGCCCCCTTCTGCTGCCTGCTGTGTGCCGGAGCCCTCCGCGGTGGAGATGTCATCCCTGTTGGCGGTGTGGGCGCGTGTGGATGTGCAGCTGGCCCTCACCATGCCCGATCCCTTCGAGGCCTACTACCTGATCGCCCACTACATGTCCTTGCAGGGGTACCGCCGGGGCATGCTGCACTGGCCCCACCTGGTCCACCGGGCGGGCCACCCGGGCCCTCGGGCCAGCGGGGCCCCCGGCAGCGGCCCGTGAGCCCCGCGTCGCTGGCCTGCCCCCCCCGGCGTGGTGCCCCCGTGTGGGCTCCCGCCCCGGCCCGGGGGGGGGCCCTGGTCCCCGCTGGCCGCTCCCGACCTGCGGACCCCACCTCGGTGAGCTCCCGCCCGCCTCGCTGCTTGCTGCTGCCCCTGGCCGTGGTCCTGGGCCCCCTCCATCCCCGTGACTCCGTGGGTGCTGCCTGAGCGTCGCTGGTGCTGCGGAGGAGCACCGCTGGACCCGGCTGCCCTGCCTGTGCCAGCCTTTGACTGTGGGGCCCCCTTCCTCCTCCTCCTGGCGCCCCTCCGCCGGCCTCGCTGTGCTTTGGGGGCCCCCAACGTGCCTTGCTCCGGGGGTCCGCCCCCCCCCCCCGAGACTGCCTCTGTTCCTGTGGGGGCACCTCCTTGGACTGGACTGGACTGGGGTGGTGTGGGGGTGGGGGTTGCTGCTGTCTGTGCCTTGCCCCGTGGTGGTGCCCCCCCCTCCCTGCCGGTGTTCCGGGTGGGGTGTTCCGGGCGCCCCTTCCCCCCTTCCCGGCCTTTCCCTGGTGTGTGTGTGTGTGTGTGTGTGTGTGTGTGTGTCCCCGGGCGTGTGGCCGTGCATTGTGCCCCGCTGCGGGACCGCTGTGTGAGCCGGCTGTCAGCCTGTTCTCGCTCTTCCCCCCTCCCTTCCCGTTTCCCTTGTGTGGGCGTTCCCTTGTGTGCCTTGTGGCTTCGTTTGCCCTCAGTCGGCCATGTCTGTGTCCCGCCCCTGCCCGGTGCCTTGTGGGAGTTTTGCACCCAGCGGGGGTTCGGCTGCACGTCTGTTGTGCTGCCCCGGTCCGCGATGGTTCGGCCCGGTTCCCGGCTGTGGTCCCGGTCCCGTCACGTCTGTTTGGGTTGTTTTTCCACCCCGGGACACGGTTGTGCTGTTCACCCCCCCCCCGGGGGTTCGCTGTGGTGAACCGCCCGCCCGTAACGTCTGAAATCACCCAAAGACATGCAGAATATATTGGATAACAGTTGGGATTGTGACCACATCAACAGATGGTGTAACCGGTTATGAGGTCCGAGACACAGTTTTGTAACCTCACTTCTAATTCTAAGTCTTGCTGTCCCTCATTCCTTTGTGCCTGCCAGGCAACATTTAGGCTTCTCTGGTTTTTCTGTATCTTCCTTATTTTTCAGTAGTTACTTTAAAAAAAATAATAATGATGACAACTTGATTGGATTGGACACAGAAAAAGCTTAGTTTGAAAGGGGTTGGAACACAGACATGTCCTGTTTTGTTAACAAAAGCTTGTCAACAGAGAATTTTATTTTTCCTTTGATTGGAGACCTCTATTTGATTATCCTTCTATGGCTTTTGTAGGATGATAAGATTGAAACATGATTTTTAAAATTATGACTCTGAGACAGACAAAGGACTGTTGTCAGTCGTGGAGTTTAAAGCATGCCAGTTACCGAGAATGTTTCTGTGGAGCTGGTGGTTAGAGAGTGGTGACTGAAGTGGACTTTCAGCTTCAAGTGAACCTATGTTTGTTGTGTTGTATTGTTTACAATTTCAACATGTCCACTTTCCATGTTTACCACACGGGTTAAAATTAGAGCTGAAACCCAAAAAACAGATGAGCCTCCCCCATTAATAATAATAATAATAATAAATAATAATAAATAACCACCCCTAACTGAAGGGCTACCTAAAAATATGAATAATAAACCCACAACCCATTTCAGCTTTAGATAAAATGGATTAAACACAGAGAGAAATCTCCAATCAGTGTGTTTAAACAGCGAATTAAAACAGGGTGGGGGGAAAGATGGAGATGGGGGTGGACAGTAACTTAATGCCGCTATCTCACACTACCTTTTATCCTTGCTTTCACAGAGTATGACCCTCAAGTTGTGGTAATCTGTGCGAGTAGATGCTTCTTCAAACATCATTATCTTCCACTGTATACGAAAAGGTCCATAGGCCCCCTCCTGTAGAGGTCATGACCATGATATAAAGGGGTAGGGCAATGCCTTAGCCTTGATGCTTTTCTGATTCATCTCCACTCCTTATGGAGCTCCATGATATCACGGTGCTCTGCAGGGGCCAGGAAGGCTCAGAAGAGTCCAGTAGTATTGGACCTGGGCGCTGGTTGGGCTCAGTGCAGTTGGACACAGTTCTAGCTCTCCGGCCCAAATTTCTAAGATGAGCAGGGCTCTTGTCACTGCATCCCTTTCCTCATATATACCAAGGATCTCTACACACCAGCTGCCTAACCCACATCAAGTTTGAGGAGGTGTCACTGCAAAGAAGGGATTCGCAAAAGGATCTGCAGAAGCTTACAAGGAATTTCTGCTGCACAAGAGGGTCAATAGAGGAGGAGGTGTTCCATCTAAGAATTTAACAATGGCAAGGAAACTTGCTGGCAGAGCAAAAGCAGGAGTCAACAGCACACTAAAATGAGTTAACAGGTGAGATACTGCAAAACCTTTGGTTTCTTAATGTACTTTTTCTCTAGCGTCTGTTTAAATTTAAATTCTTTTTAAATGGATTAAGAAATACCGGCTGCTCATAAAAGATTAGAAATCCTTAGGGAGCATTTATCCAGGCAAAAATCTTGTATGCAATTAAAATCCTCCTGCAATTATATCTCAGCTTTGAAATTAAGATAGATTAAGATTAAAGCTCCTTAAGGGGACTGCAAGGAGTCAGATAATCTATTGTATGCAAATAGCATGTACACTCAGCCACACAGACCCAGAGAGTATGATGGTGTTCTTTGGTGCAAAGGTTTTGTTGGCATACATAGGTGCCGGTAACCATAGATTGGGGGCAGGGGGGGGCACATGAGTGGAGGCTGGGCAGGGGTTCTATAGGCTTCTGAAAATTGGGGGACACATCCCCCCATCCCCCTCACAAGTCACCTATGTTGGCATGAATCTGGGAATCTCTCCACTTCCAGGGATGGGTGAACAGATCGCGGTTTGGGTTCATCCGTTCGGTTTGGCTGCGTTTGGTTCGTCCGTACGGTTCGGCAGTTCGGTTAGTTCGCTGGGTTCAGGTTCGGCCGTTCTGTTCGGCCATTCAGCCATTCGGTTCGGCCATTCGGCCATTCAGTTCGGCCGTTCGGGAAATGTTATGGGTGGGTTTTTTTTGTTTTTTATATGGTTTTTTGGTTTTTTATTGGGTTTTATATGGTTTTCTTTTCTTTTTTATTTGGTTTTTTTGTTTTTATATGGGGTTTTTTATTTATTTTTTTAATCTATCTATCTATCTATCTATCTATCTATCTATCTATCTACACTAAATCTAACTGCTATTAACTATTCTAAATGCTATGAACTAAATGGATTATCTAATAAGTACACAGGCCTGCTCCTACAAACACTAAAACTAAATCACTAACGCTATCTCTATCACTAAGCTAGCTCCTACAACTACTATCCCTTCTCTCTCTCTCTCTCTCTCTCTCTCTCTCTCTCTGGGATGGGGGGGGAATAACAAACACAAGGTTTCAGTTTAAGGTTTAAGTTTCATTTCAGTACAAAACTGAAATGAAACTTAAAGCAATCTAATAATCCTACTCAACGCCTGCTGTTCAGGAACAGTAACTAGAAGGTGTTGGGAAGGGGGGAGGCAGATAGTTTCATTTCTTGAAAGACTCTCCACCCCTGACCAAACTGTTTGGCCATTTCGCCGTTTGGTGTTCGGTTCTGTTCGGTATGTTTGTGTTCAGGTTCGGGTTCGCATTCGGTCATCCAAACAGGCCGAGTTCGGGCCGAACTCCGAACTTCCGAACTGCGTTCGCCCATCCCTATCCACTTCACTTGCGAAGCATCCCTCAAAACATGTGCCAGTGCAACCTTTACAATGCCTAACACAACCAGTATCTCTCTGTATGATGCATTCGATTTTTCCCGCATGCAATAGCCGAGACCATTAGTTACTATAGAAAGTTCAGGTGCAATCTTTTCAAGCTACCAGAATTGTTCTTGTATGTCAGGATTTTGTACTGTCTGAAGGAACAGTAACTTTATTAAAGACCAAATTTCAATCCTGTGGAATGAGATATTATGCTTTAAACTGTTTGGGGGTGGGGTGGGGTTGCACTGAAATTTTTATAGATTGAAATGTTATGTCAGCCCTGGACCAGGATTGAATATTCCCTGTTCTTAGCTTTGGGGCAGGGTAGTTTTGTGGAAACATTTTGCGTTAAGAGGAAGAAATGAGTGGAAAGGGAGAAAAGCAGCTTTTTGAAGCAGCTCAAGGATATGGAATTGTAGAATAAGTGCCAGGAAGATGAATTTGTGGTCAAAGAGTGAAGTGATGGGCCATAGGGTGGGAGGAACATCTGGCTGCTGCCACCTACACAAGCCACTCCATTGTGTGGTTTGAGTGCTCTGGGAGGGGTAAGGCTAGCCACAGCGTGGTAGCCTCCCCTCCCTGTCTCATCTGGAGACATTGCATGTGTTAGCATTGCCCACAGTGGGATAGCACTGCACAAACTGGATTAACGGGCCACCTCCCATTTGACCGAGCCATGTAGCCCTGCCATGAGGGGCGGGGAGTGTCTGTGGATTGGGCCCAGAGGAGCACACTCCTCCCTCCTGCCTAAAAGGGGCCTAGTGGCAGCGGTTACAATCCTACAGCATAGGCTGAGCTGGGGGCAGGTGGTGAAGCAAAGCCTTCCCCCTCACTGACTGACACTGACCAGTTCAGTAGGGCTCCTCCTCTGCAGTGCTAGCCAATTAGCTGCTGTGGAGGAGGGGCCCTACTGAACTGGTCAGTGTCAGCCAGAGAACTGACCAAAAGTGAACTCTGACCCCACCGGTGGTGCAGCCCGATCCCTAAGCTGCCTGATGGCCTGTTGCCACAGTAGCAGGACACCGCAGTGGGTGGGTGAGGGTGATTAGGGAGTGCAGACTGCAGCTGGAGCTCAGCCTCAGACTGGCTCAGTCCAGCAGTGGCCAAATCCCTGACCCCACAGCATGCAGGCTGCAGCAGAGAGGCTTACAGCTGACTGGCTAGGCAGGCAGTGTGGGGCCCCCCAAGGAGCGGGGCCCAGGGAGGCCACCCCACAGTAAGGCTGGCCCTGATGTTCAACACTTTATCACTAGGCTACTCTGATTGCACTGACATTAGCTGCTCACAAATAGAAAACTTAACACGAAGTCAACATGTTGGAGATGCAACATTCACTTACTTCACTCACACGCAGCCACAGTCTTGCCCAGGGTTGGGGAACCCTTTCCCACTCAGGGGTTACTCTGAAAATTAGTATAAGCTCTGAGGGCTGCATAGAAGTTGGGAGAGGACATCCTTGCATGCATTGTCATTACTAAAGACAAACATTAGAATGACATCCTGTTTAAATGGTGAAGCAAACCCTATATATTCATGTCTGATTCACTGGCTGTTTTCAAATGAGCAAGCTGATGAGGGGGGTGGTCCATGGCCACCGGGTAGCACTGCCGTGGAGCACCCGCAGGTGGAGTGCGTGGGGAGTGATTCGAACGGGAAGCCCCAAGCGTGGCTACCCTGGCCACAGACATGGGCACCATACATTAGGCTGGCCCCTGCATGGAGCATTCCAGATTTCCCAGCATGGCTCCATGCGTGGCCATGAGTGGGTGCTCTGTGGCTCACAGAAGCCACATCCTGCCACTCCACCTTTAGACGGGCGGTCGGATCTGTGGCTCCTTGGTGGCCGTGCGGGCCAGGGTAGCATCTTGTCTGAAAGCAGCACCCGCTGTGAGGAGGGCAATAAAACCACAGGGAAAAGTAGTGGAGATATTTTTGGACTAGGAAAGTCAGCTCCATGAATCTGCCTCTACTCCCCTTTATGAGAGTTGTGTTGTGCAGGAAAAAAGGGGCCGAGATTTCCCAGGATATGGTTCTTTATGTGAAAACACACAGTTTGAACATGGGTTGCAATCCTAGCAAGTATGGTTGTGGGCAGAATGTAGCTGCCATTTCTACATGTAGATAAGCACATGGCCCCACTTCAATCTGTGGTTGCTGGAGATACCATAGGGATCCTTTGCATGAAGGGACAGATTCCAGCCAACAGCTGGTGGGAGGAAGCTATAGGGACTATACCTGGTAGCTGCAAAAACACGCAGCACAATAAACATTTGTAAAACCAGCCACCTACCACATATGGTATGTAACCACCCACCACATACCAGATTTAGCGCTGCATCTGCTAATACACTCATATGTGTGAAGAGGGAATAGAATTACAGTACAGGAGGCACCTCTGCTTTGCAGCAGAGTTCAGTAGATCTACAACAGGTTTCCATGGTTATCAGCCCAACATAGGATTTTGTGTTATGAGATCCACATAAAGAGCTGCAGATCAGATGCTATTTACATTGCACAATAACAGCTTATTTGGGGTTTTGGTCTTTAAAACCCATTTAAAAATGCTGCACATAGTTCCTTCCCATCTCTTTCTTGCACTGGGGTATAGCTAGGGGCCTTGTACAGTGCAGAAAGCACTGGTCAGGGGAACTTCTGGGTTCATCATCTGGATTCAGCAAAAGAGGCTGCACATGCGCCCACACCACTAGTTGTAGCCAGTCTCCCAAACTGCTTACTACTTTCTACTATGTTTTCATCTCTTTCTCTCTCTGTCTGCCAAATGCCACCCCTTTCAGTGCTCAAATTCAAAAACGTTTGATTTGGCCAGTCAGAACCAAGTCTATATATTATTTAGTTAGTTTGATTTATAGCCCACCCTTTCTTGAAGGTTCAGGGTGGATAACAAAATGTGTATACTGTAACAACCTGCAAGTTGCCGGCGCACCCCCGGAAATTAAACATGGAGACATGAGCTGGGTTAAAATGGCTGCACTCTTTAATCAAACAGAATAAGGAAAGTTGGTGGGGACTTCTGCTAAGCAATCACAGGTCTAGTATTTTTGTCTTAAGGACCTATTTAAACAGTGACATGCGTCTGGCTTGGATATGCCCTCCAATGCCAGCCCCAAATCAAAACTTACCAAACATTCCCCTTCAAAGAGCACCCTGGCCAAGGCTAAAGGGGAAACGCCCTGATGGGCATGAGTAAGGAGGAAGGTGTCCTTAGGCTTGAGGGCCGTGCTTGCCCTTACCCCCCCGTTGTACATGCCTCCCAGGGCGACGATCCTGTTGTTAGCCATGCCTTGCTTATCGCGAGGTACCGCCTCCCCATCTGGAGATGACTCTTTAATCTATCTTAAACTACCTATCAAAAACACCTATTAACCATACTGGACCCCCTCCAGAGTGCGACATACAAATAGCAGGAAGTCAATTCAATTAAACCAAATTAGCTGCCAAATGATATAGTTTTTTCAACTTAACCCCCCCCCCTTTACTCCTTTGTACCCCCCAGTTGGGGTATATCTCCCCCACCTAATCTATATATTGCTAGCCCTGTTTTTTAAATACTTTTTGTATTGAGTGTTTTAAATTGTTTTTATTTTTTTATTGTTGTAAGCCACCCCGGGCTGCATGGCAGGAGGGGCGGGATATAAATTTATTAAATAAATAAATAAATAAATAAATATACTTCGCCCGGTGTGATGAAAGTATTAGAGCCAGTGCTTCATAGGTTTTTGAGGAGCCTGATGCAGATGCCAAATTCAACACCGTCTGTTTTACTTAGACGGGAATTGGGGGTACATTCATTAAATGTGGATATTACAGAATCAATGCTGTTAAGTATGTTTAAGATTAGTTCTGGTCAAGTAACGGAGCTAGCAAAAATGTGCTTTCTTGAAAAACGGGTTAATGAGTATACAGGAGCCTCTTGGTGGAATTATATAAATATAGTTCTTGATAGACTTGGCTTGTCTTATTTATTCTTAAAGGTAGTCAAAAATATGATAAAGACTAGGATCAGAGATTTGGATGATCAGTCGTCCAGAGCCATGTTGGCTGGACTACGAACATCCCCATGGTATCAGTTTTTGGTCCCTGACCGAGGTGGTGCTGAATATATTAAGTGGGAGCTCC
>QEPC01015016.1:2382931-2429682 GCA_003113815.1 Sphenodon punctatus | reverse complement strand
GGTTAGGCAGAAAACAGTGTTCCTTCTTGAGGGTAAAAATCTATCAAGGACGGAGATAATGGCCCGATATGCGTATCTATTGCAAAAGATTAGAGCACGAAATATGGATAAGTAAGGATATCATGCTGGAAGTAAAGCTGGATCTATATTAGCATTAAAGTAACAGCTGGGCAAATGGGGTTGATAAGTTAGGATTCGCCTGCTGGGGGTGTTTTATTTCTTTTATTTCTGTATATAGTATTATTGTGATGTTCGTGATGTTCATGATGTATGTTTTGTATATTATATTTGGTTTTGTCATGGCCTGTGGCCAGTGCAATAAATTTATTTCATTTCATTTCAATAAATAAATAAACTGTCCGAATATGTAAAGCCAAATTCGCATTCAATTATATTAACATTAGTTGCCAATCTCTTAAAGACCTTAATTAGCCAAATCAGATTATGATTACAACCCCTTAAATAGTTTGACCTGACTCTAAAACTGTGAAGAAGGCAAAACACGAAAGCATCTCATAATTGTTGAAATACCTTCCAAAATACTTTCTTGGTCCCCTAACGGCAACCAGTTTCCCCGCAGTATTAGAGGGAAGGGTGGGTGGGGGCTAACTGCTTGGGAATTAGGCTGGAATGAAGCGCCCGCACACTCATACCGCGTGGGCAGGAGATCCCCACCCTCCTCTAGGAGAGGGGGGGGGCCTGTCCCCACGCTGACCAATCACGCGCCCCATCACAGGCACGTGATGCCCGGGCAACCAATCTGAGGTTCCTGGGCTGAACATATGAGGTTTTTTTACCTCCCTCCCAGGGGCCCCCTACTTCCATGTCTCTCTCTTCCAAAGGGCGTGGCAACCTCACCCCGCCCTAATTTTGGGGCAGAGGGCCCCTTACCTGCAGGCTGGGACTGAACTTGCACTGGAGGCTTGTGGGTGTGAGAGTGTGCTCTGGCTGCAAGCTGCAGCATGTAATTAGTTCTCCTAATAAAGAGTATATTTGTACTAGCTAGCATGGAATCCTTCCCTTGTTGCTAGGCACCTTGTGCATGAAACATATACAAAAACATAATAAGATAAAACCAATTTTAAAAACCTAAGCTATAGAAAAAGTCCCATTCAAAGCAGTATCCCAAATGCTATCCTCACCTGCCAAATGCCTGGCTAAATAAATAGAAAGCCACTTCCTGTGTCCAGCACAGCAGTTGTTTTTGAGACTCACAGCACAGCCACATACTCTCTCTAGACTCCTTATTGCGGTGCTCAAGACTGCTACAATATTTTAAAGTAACAGATAGTGGAACATTTATAGCTTCGTATCTCGCTGCCTAACAATCTGTGCATGCAGAGCACTCATAAGTCATAACATTTGTGGCTACACATTTGACCTCTAACCACAGTCCCATCAGCATAGACTGTCTAAAGAGGAGATGTAGCAGGGACATGTGAGTACCTAGAATTTTTTATGTTTCACCATTTGTAAGGGTTTTAAAAAATGTACAGGCCTAAATAACTCTTTTGTAAGGAAAAAATAAAACAAAAAAACAACCTCACTTTCTCTGATGATAAACATAGAAATATATTACAATCTTATTCCAAGTTTCTCCCTAGCCCAAGCAAAGTATACTATACAGTAGGTGGCATTTCTGTAAATTAAATGAGCACTGACTCCAGTTCCAATATCTAAAGCTACCCTGGTCAATAAGCCTTCCAGAGAAGGTTTTATGAGCTTTCTTTGGGTGAAGCCACACGAGACAGAGTGGGCGGGCTACCACATCTTGGGCAGTCTTACCTCACTTCGGGCACCCAGGCCATGTGATGCAGTGCATTGTGTGGCCAGTGCCCGCCAGATGCTCCCCCTGCCCTAAGGCAGGAGGAGCAGCTGGCTGCTATGTGATACATCCTTGGAAGAATTCCAAGGATATGTTGCAGAGCAGCCTTACCCCGAACTGGGGTAAGGCTGCCCAAGGCAGGGCAACACATGTGCCCAAGTCACGCTTGCCCCATCACACAGGGAGCACCACTGAGAGGCCTTGAGTAATGGGTGCTGTCAGCCATCATGCATGGCTACTTCACGACCGAGGGCAAGATCTTGGTTGGGCCGGGGGAGGGAGACTGGGCAGGGTAGGTTGCCCGCTCATGTGGCCAGTGTTGTGGCCATAGCAATAGCTCCAGCAGCGACCGGCCGCTCCAGCTTCCCCACAACTATCTGCCTAGCTCCCCATGCTGGCCCTGCAGTGTGGCAGAAGCGACTGCCCACCATGAGGCTGCATGGGGATCAGGCCCTCACAGCTCATGTGACTGCACCCTTTGGCAGGGTAGGCAACTTTTGTTTGACATTGCATTCCAAAGTGTTTTATTGTACATGGTTCTACGTTTCAAAGGAATAGGTGGACAATGATTGTTTTCTCAGATTTTTATTGATAGCTGACTTCATGTTTAATATTTAATGAGCTCAAAAATGGTGCTAGTAGTTGAATGAAGTCTCTTGCCTTCTGCTTTTATTTTATTTGTTTCATTTGTTAGTAGATAACTCTTTATGTTCCCATTTCCCAAAGTGAAGAAATATACAGTCGATTAAACTTGCAGTTGTCTGAAACCCTGAAATGTAAATTGATAAGTAAATACTGCACCATGGCCCACACAATGAAAGCCTTTAAGTAAATGGTTTTCTAAACTATTCTTACAGTCTTTAGTGCTTTTAATACTGTCTAAACATGCTGTGTGCCCTGTTCTTTGACTCTGCTGCACTCCTGGAGTGGAATGAATCAGAATATTCTGAATGCCTTACGTAACACATTGAGAGACCTTCCTTGTTTGTAGCTTTGTCCAAATTTCTTGGACTGAATTAATTAATGACAAAGTATAAAGGCCAGCTTCAAAATCTAGTTGACTTAAACATTGGAGCTCAATTTGTATTCTGTGTTAGGGAAATGCTTGGATTGGAAAGAAGGACACCATTATCAAAAAGATTTCTGTAGATAGCTCTGCTCCTGAGAGTATCCTCGCCACAGGACTGAGATTTAATGTGCATGCACTTGGGTTAGTCAAATGGAAATGCCTTTCCTGATCAGGCTTCCATTTAATTCTTTCTTAAACTTATTTTAGTGGGGGGGGGGGAATTGAAAAAATCTGATTTGATTCCAAACTCTTTCTTTCACACAATGAACAACTTGAGCAGATTGAAGAAGTTACCTATTTCTAGAAAGCTGCTGCACACTTGAGAATTCTGCAGAATTATAAGGAATACAGGCTCAAATTTTCAAAGGGGCCTCATTTTGGACTGTAAGTAATCAGAAGAGTTTTGCTAATGTAGTCAATTGCAAGGAAAACTAATAGTATCTAGATGTCTAATTAAATGCTCATACATGCAGTCAAGAAGTTAGACATTTGAATCCTGTTATTTGCTACCACAAATTTGATTCTGTTAATGAAAATGCTGATGTGATATGACTTGATTTAAAGCACTTTTTAAAAAAAAAAAATTGGGCATAACATTTCACAGGTGAGCTGGGAATTTGGGTTATGTCTCAGTGCTGGGATTGAGATTTCAGTATGAAATAACACATCTCAGAAACCACATATTTTATAGGGTCATGTGACAGCACATGATCGCAAGACCAGCCTCGTGGTCATTTAACAGAGTGGTTCTTAAACTGTGGGGAGCAGAATGTACCAGAGTTGCGAGAAGGGATGCAACTGCAAACCTTTTAGCTCTGCTCCAGCTGAAGTAGGGGGAATTTCCAAAATGGCAGCAACCCTGCCCACCTTGGTATCATGAATTCTAATTGGTGCAGAAGCCACCAATCCAAATTAATGTTCTACAAGTGGGTGAGCAGGAACCATTTTGGGTATCATGCCAGCTTAGCTGCGGTGAGCAAGGGGAAATATGGTAGCAGCAGCAACAGTTAAAGGATTGTGTGAAAACAAAGGAGTAAAGGTGAGAAAAGAAACAAGGGGGACAGTGGGACAAGGGCAATGTGGAAACGGTATACGGAGAGAGGGGTCAAGATGTATGTATTCATGTAGCAGGGGTGGAGGCTTTCAGATATCACAGACAAGAAGAAAGGGAACCTGATCTAAAACATTTTAGATCCACTAATTTAAGGAAGTCACCATAGCGAAAGAACAGGGGAACTGCAGCACCTATGGAAGACAAACAATGGACTATGCTGGTGCCAGTTAGAAAAGAGTTATACAGAATTATATTAAGCAGAGAGGGGCAGGGAGAAGGATTGTTGATATGTGTTCTCTCCTAGTGCTGAGGCGAGAGCAAGTGTTCCCATACTACCCGGAAATACCTATCTTTTGGGAGCGCTTGTGACTATTGGTTGGTATTTCCTCACTATTCATTGGCTCTGTACTTCTGCTATTGTTGAAATTGGCATCTTGCAATTTCCATAATTTTTCATCAATTTCCATCATTTTCTGCCAATTTCCAGTAATTTCCGGTATTTTGTGTCAATTTGCAGCACTTTCCATTGTTTTTGGCAGTTTTATGTCAATTTCTGGTGTTTTCCTATCAGTTTTACATCACTTAGCCAGTATATAAAGCATAGTGTTAAGAGTTTAATTTGTTTTGCATTAGGGCAGCACACTGACAACTACATGCTACCAAAGAACTGCCAAAAGTACCAAACAATTGCAATTCCTGAACGGGAAGTAGTGAAAAATAGTGAGAAGCCGGTAAGTTTCCTTGTTGCACGAGTGAAGGCAAATGACCTGTTTCTGAAGGAAGCAACATTTGCTGTGGCTGTTCATTTCAGGCCTATTCTCTCCCAGTTCTTCCCTCGGTGCAGGAGGAAATTGTGACAGTGGATGTGTCTGAGACCAGATTGGATAAGCCAGCATGGCACTATGTTTTACTCCATTCTGTGTGGGGGAGGAGGTGGTTGAGGAGGGGAGCAAAGGGAAGTTGTTGCTGGGGATTGCTTTTAAATCTCTATGATCATTCCCATTTCAGTAGTGCTTTCACCAGGATATTGAATGAAAAAGGGGGAAAGAAGCAGACATTGGAAGATCAAGAAAAATACATCCTCAAATCCAGTTTTCGTTTTAAAATTCCCAAGACTTTCACAGTTTCTTTGTTTGTTTCCTTGGGGCGAAACAAGGTAATAGGTTGCAAGGCGATTCATCAGCTGATGCCATATCTGGAATCGTGGCTGGCTTGAAGGAGAGAGACACTATGTATGAACACTTAATGGATTCCAGCTTTTGACTTATTACATGCTGGCAGAAGGACTTGTGGGGTCTGAAAGCTTGCATACTCTTGCATACAGAGTTGGTCCAATGAAAGAGATCAGGGCCAATCTTAAGCAGAGTCAGTAGGGGCCATGGCCTGGGACACAGAGAGGCCAGTTCTAGTGGTCCCAGGTTGGACTATTTCTGCAGGGCCCTCTCCCTGCCTGTGACTCTCAGCCTCCAGGGGCCCTGCCCTTCCCACTGCCTCGCCTAATGGGGTATAGGGACAGACTGCCAATTGAATTGTTAAAGGGGTGGGGCTATGGAGGGCAGGGCTATGGGGCCCTCTATTTTATTTTTGGCCCAGGCCCTCTAAATTTTAAGGCCGGACCTGAAAGAGATCATCTGTAGTGCTTCCTACAGTATAATCATAACACTCCAGAAATTACCATTCAGCATACTGATGAATGAGGCAGGTTTTAACCATGGAGAGGTACTGCAGGAATGGTGCAGATATGACTATTATAATAATGGAGATATATAAGCAAGACAGACTACTATGAGAAGTCTTCAAAATATACTGTGGATTTGGATGTACAGAAGATAGTTTGTTAATTAAGCTTCTACTGCATAAGATCACAAAGCATATTTTAAAATGTAAAGTAGGGCTGCCAGCTCAAAATTTGCAAAGTTATGATGAGTCAGGGCCTCAAAAATCATGACATTGGCTTACCATCCTCAGGGTTTTGTTTTGGAAAACAATGATTTTTAGGTTCTTTTTATCTGTTTGGGGTTTCTGAGCCTTTGTGTTATGGTGAAGTCGCATCTCCGAGCTCTTCTCTGCACAGAAACATTTTTTTTTCTTTTTAAATGAAATTTTCACAATTTTGGCAGCTGGAGTTTGAAGGAAACACTAAAATTCACGAGAATCACAATAAAGTCATGAGAGTCAGCCATGGTGAGAATTTGAGACCATTCTGCCTAATACCTCTGATCTGTTCATCTGCGACAGTCAGAACTCCATTTCTTCCTGTGCCTCCCCTTCACTGGCATCCTGACTGGCCCTATGTCCGTGTTGCTGGCAGCGGCCTCCTAATTCAGCATCTGCACTGTGACAAGGAGCCAGAGCAGAAGTTATTACTGTTTCCATGGCAATCCTGAACAGAAAAACCACTTATTTTGGAGGAAAGCATGCTACATGGTTGCTCTTTGGCTTCTCACTTCCTGGGTGACGACATGCTCTTCAGTATTCTACAGAGCCTGCAACTATTGATTGTCCATGTGGAGGACATCCAGCCTATCATAGTGACTAGGCCTGAATTGAAATAGCTATTCCGTTTTTGCAGAAATTCCAAATAGTTATTTTCAATCGAAATCCCGACTGAAAACAAACAAAAAAAGCCACTGCGCATATACAAAGTGGACACCAGGGTCAATTTGCAGATGTGCAGATGGCATTCACCCTTACTTAAAATGGTGGCAGCAACATTGTCACCATTTTAGATGTGGGAAGCCGATCTGCACATGTGCAAAATGGCTGCTACCAGCCATTTTCACGTGTGCAGTGGCTTTTTTTTTTTTTTAATCAAACAAAATCAGAATAATCTAATCAGAATTAAACAAAATATTGCCCATTCCAGTTTTTGACCAGAATGAGCAAACTGCCTGTTTCAGATTCAAAACTGGAACAGGTGAAAATCCTATAGTGTACATGGCATTTACAGAGCAGATGAGGATGTTGAGTTAGAATCTTAGGGGTGGACTCAACTACACTGCTTTCTCCTTCCCTCTCTCACTCAAGAGGTTGGCTGGGTAGGTGCTGAGCAATGCACCTAATGTGCTACCAGAAAGTGGCGGTCCTTAAAGTCATTCCTACTTGCCCTTATATGGGAATGCATCTTACAGGATGAAAGAGCAGAGCTGAGTGGCCCAGAGCCATCATAATAACTGAGGGTGCTGTACTGCCAAATGCTTGTTTTGCTAAGGCTAAGGCCTCAAGGGAGTATTTCGATTGCTTCCTAGAGAGCATGGAGCTCTGAGGTCTGCAAGAGCCAAGAAAGGTCAGGGCATACTTGAAGCAGTTTATGGTAGTTCAGTCAGAGGGATGAAAGGCTAGAAGATGTACTGTGTTAGCTTTGTATTAGGCGTGTACAATCCTTGTCTCAGTTCTCTCTAGGGGAAAGACCTACACATTGCAAGACGTCTAGACAAAATGCTTATAGGTGAAGATGAAAGTATTGCACTGATATATTACCAAAAATAAATAGGTAAGCCGGAAGCCAAAATGCACTTTGGTGATGGGCAACAGGGAGCCTTTTTGCTACAAGTTCTGTTGGTTTGATGCATTTGTGAACAGGAGCAGAGCTAGGTGGGAATGGGCCCCCTGGTGGAGAAGATGGAATGGGGCAGGGCTCCTGCTGGAGCAGACTACTCCAGTATGCCATATGCACTCTATATGGCATCCCCCGCGCGCACTTCTGGTCCCTAGTGCAGCTGCACCTATTACAGTTATGCCCCTGTTTGTGAAGGTTTCTAGGGAATAAAACTTTTTCTGTCTGGCTAGAAACCTTCAGTGTATAGCATGCACAAATCCTAGTCTGTGATATATATGTAGAACTCAGAAAACATTGTGCTGATCTCTGTGTTGGTGGTTGTTCAAACAAGACAAGAGATGGCTTTTCAATGTGTCTGGGCCTAAATGTACAAGTTTGTTGTTCACTTAGTAAATGAATCCCCAAATGCATTTTGGCTTCAAGGGTTCTGGCTTCAAGGGTGGCAACTGCTACTGTGGCATCATCAATCTATTAAATATAAAAATATATCTATTAAATAAATAAATAAATCTGCTCAGACAGAACTGCATAGTTGGAGGACTTGACCTCTGGGCGTTAAGAGAGAAAGGAGCATGCATTGCTCCACCATAACAATTTTGAAACCCTTAAAGGAGCAACAGCAATGCCATGAACGAAAAGTAGCTTTGATATGAATCCTCTTCTGAGTGAATAAAAAAGGGAGGGAAGGAATTGCCTTGTCTCATGTGATTTCTCTCACTTTCATCCAACATAAAATCCAAATTCCTGAGAGTCTTGTGTTCAGAATGAAATTGATGTTCCAATTTGTTTTTATTTAATTATTTAATTAATTAATTTTTTTGCAAGCAAAAAAAATAGTATTCAGTGACTGCAGTTGAAGAGCCATACTTTCAATGGTATCAGAGTCCTACTTTCATTTATGTATCCAGATGATTTTTATATAAACAGGTCACGTAGTTATGTGGCTAACTAGGCATGAGCAAGCAGTAGTTAACTTGTGCAAACAAATGCATGTGCAAAATTGACTTGGCACTAGAGCATCCTTACGTGGGTGGAGTAACACTTGCATTCTTGAAATGTATGGAGGGAGGGCTGGTCTATTTAAATGTGATTCTTGTGAACTATGCAAATTAATTGTGCTTGTCACTGTAATCGCAATGGCTATGATTCGCGAACCACTTACTCTGGAGTAACCCCCTGAAGCTTCAATGGATTACTTTAGTGCTTTACATCTCCAGACAAGTCTACAAACACTAGCAAATCCTTGCATGCCTCTGTTAAGATAGTACATAAGCACAATTAACTATGGGTAAAATCAGATGTTCCGCTGGCATGGCAGTGACACGGCGGACATGGTCCAGACCAGGTTGGAGTGCCGAACAGACATGCCCGTGGACGGGGCACTGGATAGGGAGCACACCGACTATGTGGCCATGTGCTGCACCCAGCACCCTGTCTCTACCATGATGGGCAGCCATGATGGCCAATGACATCCAGCCATGGCAGCCGGTCATGGCGGGCCCACCCCGGGACATGTCTGCTAGTCTGAACAGACATAATATCACGCTGTGGCCTGCTTTGGCCTGAGCAGGTCTTAGCCCAAGCTGTGACTTCAGGGCTTTCCCGAGGTCAGAGCCCAGGCTAGCCATCGACACAGCCCGGGGCAATCGAAGGTCAACATCCAGCAGTGCCTGCACATATGTGCAGGTGAGGGGGACCATAGAGTGACAAGGCGGGCCACAGTGGACTGCTGTCATGTCTGTTTACCCTATGTTTACAGAAAATGAGCAAAAGATTAAGTGACTTGGTCAAGGCTACACAGCACAGTTATAAGCAGAACTTAAATATTCCAATCTTGTCTCAGACAAGCAGTCCGTACTGTTAGACACTGCTTGTCAGGAAACATTTTGTGAACTGTGTCATTGCTCTGTCCATTCTGTTCTATTGTTCTACTTGAAATAATGTCAGATTGTTCCTCTACTGTGTACAGTACTTATTGCTTAAAAGCAGGACAAGAGCTCATTGAATATTTCACTTGAACTGGTTTTTTAAAAAGCCCTGATTAATTATGTTCAGGAAGCAACTTTAAATGCCTCTCAACTCTCTGTCGCAGCTGAGGGAGTTTATTTTTCTGTAGGTTCAAATCAGAAAATGTGTCCCTGATTCATGTAATTTATTTGTACTTTACTCTCTACTCATTGAAGACTTCCATGGTTCCCTCAAAAGTTGGATATTAAAAACAAATAGATTGGCAGTGGATCATTGAAATTGACTCATCCAGTGATGACCCTGAGTTTCCTACAGAAAGAGAAATCTCTTGGACAAGTCAGTATTTATTTTCAGGCAGTACAATGTGTGCAGTGGCACAGAGAGTCAGCTGGGCATGTGCCAAAGACCCATTACAAAGACGTCTAAATCATTAATATATAATGAGGAGATTGTGCTAGCTGGAAGATGAGACTTTTGGTTTCAGGGAGACCTCCCTCCAAGTCTGCAACCTCTGTTAGCAGGCTCAGAGTATGAGAGCATACACAGAGTAAGAGAACTTCAAAAGAACTTAAAAGGTCTCAAGGAAAAGGTCAGGCATACACGGTATTCTCATAGTGTAAGATCCAGATCTCTGCCTTTACTGCGTGTCTTAGAGTATTCCTGCAGAGGTCTCTGTCTTTTGACTAGTTGTCAAAGTGGGTAGGGCTGGTGGTGGCTACCTCTAAGAGCCAATCAGGCTACTTTCCTGTCCTCAACAATTCCCCTGTACTGTGGCACTCAGAGGGAGGGGCCCAGGACATGGGAGCACTGAGCACAGCAGTCATCAGAAGAAAGTGGCAGGGAGAAGCAGCCACCGGCAGCAGCATTACCGGATTGCTGAACAAGGCCAGCAAGTCTGTAAGGTGCCAGGGTCAAGAGAACAAGGATAGTAGTCAGAGAGGAAGCAGGGAAGGTGGGACCGAGGGACTTGGTAAAAAGGAGAATGAATAAACTGGGAGGAACCAGAATTTAGAAATTAGAGAGGGGGCTAATGGGCTGCAAGGAAGAATAAAATTGCTAGAGGCAAATAATTAATAGCTGGGGAAATGGAAAACTAAGACACCAAGCAAGGAGGAGAACTGGCAAAAGGGGGGAAATCAATATATTTGTGTTAAGACAATAAAGGGATTTGGTGTGCTTGAGTCATTGGCTCTTGAACCTCATACTTTAAATTATGCATATGTAAACTTATTGCAATTTTTCTCAGTGTTTTTAATGCTAGTTTGGGCAGTTTTGCCAGGATCCAAGATCTCAAATTAATTTAAAATAAAATGGTATGTCCCCACCTCCTCAGCCCTCAAACTCAGAGAGATATTTCAGAAACTTACCTAAAAAGTCAAAGTCAAGTACTTTCTTCATTCACATCAACAGGAAAGAGATTTTCTGCATCTCAGCTCGTCAGTTTTCCCATCCTGTTCCTAGAGATATGGCTGCTTCTATGAAATGAGTAAGATTTTTTTTTATTATTGCTTTATTATTTGTTAATTATTACTTATTATTATTGTTATTAATTTTGTGATTCAGGGAGAAAGAGAGTGACCTCTGTTGTTGGAGTGTCCTTCCAATTTTCAGTTGTGTCATATGCAAACCATGGTTGTAGCACAAATATTATGGTTTATTTGTACAAAATGATACCAAAACGTTGGAGCTGAAAACGTTGGAGCTGAAAATGTGGTACTTAGTTAACTAGCTGGGGCCTTCTATCTTCTAGATGAGGTGTGTGTAGAATGATGGTCTCTTGTGGAAGGAATGTCAGACATACTCAAATGTGTGTTGTAAACCCTTAATTGGAGAGGTATGGGTTTGTGATATGGAACTCGTGGGTTTGAATCTTTTACCTCACCACAATACTCAGGAGGCAATTGTACAAATTACAGTATCCTCAATTACCTAAAAAACCTTTACCCTACTTGTAATTTTTGTCTATGAAAGTAAATCTCTACATGCTCATTATGGATTCGTATACGCTTATTGAGGGGAGAGGGGGAGCTTGGCTGTTTTAAAATTTAGTTTCCAAGAGGAATATTAAGTCTTGCTTCCTTACTTTGTTATATATTCATGCTTCATGTATAATGGAGACAGTTCAGTGAGTGGAGAGAATAATCTCATACACACATATGTAACTGCATGGTACTTTCTATTTGAATTCTAACTGAACAATATCATTTGGCTATTTAGGGTGCAATCCTATTGTTTAGGTAAATAAAGAGGTTGTGCACACAACAATGGTGTACCAAGGTGCTGCACTAGACTTAAGTGGGTGCCAAATTCTCCCTCAAAGCAAGAGGCATCAATTGTGCAGCCTAATTATGGACAGTAGGCTGCTACTTGTAATGTTGGAGTGCTGAGTGCACCTCTACCTGGAAAGCTACTTATGAGTGGTCAGACCACATGGAGGGGCTGTGCTGGCAGCTGAGGAGAGGAGATTGACACTGCACATGCAAATGAAAATGAGCAATAATGGGTGTTTTCAAATGAGATAATAGCCCATTGGAGTCTGTGTTTGGTCCATGTAGCCCCCATGCAGTCCCCATTCACATGTTTTAGTATGTAGAGCTAATAAACAGGCAGCCCCCCTGCATGTATTCATGTGTGTGCAGGCAGCCCCCACTCTGCCCCGCTCACAAGTTTAGTGCAACAAACCTAATGCACAGGAAGGCATTGCGCTCCACCAACCCCCTTTCCAGTAACCCATCCCCTGTCATGACGTGCAACCACGGTGAACTATGGGAGGCAGTCCAGTGCCTACTGTCCCCACTCACCCAAGGGGGGTTTATACCTGCCAGCACTTTGAGGCTGGAAGTGACCTTTTGGTATGCACAGAATGCTGAGTTTATTAGACCTATATTAGTTGAAAATTTAGCTGATCACAGCACAAACACCTCTTACTGGCAGCTAGCATACACTTGTAAAGGTGGAGCTGGTGAAAGAAAAGACAAGATGGTGGATGTTCTCTGGGCTGTTAATGAGCTGAAGATGGCTCATTAAGCTCCAGAGAATATAGCCTAGCAGTCTTTTACTGATGGCTATTTAGTACTAATGACCATTTAGACAATGCAATCAACACCAAGGCACATGTGGAAGTAACCTAACCTTTTGCTGTGCACACAATGCTGAGTTTATGGAGCAAACTGCACACTTTATTGGGTGCCTATAGTAAACATTGAAGGCAAAAGTAAAAATTCAAAGTGAAAGCAATCAGTCTTTGCATGTTGTTACCACCTGGCTTCTGGCTCACAGTGATGTACAGACAGCAGGGCTGGTGCAAGGATTGTTGCTGGAGTCTGAATGGCTGGGCTGCTTGCAGCATCCTGCAGCTACGCACAGCTGGAGGGGCCAGTGGTAGGAGCTGGCAGAGATGCCTATCAGAAGCGCAGTGCAGTATATCAGCCCGGAGCTCAGCACCTGATTTGTTTTTACCCAGTATGAATGTTTTCAGACGTGATGGCACAGAGAACCATCACACTTTAATCTTGTTCAGAGCGAGGCCCTCGCTCTGGGCAGGATTTGGCCCAGGTGCCAAACAAGAGTGACGGCAACTTGGGCCAGGGAGGGTGGCAGACAGAGGGTGGTGCGACAGTGCATCCGCATGGCCCCGCACCCATGCTGCTCAGAGTGGCCCGCCCCCTCCCTGACAGGTGGCCACAGCGGCATATGAGACCACCATGGCTGCCCGGAAGCACCACAGACCAGACGGGGGTAAGAGTAAGCAGGTCATCAAACACGCTAGCCTGATTTACGCTGGTCTGGTGTCTGTTGCATGGGCTGTGGCGGCACTTTACCTGGGCTCTTGAGAAACAGCCCAGGCTAAGTGCTACCCTGAGCTGTGAAAACCCAGGTTCTAGCTTGGGCCAAAATCTGTCAACTGCATTCCGCCGTGATGAAAGCATGAATTTCCACGCTTGGCAAAGCATGGGAATCCATGCTATCATCATGTCTGAAAACACCCTATGTCACTATGAAAGAGTGTCTACTTAAGTCTAGAACAGTACTTTCGCACACGACTTAAGTAAGTGTATGCAACCTCCTTAAATACTGGACAAGTGAGGATTGCACACTTCACTTCTAAAATTCATTTTTGTATTTGGAAGTTATGTTTGACATGTCTTGGACTTAAAAATGGTAACAAAAATCTTTATGCTGAATCACGAGTATGAAGTGAGAGTTCAAGACACAGATGGCTACATGTTACGGCTCTTAATCACCACAACGTCTGAATCAAAAATGAGATCAGGATTGCAGAGAGAAAGAAAAATCAGACTCCAAAGATATTTTACATGCATTTCTAATGGAACCATCTCTGTTCAAAGTTAGTTGAGGACTTTGTAGTTAGGTGAACCAGAGGAGAAGATCCAGGTTATTTTTTAAGATTGTAAAGTGAATCCTTTTAGTCAACGTTTAATGGCTTGTGAATAGTTCTCTGTATAATATTCAAGCAACTGTTTTCATTTCCCAGTTCCCTGCCTTGAATGGAATCCGGCCAAATCAAGGTTTTGTGACAAATGTCACTTTCCAGTACAGTTTCTCAGTCTTAGGGTTGTGACACAAGTCTGGCTCAGAAAGCTGTTTTCTTGGGCTTCACAATTTCCTACAGATTCTAAGCTGTTGGGGGTGGGGAGGACATTTCTCTCCTTTATGCTTGTGCTGATAATCTTCTGAATATAAATAGCTGCATTAATTAGGTGTATTGAACATACATCATTGGCAGAATGTGCAAGTCATTAAATTTTCAGTAAGAATATATTAATTATGCTGCTTAGTATTTTAAGTGTGAAATTGTCAAGTTTAGTTTATGTTACTAGAATATAAATGTTGACTCTGTCCACAATATAGATTAGGCATTTTTAGTCTTCCCTAGGAAATACCACAAATTTTTCTGTGGTAGGTTCAGAAAAAATTCCATGTAAGTTCTGGAATTGGGGGTGGGGGGTGGGGAGAGAGTAAGTACTTTGTGGTCACCGAATCATAGAATCCGAGCTGTAAGGGTCACACAGAGTCATTGGGGTCGATCCCATGCCCCGCATACGCACTTCCACATGGTTTGCACAACATAGGCCCTGTGCTGAGGATGCATTCAGTTTGCGTGCTCATACGTGTGTACATGCTGTGTTGCTCCATGGGGCAGTCCACAGGGCATGGGATTGTCCCACTGAGTCCAGCCCCCTGCATGATGCAGGATCTTCCATCCATACCCAAATCATCACAGATATCCTTGTTCAGCTCCTTCTTAAGAGTCTCCAATGATGGAAATCCACAATTTCTCTGGGTAACATTTTCCATTGCCTGCCTGTACTTTTAGCCAGAATTTTTTTTCTAAGGTTCAGTATAAATCTGCCTTCCTTCAGCTTGTACCCATTGCCTCTTTGTTCTGCCCTCCACAGCAAGGGAGAACCATTTTTCTTCTTCTTTTTTTAATGGAAGACATTTCTACTATTTGTATTTATTATTTGTTTGGATTTCTCTCCCAACCTATCCAAAAGCCACAGGCTCAGAACAGGTTACAAATAAAACCAAATAATACATTTTAAAAATATCAATAAAACTAATTCAAATTTTATAATCAATCCCTGGCCCATCTTCATTCACCAAAAACCCAGCAAAACAGAAATGCTGTACATGGTTTCCAGAAGACACACAGGCTCAAGTTCTGGCAGAACTCAGGGGAAAAGAAGTTCCAAAGCCAGGGAGCAGGCAGCAAGAACACGTCTGCCAAAACCGTTGCCAGCGGTATTTGTTGTGGAGGGCACGGTCAGAAGGCCACGCCTGACTGTTCATAGAGGCCACGACTGGACGTCGGGCAAGAGGAGGTCCCTAAGGTATGCTAGCCCCAAACTATTTAGAGATTTGTAGGTGTAAAGCAAGCACCTTGAATTAGGTCTAGAAGGCTATAGAAAGCCATTGCAGACCTTGGACCACTGGTGTAATGTGCTCCGGTGGCCCACACCAGGCCACACTGTTCAGCAGCCTCTGAACACTCTTCAAGGGCAGCCCTGTACAGAGCACATTGTAGTAGTCAAGCCTGGAGGTTACAATGACATGAATGACGGTAGGTACATTTGCGTCTGCAAGGAAGGTGTGACAGGGGCCTGGGTTACCTCGAGTAAGTCTTTGAAGGATGCAATCCCAATCATGTCAGTCTCTGCTGAGAATTAGCTCCATCAAAGCCTCTTTATTTATACACAGTCACTAATGCAGATTACTCACACTATTCCATAGTCTCTCAACTCAACACAAGGCAACGCAATCCAACACAACCTTCCAACCCAGGCAACCTCCTCTGGTTTGTCCCTCTCTTGCTCTCTAGCTGAGGCGGAGCTCTCCCTAGCTCCTGACTCCTTGCACCACTCCCCAGCACTGAGAACCGGCTCAGGCTTTAACACCTGGGCTGATTTATGCCATGCCCAGTCCCAGCTGCATTACTCTAGAGGCTGTCTCGAACACTGCCTGCAGCCTAGTGCTAGCTCCCTTAAAGGGCCAGTCTAGCTACACCCTGCTACACCCTGCGGCTGCTACAGGAGGGTTACAGCCTTCTCACCAGATGGAAATGGTGAAAAGTGCTCCTAGCCGCAGCCACCACCACCACTACTATCTTAGAAGCCAGGAATACACCAAGGCTGCAAACATGAGTGACAAGGAAAGACTGGATCTTGTCAATGGTAGGTGTCCCCACTCTCAAGTCACAGGGCCTAACAACCATCTTTGTGGTTTTTGGTGGACTCACCCACATCTGATCCCCTCACTCTGGAAGGACACTGTGTGCGGACTGAGTCTGCTGGGCCAGGGTCAGATGAAAAGGAGAGAGAAATTAGCTTCACACTAGAAGAGGTTTTTATTGCCTAGCAATAATTGAATCAGTAGCAAGTCACCCGGGCCTGATGGTATTCATCCAAGGGTACTGAAAGAATTCAAATTTGGAATTGCTGAATTATTCAGTAATATGCAACTTATCACTAAAATCCTCCCCTGTGCTAGAAGATTGGAGGTTAGCAAATGTAACCCCAATTTTTAAGGTCTCCAGATGTGACCCTGGAATCTACTGACCAGTAAATCTGGCATCAGTACCGGGCAGGGGTGGCCCCTCCCCCAGGGTGTTGGGGCAGGCACCCCCAAGTCCCTCAGGGGACCCCCCCATGCTTGCTGGGGAGTCCCCAGCAAACCAGAAGCTGCTCCTCAGCTGATCCAGCGCAGCATGATCAATTTCCCAGCTTGTCCCAGGCTTTGATTACATTGTAACTCTCCTCCTGCAGGATGAGTCATATGTAAACAAACCCTGCAGGGAGAGAACTCTGCAAGGGGAGGAGCGGGAGGGGAGTCAATTCTCGTCCTCGTGATGTGCTGCTCCCCCCTCCCTCTAGCTTTCCACTCACTGGCCAGACAGCTAAAGGGAGGCGGGGACTTAGAGAATGTCTCCCAAGCCCTCAGAAAGCATGTGCTGGGTGTCGACCCAGAAACGCACTGCTTTCTGGGGGATTAGGGAGGGAGTGGGGGAGGTGCCATGTACTCCTTGGCTGGGTTCCTATGGAGAAACCCAGCCAATCAGCAAGGCTTAGGGGGCGTGTCCGGGTGCCTTTTCAAAACGCTCTGGTCATCTCATAGCTGCTTTTTCTCTCCCTGGTCCCTCCTCTACCAGAGTGGGAGGGGGGGAGAGCTGACTCTTCCCTGATCCTCTCTCAAGGTTCACTAGAAGGGAGGGGGGAGAGATCAGAGTCAGACTACAGAGTGATCAGGAGCCAGTCTCATCCTTTCAGAAACCTAGTAAGTTTTGAAAAAGCAAATCCCCTGCCCTGATCTGTGCATTGTTTGTTTGCTTGCTTGTGCTTTTAATCTTTTTTCCTCTTCAATCCCGCTCCACCTGGGGGCGGAGGGACTTGTACATGAATGGATGGTTTCTCTGTTTGAGTTTGTGGGGGGCTGATGGATCGCAGGGGGTCTGTGTGGTTGTTACTGGGGTCAGTGTTGGGGTGATGGATTGCAGGGGGTCTGTGTGACTGTTACTGGGGTCAGTGATGGGGTGATGGATCGCAGGGGGTCTGTGTGGCTGTTACTGGGGTCAGTGTTGGGGTGATGAGCTTCCGGGGGGGTCTGTGCATCATGTGATATTGTGTCTGGGCTCCTGTGGGGCAGTGTTGGCCTTTTTGCTGTCTTGTGGCAGCAGAACTCTGGCAGCGCAAGCCAAGAGGCTGGGGAGCTCACACGCTGGAAACGTAGGAGGGATAGCAATAAACCCCTGCGTACCTATCTGCACAGGGAGAGCCACTCACCAGGCCATCCCCTCAGCACCCAGGCCCTTGACTTTATAAGTCAGTCCCTAAACACTGCAATATCAGCCCTTGCCCCCATCTTCCCAGACTCCATTCCAACTCTCCCCCTTTCTCCCACCCATGGCCTTCAATCCCCAGCCCTTCCCCTACCTGTCTCCAATGCCCACCTTGCTCTACCTCCAGAATCCATCCTCCCAACCCTCAGCCATTCCCTGCCTTGGGCTCCAGTCCCTCCCCACCCGGCTCCAGTCTCCAACCCCACCTGTGCTTAGAACCACCAGACTCTACCCTCAAGTCTCTCCCTACTGATCCCAGGGTTGCTAGACCCAAATGCCCCAAATTGTGAGTCTGACTTAGAAATCAAGAGGGTTTTTTTTGTTTTGTTTTAAATAACCAATCTGGAGTTCTTTTTATTTGCCTTCTGGCCTGAGCATTTAGTCACCTTTGCAAGCTCTTCTCTGCAACCTAAGGACAAGCAACTTGCCTTGTAACAATAAGAGCTGAGATTCTCATGATTTTATCTCAGGTCTCGCAATTTTAGGCTTGAAGAAACTCTTAAAATCATGGGACTTGAAATCAAATCATATGAGCTGGCAACTCTGTGATCCCCACATCTCAGGCTTCCTCCTTCTAGCTCTCTCTCTCCCATTACTGGGTCTCGGGACTCTGCACACAATGTTCACAGGTGTGACAAGTGGGGACACATTTTAACCTGTGAATATAACCTGCCTAAATTAAGGTGCCTCATTGTAGCTTGGTTTCTGGTTTACATGTGGTTTTGGGGGAAAGCTTTGTCTGTTCTGTGGATCTTTGCTAAAGCTGCTTGTAAGTGAGGTTTAAGGTTGTGACTTGTCTGTCTGCTTTTAAACCAGGAGTTGAATAGCCTGCCTAAATGAAATTGCTGGAAACGCTGCACTTGTTGTTCACAGGTGTGACAACAAGTTTGTAAAGGTTCTTTGTTAATAAACAGGTCTGGAAAGAAGAGAGATACTAGTGGCTAGTCTGTGGTGAGGCTCCAAGGTTTGAATCAGACAGAGAATTGTTCTGCTGAGAAAGATGCAATTCACTAAATTTCTGTCTATGTGGGGAAATGAACTTGAATTGACTAAGGGCAGGGACAGTGTTCACTGTATTTTCTTCATTAGCAGCAATGGGGAAACCACAGTGAACATGGGTCCCTGACTAAGGCGGTGAATTTAATTCCAATTAATCCCCTCTCTACACACTTGCACAAGACCGTAATCTCTTATATTTATCAGAATTTAAACCCTGCCCTTCCCCAAAGGCTCAGGGCAGTTTACAGAAACAAAAGCACAAAGAGAAAAATAGTAAAAATACAAAATAATACAACAAAATCCCCTAAAAAAAAAACTACCCACACTTCAAAAACCCACCCAACCTCTATCCTCACCTTCTAAATGCTCTGCCAATAAGAGGGTTCTCTATCCCCTGGTGGCAGTGCTTCACACAGCAGTGTTCCCATCATTAAGTAATATAATGTCTATCCAATGTTAACCCTGGGAACTCCTTGCTGCTGGGTTATGCCATGCCACTGGCCTACCGTTGCCCTGGCTCTGCCCCTGGGCTCGCCGGCCTTACTGCCCCTCCAACCTCAAAACCCACCAGTCACCCCTGGTACCGGGCAAACTGGTGGAGACCATTGTTAAAAGTAGAATCACTAGGCCTACTGACAAGTATGATTTGATGAGTAAAAAGCAGCATGTCTTTAGCAAAGGGAAATTATGCCTTATCCTATTAGAATTTTTTGAGATGGTTAATAAGCATGTGGATAGGGGTGATCCAGTTAATATAGTGTATTTGGATTTGCAAAAGTTTTTTGATGACGTCCCTCACCAGAGACTCCTGAACAAACTAAGTAGTCATAGGATAAGAGAAAGAGTCCTGTCATGGGCTGGTAGCTGGTCAAAAGATAGGAAACAAAGGGTAGGAATAAATGGTCATTTTTCAAGTTGGAGAGAGGTAAACAGTAGGGTGCCTCAGGTGAGTACTAGGACCGGTATCATTTAACATATTCAGTGATGATCTGGGGAAAGGGGTAAAGAGGGAGGTGACTACTTTTGTAGATGTCACCAAATTATTCAAGGTAGTTAAGACCCAGGCAAACTGTGAGGAACTACAGAAAGCTCTTGCATGACTAGGTGAATGGGCAATAAAATGGCAAATAAAACTGAATGCTGATAAATGCAAGGTGACGCACATAGGGAAAAATAATCCTCACTTTACATACACAATCACTATGCTAAATTCTGATCTGGGTGTAACCACTAGGAGTGGGACTACCGGATCATCCGGTATCCGATACTGCCAGTATTTTGGTGTACCAGCAGTATCGGATTAACCCGGTAATCCAGCCCATTTTCCGGATTCCCTCCTGTACCATTTTTTTACATTGCGGCCATTCAAATGAATGGCCGCAATGTAAAAAAAACCCCACAAAACCCCCCCCAGACACTTTCCCTCCCCAAGTCCAGGCTGCACGGGTGGAAGGGGGGGAAGCCCCCACCCACCCTGCCCATCCTGGATTTAAAAAACTTTTTTTTTTCTTTAAGTCCCAAGTTTGGACTCCAGGTCACCGCCGGCGACCTGGAACCTGCATCAGCATCCAGCAGCAGGTAAGTAAGTAGCAATACTAGGGTGATCCCTGGGGTGGGGGGTGGTTTAACACACACCCCACCCCAGGGATCACCCTACCTCCCCACCCAGGGATAGCCTACCTTGCGCTCTGGGCGGTGGCAGCAGTCCGGCTCCAGCGGCTTCAGCACTGACTGTGGCTGTCGGCTTCAGCGCTACTAGGCCTTCCGGTGAAACCCGGAAGTTCACCGGAAGGCCTAGTAGCGCTGAAGCCAGCAGCCACAGCTAGCGCTGAAGCTGCCAGAACCGGGCCACCACCGCTGCCACCCAGAACGCAAGCTAGGCAATCCCTGGGTGAAAAGGTAGGGTGATCCCTGGGGTGGGGGGGGTGTTAAACCACCCCCCACCCCAGGAATCACCCTAGTACCGGTACTTACTTACCTGCTGCTGGATGCTGGTGCAGGCTCCGGGTCGCCGGCGGTGACCCGGAGCCCGCACTTGGGACTTAAAGAAAAAAAAATGTTTTTTAAATCCAGGTTGGGCAGGGTGTACCCCCCCCTTCCACCTGCACAGTCTGGGAGGGGGAGGGGGGAGGAATTTTTTTTTTATTCCATTGATTTCAATGGGGACAGTTCCCCATTGAAATCAATGGAATAAATCTGGTACCGGTATACCGGGTGCAATCCGGGAATCCAGTTTTTTGAGAACCGGTAAAACCGGTAACCGGTATTCTGCCTGGTGTCCCACCCCTAGTAACCACTCAGGAGAAGGGTCTTGGAGTAATTGTGCTCAGTGTGTGGCAGCAGTCAAAAAGGTAAACTGAACGCTAGACAATTTATTATGAAAAAAATAGAAGATAAAAGGGGAAATATCATAATGCCGCTGTATAAATCTTTGGTACAACCCCACCTTGACTATTTTGTGCAGTTCTGGTTACTCCATCTCAGGAAAGATATAATAGAATTGGGAAAAGTTCAGAGAAGTGCAACAAGGGTGATAGAAGGGATGAATTGACTTCCATATGATGTGAGGTTCAACAGGTTAGGTTTAGTTTGGAGAAGAGGCGATTAAGGGGGGATATGATAGAAATTTATAAAATCATGAGCGATGTGGAAAAAGTAAATAGGGAACTGTTGTTTGCCCTTTCTCACAATAAGAGACACTGTTTGAAGTTAAATAGCAGCAGCTTTAAAACAAAAGGAAGTAATTTTTCACTCAGTGGACAATACAGTTGTAGAACTCGTTGCTAGAGGAGGCTGTGAAAGCACCATAACTAGCTTCAAATAGAAACTAGATACATTCTTAGAGGACAGAGACATAAATGCTTATTAGTTTGAACTTAAATTCCTGGCTACTAGTATTGGGAGTGGTTAGCAGGAGATGGGTCACACCTTCATGACCTGTACTTGTACTTCTCTTGAGGTATTGTAGCTGGCCACTGTCCGAGACAGGATGCCAGGTTCAGTGGACCATTGGTCTGATTCAGTATGGCACTTATGTTCTTATGTCATGTTTTCATATACATGTTGAGCAGAAGGGGGACAAGGGAGCTTGTGGGACCCCACAGAAAACACCCTGGGTTGACAACAAACAACCACCCATCGCCACCCTCTGTAATTTCCCTTCCAGGAACAAGTAGAACCACTTGAGCATTTCTACAGGTCTCGTAGGTGTCACCAACAGCTCACAGTCAATTGTGCCAAAGGCTTATGAGCTATCTAACAAGACCAGGAGAGCACCATTCCCCCAACCATCTCTAGGTGATTATGGTTGACCAAGGCCACAAATGACATCTCGGTGCCATACCCAAGTTGGAATCAAATTAGCAGATATCTAGGAATCTGATAGCATCCAGGTGCACTGGGAGTTGGCTGGAAAACACCCACTCCACCACCTTATTCCAAATGCTGCCTCAGGTCTCTCATATGCCATGGGGATCTGTTATGTATCCACCTTATGGTTGGTGAGCATCAGAAAGGAGTCGGAGATGTAGCATTATCCTATATACAAGTATGGGAGGAAACAACATTTGGGGACACAGAAATACTGTCGGGGGCAGTCAGGGTGTGGGCAGCTTTGGGTTAAGTCCATTCTGAGTTACCTCCTTAGGGAGGGAGCCCCTGCGGGGTAGGGCCTGACTGGGTGAGTCCTTGCAGCATCAGGGCCTGGCTGGGAATGATACCTCAAAGTCCAGAGCAAGCAGGGTCAAGCCAGGGAAATCAGTCTGGGATGATAGCACTGTGCAAGTCAAGGTCTAGGATGAAGCAGAAGTCAAGCTGAGAGATCCGTTCAAAGAACAAGGAGAGAGGAGCAGATGCACAGGTAGAGCCTAAGGAGCAAGTTAGTAGAATTGGGCTGGGGGTTGCAGAGAGCACAAGCTAAAGCAAGCAATGTGGCCAGGTAGAGGTGTTGAGCTTCTCTGAGAAGCCTAGGCCAGAGTTTGACTTTTAAGGCCAGCTAGGTGTCCCCTGGACCAAAGGGACAACAGCTTAGTTCCTGCTATGTCAGTTGGGCCCAGGTGCTAGTGACCATAGGGCTCTGCTGGCGTGGTGAGGTGAGATTTCGTGGAATCAATGTGAGGAGGAGCCCTAACAGATACCATGGGAGGTCTGCCAGCAGACAGGTCAGGAGGTGGCACAGGGGGAAACACCTACCACTTAAAACAGTAGCCAAAGGCCGTTTTCACACAAGACGCTCTCCACCCACTACCTACCCACTATACATGTTGCAGGGCTGCATTGTTATCCTATGGGTGCCCTGTAACATGTATAGTGGGTGTTAGGTGGGCGGGTAGTGGGTGGAGAATGTTTTGTGTGAAAACACCCAAAGACCCTAACAAATACATGGAAGCATCTTTTGAAATAGATGGAAGCCCATAACCAGGAATAAATAGTTCTCAAAAAGAGAGATCACTCCAGGCAGAAAAAGAGGGAAATTAAGCAGATGCATTAGTTAAAAACCTACCACTAAGAAATTGTTTAAAAAAATATTTTCCCTATCATTGCGTGAAGAAAGTGCTTGTATACATTATAAAATACAATACATTAAAATACATTATATTTTAATACATTTTATGAATATGTTGTATTAAAATACATTATATCAAAAGATATTATATGTATGTAATTATACTGAGAGTATTTTTCTACCTAGAACACCATGGCCGTTATCACAAGGCCCCATATACCCAACATTTATGTCCCTGTGGCTCTGGGAAAATAGAAGATATGATATAGTGCATATTTTGTTTGAGTGTATATTTTACAAAGACTTAAGATCAGAATGGATTCTGTCACATTTAGCAGATAGAGATTTTCTTCCATTATCTTACAAGCTGAAATTGGTATTCTCTTCTTATAAGTTATAATAACCCTTCAGCTATTTGGTTGCTAGCTTTTTAAATCTCTCAATGAAGTATATTATTGACTGCAGTTTAATTCCTTTGGGTTTTATTATTTCCTGTTGTTGTTATGTTTCTATTTTTCTTTGTTTTTAGATTTATGTCTAGTCACTAAAATAAAAGACTGATTGATTGACCTAGAACACCACTTGTGTTGTGTAACATACAAGGAGAAAAGTACCCAGCACTTGCAAAATGGGGAACTTTATAAGGTAACAAAGTTACACGTAACAAAGTTACAGTGACTTAAGATTAATTCTGAACAATTATTTTTGCCTTTTATTTTTTCCCCAATAAGAAAGTGTGCTAGGTAATTTAATTTCAGAATAAAATTAACCTCTCCTTCCCTTACAACTATATATTAACATAATGGTGTCAAATAATTGTAACAGCAGCAGACCCATGTGTTTTCTCTGAGGGTTTGATTCACAGGAGGAAAAGTAGTGAATATTGCTGTGTATATTTTATGCATGAATTTATCTTTTTGCAGATTTTCAGAGGAAGAAAAAAGCACCGTCACGTTAATGCTTGTTGCCAGTTGCATGGGATTCACATAAGATCCTGCCATAGTCCTAGAGAAATGTTCAGACTGTGTTTCCAAAAGGCTAGTTCTGTACTCGCTTCCACATGGTCAGTCTTCGGCAGGGACCCACTCTCACTGTGTTTTTCCTATTGTTGCCAATGGGGAAAATACAGTGAATAGTAGGTCCCTGGCCTTAGACCATGCAGGCCCCTAGGCAAGCAGTCATCTCTGGAGCAGAGGAAAGGGGGCAGAGATACCCACACTGCACTCGGCTAGCATCCCTTTGCCACTAGAGAAGCTGTTTGCTTCTGGTATGGCCAGAATGGCATGCGTGTTACTGTGCTTGTGCAGTGCTGGCTGTCCCTCCCTTCCCATTCGCTGTGCTGTTGAGTCTTCTGTGGCAGGTAGCAGAGCAGGCGGGCAGTCACCCATCTTGCCATTGCCTAGCGCTGGCTCTGCCCATCTAGAATAAAGACAAGGACTGAATAGATGTCAGTAACTACCATGTTACCTAATATTACCAGATTTTGAAACGCCCACATTTATTTAATCATTCATGTAAATTTAGATCCTGCTCTTCCTGAAAAGCTCAGAGCAGATAACATAATAAATGAAACATTAATTATTAGTAGTAAGAATAAAGTATAAAACATATTGTAAAAACTCCACTCCCCCTCCCCCCTCAACCCCTATCTCATCCAACCAAATGTTTGGCCAAACTGAAAAGTCTTGCATGCCTCTGGAAGATGCTCAGATTTTGATGAACATCCAGGGGACGGGAGTTCCACAATACAGGGGCAGTCATCAAGAACACCTCTCTGCATGCCCTTGCCATATGAACCTAATAAGCAGATGGTTTCTGCAGTTGGGATGCATCTCTGCTACTTACCCATATTTGAACAAATAGATATAAATTAACAATTAAGTAGGTCAGTTGCTAACAGAGATATGCATATAGACACACATGTGCACAGACAGATACTTGAACAAAGACCAACACAGGGTGTTTATAGACTGTCCCCAGTATGAGAAGTTATGCTGCTGCTGCTACTCACTCATAGGCCTGAATCAGACTTTTTGCCTGGTTTCCATCCCTGACAGAACCATTCATATTTTAATTTTTTTTACAATTTATATGCTGCCCCCTCCTGCCTCGGGCATCTCGGGGTGGCTTACAATATATTAAAACATTTTAAACATTAAAATAAACCATATTAATTTCAGTTAAAACAATATAAAACCCCATTCCCCCCCTACCCTAACCCAACCGACCCATCCCATCTCCCTTGGGAAAGGCCTGGCGGAACAGCCAGGTCTTACATTGTCTGTGGAAAGGTGGGAGGTCGGCAGCCAAGCGGCTCTCCAATGGGAGGGAGTTCCACAGCTGCGGCGCATTCACGAAGAACACCCTCCTCATAGTAGACACCTGGGAAACCTGGGGAACCCCGAGGAGGCCACTTCCAGCTGACCGCAGGGGCCGCTCCAGGACTTGGAGGGTGAGGCGGTCCTGCAGATAGGTGGGGCTCAAGCCATTTAGGGCTTTAAAGGTCAGCACCAACACCTTGAATTGATCCCAGAAACCTACCGGCAGCCAGTGCAGAGAACGAAGCACCGGTGTTATATGCTCGCGATGGCCCATCCCCGTTAAGAGACGGGCTGCCACATTCTGCACCAGCTGCAGTTTCCGAACCAATACCAAGGGTAGCCCCACGTACAGCATGTTGCAGTAGTCCAGTCTCAAGGTAATAAAAGCATGGATGACCGTGGCCAGATCCAAGTCTGCAACATACGGCCTAAGTCAACGCACCAGATGTAACTGGCAAAATTCTCCTTTCTCCACAGCTGTCACCTGAGCATCCAGGTGGAGTCCAGAAGCACCCCCAGACTCTGGACCTGAGAAACCGGGGGGGCGGACCCCATCAATGATGGGGGCCACCACCACCCCAGCCTTCCCCACAACCATCACCTCCGTCTTGTCAGGATTTAGTCTCAGGTGGCTCGCCCTCATCCAATCCCCTACAGAGGACAAACACCGGGTAAGCACCGAGACTGCAGGGCCTGAGTCGGAGGAAAATGAAAGATATAGCTGGATGTCATCAGCATATTGATGACAACTCACTCCATACTCCATACTCCCAAACTCTGCCAAAGGCTGCATGTACTCGTTGAACAGGAGAGGCGATAGGATGGAGCCCTGCGGTACTCCACATGCGAGGTCCCGTGGGAAGATGAAAACTCCCCCAGCACCACACACTGGGTTCTCCCGGCCAGGAATGAGCAGAACCATTCAAGAACAGTGCCACCAATCCCTGCCTGGTCCCGCAACCAAGTCACCAACAACTAGGGGCAGGAAACCGGTAGAATCCGGTATCCGATAATGCCGGTACCGAGCGTACCGGCATTATCGGATTTGACCAGGTAAACCGGACCGGGTACCGGATTCCGGGGTACCGGATTTTTTTTGCATTGCAGCCATTTAAAAATGGCTGCAATGTAAAAAAACTGCCCCAGAAAAAAAGTTTTTTTAAAAAAAAACCCTCCCCGAGTCCAGGCTGCGTGGGTGGAAGGGGGGACACCCCCCACCCACCCTGCCCAGCCTGGATTTTTGTTTAAAAAAAGACTCAGAGGCGAGCCCACCCCCCAGCACCAGCGGCCGCGGCGTCCCCGCAGCCGCCGGTAAGTATGACCCGATCCGGGGGGGGGGTGTTTAACACCCCCCCCCCCCCAGGGATCACCCCTACTAACGTTCAGTGCGCTTACCTTTGGGAGCTGCGGCGGCGGCGGGCGGTCCGGCGGCCTCAGCGCCGGCTGTGGCTGCCGGCGTCAGAGACGCTCTAGGCCTTCCGGGGAAACCCGGAAGTTCCCCGGAAGGCCTAGAGCGTCTCTGACGCCGGCAGCCACAGCCGGCGCTGAGGCCGCCGGACCGCCCGCCGCCGCCGCCGGAGCTCCGCAAGGTAAGCAAGCACTGAACTTTAGTAGGGGTGATCCCTGGGGGGTGGGGGGGGTGTTAAACCCCCCCCCCAGGGATCGGGTCATACTTACCGGCGGCTGCGGGGACGCCGCGGCCGCTGGTGCTGGGGGGTGGGCTCGCCTCTGAGTCTTTTTTAAAACAAAAATCCAGGCTGGGCAGGGTGGGTGGGGGGTGTCCCCCCTTCCACCCGCGCAGCGTGGGAGGGGGAGGGAATTAATTTATTTCATTGGTTTCAATGGGGACACAGCGCCCCATTGAAACCAATGAAATAAATCCGGTACCGGCATACCGGATTTAATCCGGGAATCCAGTTTTCCTAGAACTGGTAAATCCGGTAGCCGGTAATGGGCCTGGGGTCCCACCACTACCAACAACTCATGATCAACGGTATCAAATGCAGCCGAGAGATCTAACAAGATCAATAGGGTCGAATGACCCCTGTCTAACTCATGGGAGAGGTCATTGTCCAAGGCCATAAGCGCAGTCTCCGTGCCATAACCTGGACGAAAGCCCGACTGCGAGGGATCGAGAAAATGAATCTGGTCCAAATGCCCCTGAAGCTGCTGAGCCACCACCTGTTCAATAACCTTCCCTAAAAAGGGAAGGTTAGAGACTGGCCGATACCTGGCAAGCACATCAATGTCCAAGGATGGCTTCTTGAGCAGGGGCTGCACCACCACCTCTTTGAGAGACAGCCTGGCACCCTGCCCTCCCCAAGGGAGGCATTGACTATCCCCGCCAGTATCGGCCCCATTCTCTCCCAGCTAGCCTTAACCAGCCAGGATGGGCATGGATCTAATTCAGAATTGGTGGCTTGAACATTCCTAGGAGCATCCCCCACATCTGAGGGCGACACCATCCAAAACTCATCCCACAAAACAGACCAGACGGGGCCTCAGACCCATTCTCTGTTAAAAAAGTCACATCAAAACCATGGTGAATTTGAGCTATTTTATCCTCAAAAAGGTCCACAAACAAATCACAGAGAGCATTTGATGGTTCCACGTCCAGGCGGATGGAGGCCGGACTGACCAGCCCCCTCACCACCCGGAGCAACTCAGCCAAGTGGGACTTAGCGGACACAATGCGGGCAGCAAAGAAAACCTTCTTTGCTGTCCGCACCGCTTTATTTTTTAACAATAACACCGCATATATATTTATTTATTTTAACAATTTTTTTACCCCACTCCCATCCTGCTCGGGGCAGCTAACACAAAATAAAACAACAATATAAAAAATATAAAAACAGCTAAAATTATCACAAATAAATACAAAAATAATGGGGGAAGTAAAACAAAAGTAACTCCACCATCACCCTAACCCCACCTCCCACCCTTTACCCATCTCCCTCACCAAAAGCCTGGCAGAACAGTCAGGTCTTACACATTCGTCGACTGGAGGAGAGGTCCCGGACCACTCGGACCTCTGCTGGAAGGGAGTTCCACAGCCTTGGTGCAGTCACTGAGAACATCCTCTCCATAGTTGCCCCCCCCCAAGCAACTTGGGGGACTTCGAGAACAGCATTCCCAGTGGACTGCAGGGGCCGATCCAGCACGCAGGGAATGTGGCAGTCCTGAAAGTAGGTAGGGCCAAGACTGTGTAGGGTTTATAAGTAAGCACCAACACCTTGAAGTGGGCCCGGAAGACTATAGACAGCCAGTGCAGAGGATGGGGCACTGGTGTAATGTGCTCTCGGAGAAATCAGAACAAACGATCATTCATCCAAAATTCTGATTGGAATGAATGGAAAAAAAAATCTGGCCATATGCTCATGCACAAAATGGCAGTCACCCTACAAGAAGATGGCTTGTGTGATGGCCAACATTTTGCACATGTGCAGAATCGCCACTGCCATTTTTGAATGTGTAAAACTATTCAGTCGGTATTCTGATTGGAAACTTATTGCAATTGGAATTCTGGTCAAAATTCTGACAGCCATTCTGATTTTTGTGGAACATTTCTGCAAAATCATAAAGGCTATTTCACATTAGCCCTACTCACTACCCCCACACGAGAGCCACTTGGCCCATCAAATTCAGCTACATAGAACTTCCCCAGGAGCACTGGGCAGTGGTGGTTTAAGCTCCAGGAACCCAGTACTGCTTCTGTTTCCACTTCCTGTTGCTCTCCAAGACCAGGGACAGTAGCTGAAGTGGTGGTGGGGAGAAGACCAAGGCTTCCCTGTCCACTCCCTGCCACTGTTTCACCTGGTGCTGCCAAGAAAAGCAGCAGTGCGAGCAGACCAGGGTTTTTGCCCCGGTGTGCTCCCTGCTTCTGCATTTCCTGGTGGTAGCAACACAAGCGGAATTGGGGAGTACGCTGCGGGCTTTCCCCAGTGAGATTCCAGCCACTGCTTCTGCTGTTGCAGAGGAAAGCAATGGTGAGGAGTGCACTAGGAGCAGGCCCCTGATCCGCTCTCTGTTGTCCCTGGTTCTAGTGAGTACCAGGCAGTGGCACAAAAGCAGATCTAAGTCTTCAGTGTTTCACCTGCCTCCGCTGCACAGTTTTCCCCGAGACTAGTGAGCCCCCTCAACACACAAAATATGTTCCTGGGTAGCCACTGGCTATCCATGAGCTGTTATGTGTAAATGCCAGGAAAAACCTAGCTACATGTTCAGAATTGTCCATGTTAGCAGTCTTAAACACGTAGCTAATGTGAGGTCTAAAACCACACACAGATGCACATTAACACTCATACACAGATGCATACTCACCAGCAGTGGAAGTGCCATGTAGGCGCTGTCTCTGGCTTGTGCCACCCAAGAAAAGTACACATCACCCAGAAGTGGTGCATTTTTATTTCTTGCATATCCCAGTAGGCGAGGGGAGTGGGCGGGACAGAACATGGCACGCAGTTCTCTATTGCAGCACCCAGCTGCAGTGCCACCTTGCTGCAGTGCATGCTGCATGACTTTGTCAAGCACACCCCAAACTATGATGCACAGCATATGGCTCCCTCCCACCATGCCACCCAGGCACAGTGCACTATACACAGAATCCAGTGTCCAGATCACTCCTCAGAGACTAGACAGGATATTTAAATAGTCCTGCTTGACCTCTGAAAAGGCAGTTGAAAGTGTGATTGTCCTGCCTTAGACAGCAAGTCTGGTCACTATAATATGCTGCATTCCCACGTTGACAGTAGGGCTGGCAAAAACAGCCATGCCAACTGCTCACTTGTACATTTTAGTGATACTGTTGCTGCTCCTTGCATCTACAAATTGCCTTTCTCATCTAATTAATCTCAAAGTATTATTAATGTCGCACCTTTCCCTTATTTAAAAGAATTAGCTTGAATATTTTAAAGCAGAAGGAAAAGATAACTATATATTCAAAGAACTGAACTGAAATAATTTGAAACCAAGCAAGGAGAGTCTTTCAGATAATAGGAAATGACCAGTAAGACCATGCTTAACTATGAAAAATCTCGAATGCGGATGCCGTGGTATTTGCATTCCAAACATCACATACCTCTGTGTGGCATTCATGGACCTGATAATGTGGAAATAGGTGGACCTGAATAATGATCAGGTGGAAACAGAGTTCCTGCAATGTAATGGCTCAGTTAGAGAGCAGCCTATATGGCTGATGTGGGAAGATTGTGAGTATCTAGGTCTACATGAATTTATAAATTCTGCCAAAGAACAGCATTTTGATCATTCTCTCTCCAACCACCTCTCTAGGGTAGTGTGATGGAGCAGACTGCGGCCCCTTTAAGATTAGTTTGTCTGTCACTCTTGGCCCTTCCCCCTCTGGGGTTATGGGTGTTGGGAGCTTGACCTTGGTAGTCTGCTGTAAGATGATTGGGAGCTGTCTCCAGTGTTGAGGATGAAGTCACAGTGGGGTGCTCTGAACCAAAAGACTGAGCTAATTTCCCACCAGACAAAAATTATTTCACACGTTCACTCTTCCTCAGTAATGCACACACACACACACACACACACACACACACACACACACACCACTCTCCTACCTGGAAGGAGGGGGCACTTTGATGGCAGTGTGCTCTGGTGACAGTGGCATGTGGACGTCATAGCACGCTCTGGCAGCTACTGCCTCTGAAAACAGGGCATTGTTCGCCTTAGCCAGTGCTTCCTTGAAGTTGGGCTTCTTCTGCCATATATTCTCTGGTGATTTTGGTACTTTTTTTAGTTTTATCCTGTTATTGTGCTAAATAAAACATCCTAGGTGTGCGATTATTATTTTTTACACTTCTGTAGTATAATATATTTAAATCAGTTTAGAATGAATGTTTTCATGGGTACAAACTGATTGCTCTAATTAGCTTTGCAGTGAAGTGTCTTCAGATTACAGGCATCTCTTTTGAGTTTGTTTTTAAATGCTTTATTTTGCAGACCGGCAATTGTGTTTTGTGCTGCTGTTCTGCTAAGCCTAAGGTGCAAAACTTTTATGAATTTCAACAGTAAATGCCCACTGAAGTCTTTGTGCTCCAGTAACTGAGAAGAAAATTTGATCCAAAATAAAATGTAATTTTTAAAATGTCTTGTTACATCACATGTATCTCCCCAGTTATCATGTTGTACGCTATTTGCTAAACGAACAAAAAGTTGAAAGGTACCAGCTTTATCCAAAAGGGACAAAAAAGGCCATGAGTCTTTAATGTGCAAAAAAAGGCAAGAGACAAAAAGAAAATAAAGACAAGCTATTACTTCAGCGTACAACAAAGTAATACCTGTGGTACTCAGGTATTTTGTACCTACAAAAAAATATAGTGAGCTTCACCCTGCAAAATCAGCTATCCATTGGCCACCAAATGATACAGCTGATGCCTCGAGCACCTGTAGCTCAGCTATATTTAAGTATTTTTATTGGAGACAATAATCAGTGTGCAAATAAAATGGTCATAAATAAAATATCCCATCCCTCTGAATTCAGTTATTTCATCAACCAAGCTGTAAGTATGTTCAGTTAAAGGGAACAATTTGAGAACTAGCATTATCCTGAGAGCAAGAAGTTATTATTATTATTATTATTATTATGAGCATTTATATAGCACCAGCAATGTACCTGGCGCTTTACAAAGAATAAGATAGACACGGTCCCTGCCCGAGAGCTTAGAAATTGTCAGAATTCAGTGTCTGGATACACTTCCTCTTTGGATTGAAAGTATTACCACCCCATACAACCTTTCTGAGGATGCTGAAGCCTTAGGCTTAAGTACCTGAATGTCACAATGAATAAAAAGATCTGGATAGCCAGCTTATTGCTCATGATGGAAAACAATGCAGCAAGTGAAAGTGGAAGGAACACTGAAGGGTTCTGCTCAGCCAGAAGAGCTTAAGGATAATATTTTTTATTTAGGAAAGACTTTTCAGAATGTACAGGTTTCTCTCCAGTGTTCAATTTCAAAGAAACGCCTAACAAAGGGGACAGCATGCGTCTATCAGTCAGCAACATAAGCAAAGTGGATTTGTATTAGAAACAAGAGGAAAGAAGACATTTTTGCACTGAGGAATGTGTAGTTTTATGTTTGTCTTTACCATGCTATATAAAATATATAAGGGACAATCCAGCGGCCTGCTTACACTGACCCCAATGTGTGGCGCACAGCCAGAACATGTGTGCTCAGACGCTCACGCGGTGTCCCAGGCACAGCACAGACATGCGGGGCGGGTCGCATAGGCTGGGGTTGCACTTTTGCCCTGCACAGCTGTGTTGAATGTGGGGCACTGCCAGTTCGTCTGAACATAAGTGTTCTGACTGTGCACCGGGGGTCAGCGTAAGCAGGCCACTGGATTGCCCCCATAGAATTTAGTGGGTGTTTTTGATCACATTGTTTATGCTCACTGCTAGTCTTACATCTTCCTGTGTTAGATGGCAAGTCTGTAAACTCTTGACAGTATTATCTGAACAAATAGTTTTTAATACAAAAGTCGACCTGACCCTACAACAGTTACTGTGTTTGCAAAAGCTACTTCAGTGCAATTGCTAAGATGTAAAATATACATTCAGATTCAGGGTGCAGTCTTCTGCCATTGAAGTCAACATGATTCATCTGATCCATCGACTTTAATGGATGGAAGAATGCACCTTCATTGAGTGCAGCCACACGAGCTGTGGAGGGTCTGATCCCCCCATGGCCCCGTGGCAGACAAGCGTTGCTGCCATACTGTGGGGCCAGCATGGGGAGAAGGGCAGATGGTACACCCACCACCCCTCCGGCGAAGAAGATGGTCAGGCAGGCCACTGTTGGAGTTTCTGCCATAGCCGGGGCTGGCTGAGGCACCTCCCGCACAAGTGGGCGACTGGCCTAGCCGTGCCCCACCCTCCTCCCCCAGCACAACCAAACTCCCTCCCTTGGCCATGGCATGGCAGCACTTGACAGGCAACAGCCTGCCGTTCAAAGCCCCACTGTGACGCTCACTACACAGCAGGGCAGAACAGGCCCTGGCAGATGGGAGGCCATGTACTGGGCAGCCTTACCCCAAATGGGGATAAGGCTGCTATGCGGCACATCCTCAGCCTATTTCCAAGTACACATTGCATAGCATCTAGGTACTCACCCCGCCACTCAGTGGAGGGAACATCTGGCAGTAGCTGGCCACATGATGCACTGCATTGCATGGGCTGGCTGCCCAGAAGGCTGCCCAAAGCAAGGTAGCCTGCCCAAGGCAGCTCGTGTGTCTGAACCCACTATTTCAAATTCCCTGAGTATGAAGAGTAATTACAAGAGAGTGTTTTAGTAGGAATCTTTCTCCTTTTAAGCTGATTTAAAGTAATCTCATATTCTGTGGGTATCTATTTACTTCTACTTTGCTTTAATCCCCAAACCCTATATTCACACAATCCCAACATTTAAAATGAAGTTGGTTTGATTGGGTATCGTTGTCATCATCATCATCATCATCATCATCATCAATATCAATATTTGTATAGCGTATAGCTGCTGGATGGCGCTCTGAATGCTTCACATTATTGCAAACACAGTGAGTCCGATCCCAAACCTCGCGGATCGTATGCGTACAGTTTCTGTGGGGAGGGATCCAGCCGGTTGTGCACAGCTGCGTGTGCATGCGGGTCCATGCATGATCTGCAGGGTTTGGGATCGGGCTCACTATGTACATTATTCCTGATTAAAGGTGGATCTTTATTCCTGATTCTGTAGGGAACATATTCCAGATTAAAGAGGAAAACAATGTTAATTATGCATTTTAAGTCAGTTAAACACCTAACACCCAACTGTTTACATGATCATTTGCTCCAGGGTAGCTTCCCCATCAATAATTATTCCATGTTTGAATGAACATTTGTAAAGAACTGTTACCACCAGATTAAGTACCATGGGTGTAACAACCTTGGAGGTAGCCTGTTCGTGTGCAAGGGGTCCAGTTACTACTCCTCTGCTTTTTCTCTTCTTTTCCTTCTATTTGACCATTCTCTAAGCCTTTTAGATTTAGAGCTGAAAATCTATTTGTAGAACTGTTATGATGTTACAATATGTAGTGCCTTTGACTTTAACTGGAATTCCTCGATTTCAGAGTTTTCAAATCATTCTCCTTGACTGTTTCCTTGATCTTACTAATAAACAATGAAATGAAAACTACTAGTGAAAAATGAATACAGCCAGAAAGCACTGAAGGTTTGGTTTCACATAATAATAATGTGAATTTAAGTAATGTATTCCATTAAAGATGATCAATAGAAACCCACATGAGAAACGCTTCAGATATGAAAACAATCTCAGAATTTTCTCCGAGATTTCCTTTTTGGCTAGAGAGAACAGATCTCCGATTCCTTCTGTCTATAAATAACAGAGGTGAAGTTTTCCAATTTGATCTTTTGTTCAGGAATCTTCTGTCTTAACTTATTCGTTATTCAAAAATATTCACAGGATTATTTGCATAGCATTTTCTGTTCCATGGAACATTCCTGTGAGCAAGCTTATTCAGTGGAATGTTTATGAAGAGCAAACACAAATTGTGAAGTGAATTCATTAAATAGCTCAAACAAACACCATGAGAAATATTGCTATTTTCCCAGGTCTATCAGAATCTGGTCCTCAGTCTGCTAAAGTGAAGGGCTTCAGTGGGATTGGAATCAGGTCCTTCAACATCCTATAAACTTTCGTTTACAAGCAAGGATAACAGTTCCAGGCTTGTGCACACTGATGCCAATCCCAAGCCATGCAAATAAGCGCACGTGGCACGTGTCGTGAAATGCATGTGCAAGCTGCGCGCACCTCCGTTTTAGAGACTGTGGTGCATGCACAAACCACGTAGCAACCCTGAAGAACTTGCACGCACACCGTGCATGCCTAAGCTCTGGATTGCGCTCACTGATAACGGTTATCATGTGACAGATTTTTTGACTGATTAGGCAATTGGAAGGAAAATATAGAATAGCTAAAGTTCTTGTTTTTCTCCTCAATTCCACCCGCTCCTCAAAAAACAGTTCTTTTCAAATCACTGCCAGCAAACCACAGCTATGATTGCTCCACAATCTACATCAGATGCTCAATTCTGACAAGCACTGGTTTGTAGTCAGTTTGTCCACACACATGTGGCTTTGGTTTTAGATACTGTTGTTATATGTATTATAGGGGATGTCTGCTTTGTGATTTTCTTTGTTTCTTTAGTTTTATATTATGTATAATGTTTTTCTTTCACTACAACCAATCGGTTGAGTCAATAAATTATTATTAAGTATGTGCGAACACGGTTCAGACGTTCAGTGTTCAGCTCAAACTCAGCCAGTTCGGACGGCCGAACCGAATGCCAGAACCTCCGTACAGTTCAGGGATGTTCGGATGAGTTTGGGCGGGAAAAAAAAACACGGCTGGAAGGCCCAGGGAGCGGGGGAGTAGCTGAGGAGCAGACTTCCTGGCGCCAGGGGTGGAGAGTAGGGATGGGCGAACAGATCGCGGTTCGGGTTCAGCTGCATTCGGTTCGGCTGCGTTCAGTTCGGCCGTTCGGTTAGTTCGCCGGGTTCAGGTTCGGCCGTTCTGTTCAGCCGTTCTGTTCGGCCGTTCGGGAAATGTTATGGGTGGGGTTTTTTTGTTTTGCCAGCGGGTTCCCGACTGCAGCGGCCAATCATCTGTCTCCATCAGCGGGAAAGCGTCCTGCTCTAACAGCTGCCTCTAGCAGCAGGAGCGGTATCACTGCTAGGGGGGGAGCACCATCAGCACCATGGAGGAGCTGGGGAGGGGGCAGTTGCCAACTCCATCGGCAGCTGCAGGACGTGGAGGGCGGCGTGGCTTTCAACTGAAAGTCACGCGCATGTTGGGGGAAATGATAGCACTGGATGGGCAACCCTTCTCGGTGGTCGGAGACATGGGGTTTAGGAGCGTTGGCTTCCTGGCCCCCCAGTTTAAGCTGCCCTTGGGCACCACCCTGAGTCATCAGGTGGTGCCATCCCTGTACCAGGCTTTAAAGGAGCAGGTGAGGGAGCAGCTGGCAAGGGCTGGGGGTGCCACCGTCCACTTCACCACAGACCTGTGGTTGAGTAGGAATGCGCAGCATGCCTACCTGACAGTGATGGCACACTGGTGGAAGGACCCAGAGACAGCATTTGGCAGTGGCAGGAGGGGTCCCGAAGCAGGGCATAGGTGGGCCCTGCTTCAGGCAGAAGTAATGGACAGCCCCCACACTGCTCAGAACATCGAGGCAGCCCTGACCGCCATAGTGAGGGAGTGGGTCACGCCTTCTCCAAGGGGTGTGTGGTGATGGACAACGCGGACAACATATTGTGGGCAGTCCACGAGGGGGGCTTCACCAGCATCCCTTGCGCCACACACACCCTTCACCTGGTGGTCAGGGACGCTCTGGGCTTGGGGGAGAAGGGAATTGGGGCAGGCACCCTTAGCTCCCTGATCAAGCTGGGGAGGAAGCTGGCCGGTTTCTTTAACTGGAGAGTGAAGGGCAGCGACCTCCTCCGGGTGAAGCAGGCCAAGCAAGGCTCCCCAGTGCACCAGCTGGTGCAGGATGTGTCCACCCGGTGGAATTTGATGTTCCTGATATTTGAGCGGCTTCTCGAGCAGAAAGCTGCCTTGCATCAGGTTCAACTGGTGATGGACAGCAGAGCACCTCGAGGGTACGATGGGGTGGAATGGAAGATCCTGGCTCACATGGTCTTCGTGTTCAGACCATTTCTGGACATGACGGAGAACATCAGCTTCTCCAAGGTCACCATCAGCCAGGTGAAACCTCTGGTCCAGAGTCTCCTGAGGAGGCTGGAGGAGATTCTCCAGGGGTGGGATTGTGGCCCTCAGGGCAGGAAGCTGGCGGATCAGGTGGTTGCCCTGGTGCGGCAGCTGAAGGCAGGGCTGAAGGCACAGTTAGATGAGCTCCTGCAGCGGGCAGAATACATTTTAGCAACCATGCTGGACCCCAGGGTCAGGGGCAGCATAGTACACCAGACAGTGTTCTATGGGCACTGGTAGGGCTGTAGCGGAATATCGCAGCAGTAGCTATTTCCGGCGGAAACAGTGTTTCCGCAATTAGTGGAACGGCATGGCAGAGGCTTTAATTCCGCGGTTTCATTCCGCGGTTCCGCATTTCCGCTTATTTAATTCCGCAACTTTGTGGAATCGTGGAAACATGACATTTTCACTATTTTCGCAATTCTGCCAGTGCCAAAAAATAGCGGAATAGCGGTTTTCCGCGATTTCCGCAATTCCGCGATTTGCAGAATTCCGGCGGAATTAGCGGAATATCCGCAGAAAAGTCGTGGTGTGGCATGGGCAGTTCCGAAATGGCGGCGCGGTAAAAGCTGCTGCCGCATCAGCCCTAGGCACTGGAAGGGTGACCTGGTGGAGAGGGTCCGGCAGCAGCAGTGAACTCTTGAGAGTGTGCGGCAGTAGCAGCAGGACGCCCCTGAGGATGGTGGGAGTGGGAGAAGCCACCCCTTTCAGATGGCGGGACCTTTCCCTGCCCCCAGCCCTAGCAGCAGCAGCACCAGCAGCAGGCTGAGCAGCAGCAGCACCCCTATTGCCAGAAGCAGCTCGTATGTGCAGGGCGCTCTGGTGAGCATGGGTTCGTGCACAGCAGGGCAGGCAGTGTGGCTGAGGGCAGTGGGGGAGGTGATGCCCAGGCAGAGTTACATGAGGGAGTACAACAGCACCTCAGCAGCAGTGGAAAGCTACCTGGAGGAGGTGCCATGCATCGAACCCAGCAGCGATCCCTGGGCCTACTGGGCCGGCAAGACCAACGTGTGGCCAGCCCTGTCCAAAGTGACCAAGGGTCTCTTGTTCTGCCCACCAACGAGTGTCCCCAGCGAGCGGGTGTTCTCCATGATGGGGGACATTTGCTCGCCGCACCGCCTGAGACCAGGGGCCAAGTTGGTGGAGCAGATGCTTTTCATAAAGGTGAACCTTCCAGACCTGAGATTCCCCAAACTGCCCCTGGACATGGATTGATGGTGCAGTGGCACACGCCATCCCATGCCAGGGGCAGTCTTGGGACGGGGCTCCTCCTCAATCTGGGCTGCTGCTGCTGAGGTACTGTCCCTTCCTTCCAATGCCCATCCTGCCTCTCTCTCTCACTAGATGGCCTCGGCCAGCCTATCTGACTGACCTCATGACACAGGGTGGCATTGGGAAGCTGTAAGCCCTCTGGCTTGACGATCTCGGCCCACCTATCTGACTGGCTCTCTCTCTCATGCTCTGCACAGTCTTCACCAGCCTATCTGAGTGCCCTGCCAAGGTCCCAGCCTGCCTTCCCTACTGCCTCTCATGCCACGCTGCCTGTCTTCCTGCCCGCCCAGGTTGCCAAGATCAAACCCTGCCTGAGTCTCCCTTCCCATGCTCATGCCATGCTGCCTGTCTGCCTGCCCGCCTACATGGCCAAGATAAAAGCCTGCCTCAGTCTGCCTTTCCATGCTGCCTGTCTGCCCGCCTGCCCAGGTTGACAAGATCAAAACCTGCCTCAGTCTGGCTTCCCATGCTCATGCCATGCCGCCATTTTGCCCACCCAGGTTGCCAAGCGCAAAGCCTGCCTCAGTCTGACTTCCCATGCTCATGCCATGCTGCCTGTCTGTCTGCCCACCCAGGTGGCCAAGATCAAACCCTGCCTCAGTCTGCCTTCCCTTGCTCATGCCACACTGCCTGTCTTCCCGCCTGCCTACCCAGGTGGCCAAGATCAAAGCCTGCCTCAGTCTGCCTTCCCATGCTCATGCCATGCTGCCTGTGTGCCCACCCATCCAGGTGGCCAAGATCAAAGACTGCCTCAGTCTGCCTTCCCATGCTCATGCCAAAGTGCCTGTCTGCCCACCCTGTGGGCAAAACTGAAGCCCTGCCCCAGCCTGCCTGCCTCTCATGCCAAGGTGTCTGTCTGCCTGTCCTGGCAACCCTGGGTGATGTGTCGCATTGGCCTGGTAATTCTGCTGCTGCTGTCTGCTGGTTCATGGGTGCTCTGCCCTTGCAAATCCAAATGTGCCCACGCAATCCTGCTGCTGCCATCTGCTGCTGTATGGTAGCTCTTCCCTGGCAAATCCTACCATCCTGACTCCATGGGTGCTGCACACAGGCAAATCCTCCTGCTGTCATCTCTGCTGTTCCACAGGTTCTGTGCCTGGTCAATCCAATGTCTGCTGCTGTTGCTGCCAATGCTGCCTCTGCTGTCTGTGCAATGGGTTCTGCTAATGGGCAATCCAATGTCTGCTGCTGCTGCCGCCAATGCCACCTCTGCTGTCTGTGCCATGGGTTCTGTGCCCTGGCAATCCAATGTCTGCTGATGCTGCCAATGCTGCCTCTGCTGTCTGTGCCACGGGTTCTGTGCCCCAGCAATCCAGTGTCCACTGCTGCTGCCAATGCCACCTCTTCTGTCTGTGGCATGGGTTCTGCTACCAGGCAATGTCAGCTTCTGCTGCCTCTGCTGTCTGTGCCACGGGTTTTGTGCCCTGGCAATCCAATGTCTGCTGCTGCTGCCAATGCTGCCTCTGCTGTCTGTGCCATGGGTTCTGCTACCGGGCAATCCAATGTCTATTGCTGCTGCCAATGCTGACTCTGCTGTCTGTGCCAAAGGTTCTGTGCCCCGGCAATCCAATGTCCACTGCTGCTGCCAATGCCGTCTCTGCTGTCTGTGGCACAGGTTCTGCTACTGGGCAATCCAATGTCTGCTGTTGCTGCCAATGCTGTCTCTGCTGTCTGTGCCATGGGTTCTGTGCCCCAGCAATCCAATGTCTGCTGCTGCTGCCAATGCTGCTTCTGCTGTCTGTGCCAAGGGTTCTGTGCCCCGGCAACCCAATGTCCACTTCTGCTGCCTCTGCTGTGCCATGGGTTTTGTGCCCTGACAATCCAATGTCTGCTACTGGATGGCCACGTGATTCACCACCGGGCAGGCTTGACCAATTGGCAGAACAGCTTGTTGAGATCCAGAGAGTAGAATGCAAGCCTGCAACACCCAGCCAAGTAGGGGTGACAGCCACCAAGTCCTGGCCGGGCCTCTGCCGCTGCTCCGCCGATGCCAGCCAGCCTGCAATGCCTGGCTGAGCAGGGGTGCCAGCCACCGAGCCCTGGCCGGGCCTCTGCAGCAGCTCCACAAATGCCAGCCAGCCTGCAATGCCCGGACGAGCAGGGGTGCCAGCCACCAGGCCCTGGCTAGGCCTCTGCTGCTGCTCCGCCGATGCCAGTCTTTAATGCCTGGCCAAGTAGGGGTGCCTGACACTCCAGCCGCAGGACCCACCATCAGGGTTTTGGGCCTACGTTTCAGGCAGGTAGGGTTGTCGTTCCACTTGTCTGCAAGTTTCCCACACAGAGGTCAGCCAGTCTGCAACACCTGGCCAAATAGGGGTGCCAGCCACCGAGCCCTGGCCGGGCCTCTGCCACTGCTCTGCTGATTCCAGCCAGCCTGCAATGCTCGGCCAAGCAGGGGTGCCAGCCACCAAGCCCTGGTCAGGTCTCTTCCGCTGCTCCACCAATGACTGGCAGCCTGCAATGCCCAGCCGAGTAGGGTTGCCAGCCACTCCACCCCCAGGACCCACCATCAGGATTCTGGGGCCTAAGTCCCAGGCAGGGAGGACTTTCGTTCTACTTCATTGTCTACAAATACCCCACTGAGGCCACCCAGACTGCATACCCCACCGAGGCCACCCACCATCAGGGTCCTGGGGCCGTCATTCTGATCATGGTGACCTGTCATTCCACCACATCAAGAAACAGCCACTCCAGCCCCAGGACCCACCACCAGGGTTCTGGGACCTACATTACAGGCATGGGGGGCTGTCCATCCACGTCACTGAGAAGCTGCCACTCTAGTCCCAGGACCCACCCTCGGGGTTCTGGGGCTGTCATTCTGATCACGGGGAGCTGTCATTCCACTGCATCAAGAAACAGTCACTCCAGCCCAGGACTGACCATCAGGGTTCTGGGGCCTACGATACAGGCATGGAGGGCTGTCCATCCACATCATCTAGAAGCTGCCACTCTACTCAGGACCCACCATCAGGGTTCTGGGGCCATCATTCCGCTCAGAGGGAGCTGTCATTCCACCGCATCAAGAAGCAGCCAGCCACTCCAGCCTTAAGACCCACCATCAGGGTTCTGGGCCCTACGTTTAAGGCAGGGAGGGCTGTTGTTCCACTTCATTGCCTGCAACTGCCCCACTGATGCCTGGTAGTCTGCAACGCCCAGCCAAGTAGAGGTGCCAGGACCTGGCTGGCCCTCTGCCGCTGGTCCTGACACTCAGTGGGCAGGGGACATGGCCTCAGCAGAACTAGCCAGGAGCTCTGAGGAGCCTGGGGTCCCCAGGGCACACACCGGGTGAGGACATGCCAGTTGCAAAGGCCAGCCCAGTGTGCTTCCCCCTCCCCCATGGTCCATGGCAGAGGGAGTGCATGGTGGCTTGCTGTTGGGGTAGCCATGCTTGAAGCCTCCCAAATGAATCCCTCCCCAAACATTCCATCTGAGTGGGTGCTCTGAAGCAGTGCCACTCGGCACTGCCAGCCTGCAATACCCGGCCGAGTAGGGGTGCCAGCTGCCAAGCCCTGGCCAGGCCTCTGCTGCTGCTCCGCCGATGCCAGCCAGCCTGCAACACCAGACCAAGCAGGGGTGCTGGCCACCAAGCCCTGGCCACTCCACCGATGCCAGCCTGCAATTCCCTGCCCCCTATGGGTGCCAGCCACCAAGCCCCAAGCCTTCCTGGTTTGTGCTGCTGCTGCTGCTAGGCCTCAGATGGCCAGCCCTGGTGCCACGGGCACTCCCAGGGGCCAAGCACCGAGCCTGACTGCCCGGGCAACCCAGGGTGCCAAGCATCAAGCCTTCCTGGTCTCTGCTGCTGGGTCTCCGAAGGCCTGCCATACTGCCATGGGCCCCCCTGGCGGTCCCTGAAGCGCCCCAAGCCTCCCAGCAGTGTCGAACTCCATCAAACGTTTGGGGGGTCCAAACTCCACTGGACCGAACGCACGAACCCGAACTATGTTTTTCGTCTGAACGGCCGAACATCCGAACTCGGTTCTGTTCGCACATCCCTAATTATTATGTTATGCCACACACATGCAAAGCGGTGCCTGCTATAACAAAAGAAAGAAGAGCATGCAGAAGAAAATAAAAAATGAAGTGGAACAGGAAAAAAATTCTATGTCCGAGTCATGAAAAGACTTATGTGGACACTTAACTTTACTTCTATGCATAGCCCCATGCTGTGTGAATGTGTGGGATGTTTGACTTCCATGCTACTGAAGACTCTTTCCCATGTTTCTGTCTGCACATGATTTGCCTCCAGGAAAGATTCTGGGAGGCAAAGCATGCACAGGGTTTGTAATGTGGGACTGTCCTCCCCCCCCCCCCTTCCCCCTGTGCATTTGGTGTCTGTGATCACATGGAGGATTACAGAGCTGGATTTCCCTACTCTGCAATCCTCCACAGGATCACCAGCAAAAATGCACAGGGGGTGGTCCCACGTTACACAGTAATGTGGGAAAGTGCCCTTGTGCATGAGAGTAAAGTCATTAGACACCTATGCAAGTCTCTATTCCATTTATTTTGTTGTCTTTTCTATTTCCCCCATTTTCTTTTCATGCTCTCTCTTTCCTTGTCATCACTGTTGTGTCAGTGTTTTTAACTTCTCTGTGGGTGCTTTTAGATAAATGGTAGCTTGGGTTCTGCACAGCAACAAATATGCATGGGGGGGCAGTCCCATGTTACAAGCCCTGCGCATACTTTGCCTCCCAGATTCTTTCACCTCCAGGTTGGCTGGTTCATTTACAAGCACTCTGCCAGATGCTCAAATGGAGCAGGCAGGCAGCCCCACTGGCATCACTCTGGAACATGCCAAGCGGTGGCAGTGGAGTGGTACGGCCAAACCCAGGCCACTAGCTGAAAGGGGAGCTGCTGTCCATCCGATGGGTGGACCCATGCCTCGGACAACACTAGAGTTATGGGCACCAGCCTAGAGCATTGAGCAATAGCCTGCAACTCTATGGGTGGGTGGGTGGGTGGTGCTGCATGGGCAGACTGCATGCCGGGAAACCCGCCAGGTCCATCTCAAGCGGATCCAGGTGAGTCTGGAAGCAAGTGGATGCGGGGGGTGGCAGCCTCTGCGTCCATCTAAAAGTACTCATTGAGGTCACACACACTGTCCTTTCCTTTCTGATGTAGACCCCAGTTATGGTGAATGGGAACTTCTAGATGCAGTGCTGCTTCTAAGCAGCAGACAGTAACATGTATTCTAGTAGACCCTGATTCAGTACATTGGACAACATATGAACAGTTCAGCTTACCAAGGAAGAACTGTCAGACACCCTGCGTTAGAGACACAGTTGAGCAGAGGCAACATCTCCCTCATAAATCCTCCTCCTACTTGAATCTCATCCTGAAACAACACATTATAATTTCCAGCATATATAATAATTTAGGAAGTACACTGCAGTTCCTTACAAATTGTATTTGATGAACTAAAACCAACCTGTAGACTATCATCTGTCTGTCTTTAACTGAATCAGCAGCAAAATGAAACCTTGGTTTGCCATCTATCTAATCAAGAAGGTCATTTTATTTGTACTGATATTTTACATTGTATTCAGATTTTATTAGCTAGGAATGCCCACAGTGACTGGAAGGGGCAGAACCAATACTGAATTGGTGCCATGGTCCCTCATTGTTTTGTATTTCAAACGGTACTTTCCACAATCTTTGCCCTTGCTGTTATATAATATTAGATTATGTAAGGGGGAACTGTGATTTACATAATCATTTACTATGTTATAGCATAGTTACAACTGGTGGATCTTTATCAAGTGCCTGGGGCTAGGAGAGGGATACATCACTGTACATGCTGGAAAGTGACTATATGTTCCTGATTCATAATTAACATTGATGAGTATCGTAGATTTTGTTCAAATGTCATTAACCATCTCTGAAAACAGAATCAAGCTGACAGGCATTTTGTTTAAAAGGGCCATTGATTGTGAACTGTGGTATGGTTGGTTTATACACAATGGATTTTTCTATCTTGCTTGTTTAGGACTTGATTCCATTCTTGTTTGTGTAAGAATTTCTGCTAGGATCAATGGATGCATTTATGTTAGCATGTTCATACTCAGTGTGAGTGTGTGGATGTGACAGACTTGGGTCCTTCTAACATGAATGGTGGTGGTTCTCATTGTAGACCCCTTGTTGTGATTGTGACTTGCTCTGCGGAGTGGCATTGCTTAGTGTTTCTTGACTAAGGTCGCAGCACTCAAAACAAAATGTTTTCTGAAAATGGATGCACAGGCTATTGCTGGTGGTTGTTTTCCCTAATGAAGCTATGCTGAGTAAGAGGCAGAAAGCAACAGCAGAGCAGAGTCACTTCTTCAAGAGTAAAAATGCACCCAAAGTCAGGGAAGGGGATTAGACCCACGAGGGTCATGGCACATGGGGTTCCTTCCAACTCTACAGTTCTGTGATTCTATGAGAACGGTGGAGTGGGAGGGCTATGAGAAAGGTGTTGGGCAGGGCTCCATGCAGTTCCTCATTCTCATCTTGCTGGCCACAGCCAACACTCCCTCTCTCCTGGAAGTTGGCAAAACCTATGCAGGGTTCCTTGAAAATTCTGTTCCTGGAATCTGATGCCCATGACAGCTTTTCTTGGTCTGCAGGCTTCATCATTACTCTGATGGTGAGCAAAATTTTAACTCCTGTGTGTAGTATAAAAAGGACTATCTATCATGGTTCTGAACTTCTAAATACAGCCAAACTGTGACTGTTCTCTGTATCATGCAGGAGGGGGGCAGGTTGTTTTGCCCTGCAATACACACTTTGTAATAATCACTGCACCTGTACAGGACCATCTAGCAGTATTCATTAGTAGGCTACCTGGGGGCTAAATCTGGCCTGTGGAGCCCATTTCTGTGGCCCTGGCTCCCTGATACCCACAAACAGCTCAGCCAGAGCTGCTGGAGCTGAAATTTGAGTTCAGCCTCATCTATTCTCATTCCCCCTTCATTCCAGGCTGGATGGGAGATGGAAGGAGTGGGTGAAACTAAGATCATCTCTGATCTTTTCTTACTTCTTGGCCAAGCTACAATGGCAGTGGCTCAGTCTCAGTCAAGGGAAGGGACTGCTCTTCTCTTTGCTTCCCACAATTGGAAGACAGAAGGGGAGAATCAATGAGCCCCTCCCCAACCCTGTGTGTGTGTGTGAGTGAAAGAAGATGTGCTTGGTTTTGTTTGTGTACCTGTATGTATATGAGAGAGAAGGTATGTGCCTGTGTCTGTGTGACAGGGAGGGGTGAGTGAGGGTGTGCATCTGTATCTTTGTGCTTGAGTGTGTGTGTATGAGAAGAGCATGGGGAGCACTGCATTGTGTGTTGTGTTGTTCGGAGCATTGTATTATGTGTCCAGGTCAGACACCCAGCTTCCAAAGTTCTTAGCATGCTGTATCGGACATTCTGTTTTTAAAGCAAAGTTTTAGAAAATGTATGTGTAGGGCTGAAGCGGCAGTAACTGTTACCGCACCGCCATTCCATTCTGAGAACTCGGCACTTAATGTGTCTTGTCGCCAACTTCCCCTCGATATTTCCGCGATTCCACATTACCTGCTGCCAGCATCTGCAGATGCGGCATGTCTGCAGTTTGTGAACACAAGCGGTTTTATGCCGCCTTCCGCCACTGAGCGCGAGTCCCTGATGCACCGTGATGCTGAATAATAGAACATTGAATGAATGAACTTAGGGTGACTCTGACTACCTGCTTCAGAGTCCGCTGCAGGGGCGTAGCCACCACTGTTGCTAGGGCCGGGGATCCCTGCACTCTAAGCAGGACAGAGACTAGTGCACAAGGAGGGACAACAAACAGGGATCCCTGCACTCTAAGCAGGACAGAGACTAGTGCACAAGGAGGGACAACAAACAGGGCAGCACCCAGAGTTGAGCTTTGAGGGAGGGATATTTGTTATCCCTCCTTACGCACTAGTCGCTGTCTCTGTCCCGCTTAGAGTGCAGGGATTCCCCAACAGCAGTGAGCAAGCACCTGGCTCCTGATGCTGATCCAGGGGATGGGGGGGGGGGGAGTCCCTGCTCTTCTGTGAATTCTCTTGTGCATTAGGGTGCCAAGGA
>QEPC01015016.1:2365317-2376174 GCA_003113815.1 Sphenodon punctatus | reverse complement strand
GATTTGGCCACAGAGTCAATGTAAGGTTTAAAAGAGAGGTGCGTGTCAAAGATGAAGCCCAAGCTGCAGGCTTGGAGAACAGGATGGATGGTGACCCCATCGATGCAGATGGTCAGGTTAGAGGGAGAGGAAGGGGAGGGAGGAAAAATGTGGAGTTCGGTCTTGGCCATGTTGAGCTTAAGTTGACGTCGGGACATCCAGGCGGAGATGTCAGAGAGGCAGTCAACGAGGCGTGAGTGGATAGAAGAGGTGCTAGGGGAAGACATGCTTCACTAATCTTCTGGAATTCTTTGAGGGTGTCAATAAGCATGGGGATAAAGGCGACCTGGTCAATATAGGGTACTTGGATTTTCAGAAGCCCTTTGACAAGCTCCCCCACCAGAACCTACTGACAAAATTGTGCAGTCAAGGGATAAAGGGGCAGAGTTCTGTTATGGACTGGGTAAGGGTTACAGATAGGAGACAAAGGGTAGGAATAAATGGTCAGTTTTCAGAATGGAGAGAAGAAGTAAACAGTGGGGTGCCCCAAAGTTCTGTACTGGGACCAGTGTGGTTTAATCTGCTTGTTAATGATTTGGAAAAGGGGGTGAAGAATTAAGTACTCAAATTTGCAGACGGCACAAAGTTATTCAAGATAGGTAAGTTCAAGGCAGACTATGAAGAGCTGCAAAGGGATCAAGCATGGTTAGGAGAATGGGCAACAAAATGGCAGATGGATGGAACAGGGCCGGTCCCAGGCATGTGCCACGTGTGCGGCTGCACATGGCCCCGTGGCCAGCTGCGGCCCCCTGTTTGCATGGCTGGGCGGCAGGCTGCAGCCAGCTTCTCCCCCAATAAGTTCTTCTGCCTCCCTTCCCTGGCTCTGGTCCCCATCCCTCACCTGCCTCTGCGGGACACCAATCATGGGACTGGGAGATAAAGCTGTTTGTTTACAAACAACTCCTCCCCATGTGAGTGATCAGAAGGTTGTTACCTTGTAAAGAAGGTTCTTCGAGATGACTCCCAACATTCTCACAACTGGGTTGTGCATGCGCATCCTAGGGCTGTAGCGGAATGTTGCGGTGGTAGCTATTTCCGCCGGAAACAGTGTTTCCACAATTAGTGGTATGGCGTGGCAGAGGCTTTCATTCCACTAGTTTCATTCCGCTACTTCTGCAGTTCCGCTAATTTCATTCTGCTACTTCCACAGGCTTCGCAAAATAGCTGAAACATGACATTTCCGCTACTTCTGCCATTCCACCAGCACCACAAAATAGTGGAACAGTGGTTTTCCAAGAGTTTCCGACAATTCCGCAATTTTTCCGATAGTTTACAAATGTGCAGAATGCCGGCGGAATTAGCGGAATGTCAGCAGAAAAGCCGTGGTGTGGCGCGGGCAATTCCGAAATAGCGGAATGGAATCGCAGCACAGTAACAGCTGCTGCCACATCAGCCCTAGCGCATCCTGTTCAAATAATAGACCACGTGATGGTCTCAAGCTCCTCTAGTATAAAAATCACTCTCCCCTTCAGAATGACAGTTCCTTCCAGTCTTTTCTAGTAATATAATTAAAAAATTCCATGTGAGACTGGAAGGATGGGTGTTGTGATAATGTTTGAAGCCAACTCAAAGAACCTTGTTTACAAGGTAGCAACCTTCTGTACTTCTTCGAGTGGCTCCTCACAGACCATTTTTATATGGTTCCGCCGGGTGGGGGTCCGTGCACACGGCTGCACATGCATCCCCACTCACCCCCCACTCATCCACACCCATGGAGTAACCACTGTTTCCCGCAGTTGCTCCATGCATGGGGACAAGTGGGGTGTGAGTGGGGATGTGTGTTAGGAAGGCGCGCATACACTCCCACTCACCATGGACGTATGCACCGTGTCATCCACATGGAGCTCCCCCACCCATGAACACGCAGAAATTTGCCTGTTCATGGGTGGGAGAAGCCCATGTAAAAAGGGCCACATTCTCACAAACTGTCTTACTTATACTATCTTAGATAGGAATTTAGGATGTAAAGCAATATCTATTCTATCTTGGAAAATCTGCTAAGATGGTTCTGAGATTATTATGGCTGCTATTTCACTAGCTCTTCTTAATGAAGTTATTGCTAACAGAAATACTGTCTTTAAACCTGCACCCCATAACCAGTTCATTTGCGCCCCACATATAATCAATTCACACTGTCCCGGGGACACAAATGAAATGGTTATGGGTGGGGGACAGCGTGAAGCGCTTAATAGGCTAGCTGCATTTTGGGTGTATTGTGTGTTTGATAGCAGCACCTCTGGACCAGTCACACCATGTGTGTGCACAAGGCACAGGTGGCACCGGCAGCAAGAAGCAACAGGCCTTAGAGGCCAGGCTGGCTAAGCTCACCCCCTCTCCCCCAGTAAGGCAGTGGATGCAGTCAGTCTCTCTGTGCCTGCCTCACTGGCTGCCCCTGCAGTGGAACCACTCCTGGGGAGTGGTGGTAGATGCTCGGATGGGGAGGGAAAGCATTGGGAGGCCATGCTTGTCTATAGCCGCTTGGAGGGGTGGAGAATGGGAATCCTTCCTGTCCAGAGGGAGTAAATTCTATGTAAATGTACATTTGCATAATTAGGTGGGGCCTAATTATCCACATTAGGTCCTGCACCAAGACTTCGCACGTGGCCTCACAAACCCTGGGGTCGGCCCTGAGATGGAATTCCATGTTGACAAGTGCAAATTGATATACATAGGGAAAAATAACCCTAGCCATGCATACACAATGCTGGGATCTAACTTAGGTGTCACCACAAAGGAAGAAGACCTTAGAGTCATTGTGGCTAGATCCTTGACGTCATTGGCTCAGTGTGGCAGCAGTCAAGGTATCTCTCAAGTGTCCTGGATTTTCTGGAACATCTCTGATTTCATACCACTTTTGTTATCTGTACTGCAGTCCTGGAAAACTGCTGTAAAGTCCCAGATTAGAAAGGAAGGTGAGAGGGAGAGCAATTTGCAAGTCATGAGTGGTACAATGAATTAAATTATCCAGCCTTAAGAAGCCAGACCAGCCAAATAGTTTGCCCCAGGCTAGTTCAGAGCAGCCACTTCCATAGTAGAGAGAAGGGATTCTCTAGTCTCTCAACATTTGACCTAATTTTCAGTGTGGACCTGACTATTTAGGGGTCTGATTCTGAGGGAAACTACCCAGGCCTGTGTCCACGCTACTACACCAACATTTAATAAAATTGTGAAACTCAATTTGGGAGGAGGTTGTACAGGCTAGTAGTGTAGCAGGCTTCAAAAAGAGGCCAGATGTATTTTTGAAAGCTGTGTCCAGTAAGGACTACTAGTTGGGTTGGTCAGGGGTACAAGACCCTTGACTGTCAGAGATGGGGGAAGGTGACAGGAAATGGATTACTCCATTGTAACCTGCTGCCTACATCCCTGAGGCAACCAAGGCTGGCCACTTTTGGAAACCGAACGCTGGACTAGATGAACCATTGGTGTGACATACTAAATGGCACTTCTTATGTTCTTATGAATGGGCCCCAGCGCAGAAGATGGAATGGGCTCCCTGCTGGGGCACTCCACTCCAGTGTGCATATGCATGTGGGCCCACACACCCCGGCACATGGGCCCTGGTGCAGCTGCATCTGCTTCACCTGTCTCTCCCATAAAAGACCTAGGAAGAGTGGCTCTACTCCTCTCTCACATTCCTGTACTTGGACACTCTCAGGTGTATGCCATCTACTGTCCCCTGACCAGCCTTGCCCATCTGGCTGCAGGGATGGCAGTCAGCCAGGCATCTGAGAGAATCCAGTGCAAGAGAAGTCAGGGCCTTGCTTCCAAGGGGCCCCCGCATGCTGCCTCCACATCCAGACACTGGCCACCTGCCTGCCCGAGCCACTTCAGCAGCAGCAGCCTGGTTTGGGCAGGCAGAAGGAGGGGAGGAACTACTTGCCTACTGCTTGCCTGCCCACCCAGCTGCCCGCCCGCCTGACGCTGCTGCTGCTGCTGCCACCATAGCCACACCAACCATGTCCATTTCAAAGCCAGAGCAGCCGGTCCTGACTTCTGCTGCTGCGCGAGTACATACGCTGGGGTCAGCCATGTTTCCTAGACTCCTAGCATGTCAGACTTAGGAAACGGCGGCCCCCCCAGTATGTACACAGTGATGCACGTGGACTGGCAATGCCAGCAGGGCCTTTGAACAATGGCAGGCCCCGCTGACTAGCACAGCTGTGGGGAAGCCATGCACATGGAGTGAGTGGGGAGGGATTCTAATGGGTGGATTCTTGGGTGTCCATCATGTCCACTCAGGCAGGCTCTATGCACTCCCTCCACTGTGCACCGGCCATACAAATAATTCATATGGGCGACCGTTTCCCTCCCCCCACCCCCATTAGAATCCTTCCCCACTAACTCCCCACCTGGAAGCACCCCCACCTTAATCCTTGTCCAACTGCCCACCCTCTGCCATGACACACAGCCCCAGACACCATGGAAACATGAAGTCAGTAACCATTTCCTGCTGGCTGCTTCAGGCAGTGCAGCCGCTGGCAGTCCTGGGCTACAACAGAGGGGCATATTACTGGGTGGGACATGCAGGAAGCTACCATCCGAGCTGCTGTCCTCTATTGCACTGGCTCCCATGCATTGCGATGGGCTTTGTTGTGCTTTGAGCCAATGTGGTGGTGTATTTCACGTGCACGTCCTTTAAGAGCAACCCAGGGAGCTCCTGGCAGGGCTGTGGATGGGACTAGGGAGGAAGTCAGGCTGTGGGACCTGTCTGCTGGCATGGATGGGAGCCTTATTTCATACAGGCAGAGGCTGCATGGGCACCTGTCCCCATGCACGGTTTTGGCTTGCCCTGCATTGCGCACTCCAGCTTTTTCAGCAGTGCCCTGTGAGTGGCCATGAATGGCCGGTGCACGCCTCCCCATGCTCCATCTTCAAACAAGCAGTTGGATGCATGGTTAATGGCTAGCACTGGTCATGCATGGAAGCGTCTTGTTTAAAAACACCTTCGGGAAGAGACAGGTTTTCCAGAGGCTGGAGCCTGATGACAAAGTTTCTGTGTTCCTACCACTTCCTGCATCTCCTCTTATTGATTTTATGATTTCACCCCTGTCCTATTGTGATTGTAGGTAATTCATTTAATCGCTGTATGGTCTAACTTAACCATCATTAAAATATAAGTGCAGTAGTACACAAAATAAAAGGAACCTGATACACAAAAGTCATGTGATAAGACAGATTTTAAAAAAAAAAAAATTCATGAGAAGGAACTTGGAGGAAAAAAAGGATATAGAAGATACCGTGATGGAATAGTGTCTTAGTGAAATGAAAAAAGGGTGAAAAGAATTGACACTGGAGTTGGTTCCAGGAAATAAAACAAAACAAAAAATGAATTGCAAAAGAAATGGAAAGCTAGAGAGACATCAGAACAGGATTTTACATAGCAAAAGTCAGATATGGAAGGACTAAAACCACAGCAGCGAAGAGACATAGGGTAAAAATGGACATGACTGTGACCTGGGACACACCGGCACATCTGTTTAGGCACTGCGAGATGTTGCCTGGGGATTGGCCCAAGGTGGATAGGTGGCCATCCTTGGAAAATCTCAAAGGTCATAGCCCAGACTAAGGGCCGCCCATGTGAGCCAACACAGGCTAGCACATCTGTTCAGCCCCCTGCCCCAGGGCAGGGGCCACCATGGCTGTCCATTAGGGATGTGTGAATGCAGTTTGGGGATTCGGGGTTCAGCCCAAACTCAGGGTGTTTGGCCAGTCCACAAACCCCCCGAACCTGAACTTCCCCCTGCCTGAACCAACCGAACAAAGTTCGGGTTCCAAACCTGTTCGGGCGGGGGGTGGGGGGCAGAGGGGAACCCGGTTTCCCCTCCCTCCAGGCTGCGCGGGTGGAAGGGGCACCTGACCTAACCCCCCCCCCCCCGTACAGTCTACTAATTCTTTTTTATTTTGTTTAAACCTCCACCGCCCACCCCAGGGCCCGGGTCCTGCGGCGGCAGGTGCGACTCTGGCGGCGCTGTGGAGCGCTTCAGGCCTCTACTAGGCCTGCCGGGTCAGGTGATCCGGGAAGGCCTAGTAGAGGCCTGAAGCGCTCTGCAGCGCCGCTGGAGCCAGACTCGCCACCGCCAAGGGACCCAGGGCCAGAGCCCCGGCGCCACCAGTTAGAGCGATCCCTGTGGTGGAGTAAAAAAAAAAAAATTTAGTAGGCTGCGCAGGGTGGGTGGGGGGAGGAGGCGAGCTCCAGCGCCCTTCCACCCACACAGCCTGGAGGGAGGGGAAACCGGGTTCCCCCCTGTTCCCCATCTGAATGGGTTCGCCTCCCCCGAACAGGTTTGGGTCAAACAGCTGAACCTCGAATGGTTTCAGGGGGGCTGAACCCCGAACGGGCTGAACTCTGAACCCCCGGGTGTTCGCAGACCCCTATTGTTCATCATGGTGGGGGATGGCAAACTGAAGCAGGGCACAGGTGGGGGTGGCCACCTGCACATTAGCTCCCCGCCCTACCTGGGCTGTGCAGGTGGTGGGATGCCTCTCTAGCCACAGGCACATTTGTTCGGTGTCCCTTCCCAACCTGGGCCATGTAGGCTGCAGTTTCCCACCCCACGCCACTCACAAGTCTGTTTGTACCCATAATGAGATGTTTGTTTTCCAAGGTGATTTGCAGAGATTTTATAAGTAAACCATAATGGAACAGTGTAACAAAACATGGTTTGACCAAGAAAACATTCATTAGGAACCTTTTAAAAATAAAAATGTTGAGGCTAATCCTATTGTTGCTAAAAGTAATGGAAGTTTTGCCATTGGCTTTAATGTTTGCAGGATTTGGACCTTGAGTAGTGCCTTGGTTAAGAAGCGTTTGATGGAATTGTGAATTACATGAAAATAAGCTTGAAGGAATACTTGTTGAAATATCAGCACACACAGTGCACCCTTGGTTACCAATACAGGTTTCCAAACAACAGGTTATTTGGGGTGGGGGGGGGGGAGGGGAAATCATGGAGAAATGGGAAGATGTCAGGGGACTGCAATAGTGTCAGCATAATACAGGTCTTTTAAAAAGAGAATGCAGAGTAAGTCTAGGCACAATAGTCCTGTGACTTCCAGCCCTTTGAGAAAGGAACAAACAAACTATTTAGGAAAACAATTGTAATCTCATAGAGGTGAATAGTGTAATGGACACCTGCTATAACAATGGTTTACTCAAAATAAAGCAAGCTTGAGAAATTGTATTCTTTTGTTGTTGTTTTTTTCTTATATAAACAGAGCTAACAGATGAACAAAAGACAGTTTTTATATCTGGGCTTCAGTAAGGCTTTTGGTACAAAGCCACATGATGTCCTAAGGGAAATACTGAATTGAGTTGGCTTGCACAGAAATACAATTAAATGGATCAAAAGCTGGCCACTGAACAACAGACTGAGTAATTATAATTGGTAGTCCACGTAATCAGGAATAAACGTCCAGTGCTATCCCATAAAATCAATGTATGATCCTATTTTTGTTAACTTCTCTATAAACTATATGGAAGATAAAACACTATTTGTGTGAGGTATAGTATATAATATGGGGAATGTAGGAAATTTAAAAGAGGAGCTATACGTTCTGTAAGGATGCTCTATGGAAAAGTGAGGTTTAACTAGGCCAGTTGTGTTATGTTGTTGTTGTTTTTAAAGGGGTGTGTGTGTCATCAATTCTGTTGGATTTTGTGTCCATAAGGCATTATATAAACTATATTGAGATGTTAGCATAGAATTTTTGTTTGTGACAAAACTGAACTTTATGTGAAATATTTGTTTAACTTTAGTAAATGAAAACTGTTGTTCAAATCACAAAACTGAAGTTGCAAAAGAGAAGAAACTCTTGAGTGTAATAAACTGGCAGTTGATTTGGCATGTTTCATAAATTTTTAAAGTATGCTTGAGACAATCAAAATAGATGTCGTTTTCTTGTAATTGTTCATGGTGTATTCATTGGAATGGAAATTGCATATCAAGATTATAGGGTACAAGTGTAGTGTTTTGTAGCATAAGTTATGAATGTCCGTTAAATCGGAGGCACCCCCTGCAGCGAGAATCAAGGTATACTCATGATATAGGTACCATGCCTATTACATCAGAATTTCAGCTTTTTTCTTTAAAAAAGGGACATTCCTAGCCTTCATGGTGTTATTGTTTTGTTTTGTTGAGCCCTGAAAACATGAACAAAAACTAATTGATGTATAAGCCAGACTAGTGCCCCATGGCAACTCAGGCTGCTGCTGCTTCACCCCGCCCTCAAGCTCAGGTGTGCACGCAGGCTGCTGTCTGAGACGGATGGAGACAATGGTGGCGCCCAGCACAGAAGTAGAGTCTCTTTCTCCATGCTCATCACCACCACAGAGCATGTTTGTGGGGGTTCAGGGGCGGAATGGGGATTCTCCAGGTGGGGATGGGCGGAGGTGTGGGCTGCACAGGTGAGATAGTGCGGTTGTGGCAGCAGGGCTCTGTGGCTGGGTGGGCCCCCAACCTGCCCCAAATCTGTCACCACCCCCCCAAAATCTGCTTCCCTAGGCAGGTGTGCCTGTGTTGCCTGCCCCTGAGTCCACTCCTGGCTATAATGCCTTCCTGAGACTGTAGACAGTTTGTATCTATAGCTCTGAGGTGTGTAATCTATTCCATGTATACAATGTGTGTCTATACTCAACAATAGCAAGGGGTTCCATAAACACCAGAAATTGTATATAGGAGACCAGAGAACCAGGGTACAGCAGGCATGGTCTGCCTGTATTTTGGTATGTCCAGAGCTAGCTGATGAACGGAATATGGTTCTTAAATCTGGATTTCAATAAGAACCGAAATAGCTTGGTTCAATTTGGCCCTAAAAATACCCATTATCTTTGGTCTGGTTTCCTACGTGATTTCCCTTTACTTCCTACATTTGTAGTTTTTCTGCCTTCCACAATGTTGTTAATTATCAATGGCTTTTCTCCTAATGTAACTGAAGTGTCAATGTGACAGGATAAAAATATAAGAAGAATTTCCTCCACTGCCTTGCATGCACATTGAATGTTTTCAGACAGACCCAGGGTCTGCACTGCTGGTGGTGGGTTTAAATGGAGCCTGCCACCACTGCACACCACAGTCTACCTGCATGCACCCTCCCTCCCCTGCACCACAGAGCTGCGAGTGGATCAGTATGCAGCTCTATGGTGGTTGCAACCCGCAGCTAGGAGTGGAGCTGCAGCATCCATCCATCCTTAAGCTGGACTGCTGCTTCGCCCCCAGCCAGTGCTCTGGGTTCAGGTGGCCAGAGCACCAAGATGTTCCAGAGCACCACAAACTGAGCTGGCCTGCTCCGCTCATACTCTGCTTCACCCCACCTTTATATGGACCCCCACCTTGGGGTGGGGTGGAGCACGAGCGGAGTAGGTGTCCGTCTGAAAACACCCATTGTGTAGCCTCTTGTACTCTCCTCCTCCCGCCACAGCTCACTGAGCAGTAACAAATGCCTTTCTTGCATGGTGTACAAGAGTCTCAAGACAACCTGAGAAATTCATTTTTCCCTGCAGCCTGAAGAAGCAGGTTTCAAATGACAACCATATGTCTAAAAACTCCCCATTTCTTGCAGCTTCCTCTCCCACCCCTCTTCTTTCTTCAAATTTACTTACATCAGTTGTGATAAAGTAACATACCAGGTGCTTCCTAACACTAGTGAATTTCTTTTTAAACTGCTCGATTTCGGCCCTAATTCTACAGGTGAGTTTGAAGGTCATGAGGTCACGGTTAAGTAAGAAATAATGGCCTAGTTGATTACCATAGCTAAAAAGGGAAGTGTGTAGAATGCTCTCCACTTTACAAAGAGACACAGCACAAAATGCTGCTTCCACTACTACACACCATTGCAGTGTATCACTGGTAGATAGTCTCAGTGGGATGTATGTTTGGAAATGCCCCCTGTTTTATGTCGAAGGTACTGGAGACTACGGCTAGCTAGATTGCTGTTGTGGCAAAATCCACGTGAAGTCTTGTAGCACTATGCCGTCTCTGATTTTGCTCTGCCGTTGGCAGCCTTCCCATTACATAATGTTGACCCATATTTGTGATATGTGACTTTTTTGCTAAACACTGTCAAGGATAATCTGTCATGGAACAAACTTTCTGATTATATGCCAAAGCTTTGGTATTCTTCTACAACAAGCATAGAAGTGCTTCTTATAATGCTTGTTGCTGATAGAGTAACAGTCATACTTTCAGGTAAACATAATACTAGGAAGGGTGTTTTTATGTTTTATGCTTTGAGGCTGAGATAGTTTGAGTCAAAATTTTACTCCATTAAATCCAAGGGCATAGATTATTATTATTATTATTATTATTATTATTATTATTATTATTTAATAAATATTTTATTTTTTAAATGCTTAGATTTAAGACCACTTACAGGCCTATCAATTGGCTGGACACTGGCCATATATGCATGTGTGACTGCAAAACACTGCCCCAGACATAGCCAAAGAGTGTGATCCATGATTCTCACCAGGTAGGTTTGAATGACATAATGGGTATTTTCAGACGTTACGAGATCACAGTGAACCACGGTGAATACCCACCTGTGGTCAATGTGTCTCGAACGTCTGTTTGGCGGCCGCCAGATGTTCGCCACGGTCAATACCCACATAGGGTCAATTTGAACCACGCTTCCCGGGCTAGCTGGGGGAATGTCCCGGGAAGCGTGGTCAAAGAGATCCCCAGCGGGGACCAAAAAAAAGTAACGTCTGGCTGGGTGCCACGGCTCGGGATCACCGGCGGGATCCCGGGCCTGGCGAATCCAGCCCGACGTGGCGGCCGCATTGGCCCCGTCACCCGCCCGTCTCCCCAGAGGGCGGGCGGC
>QEPC01015016.1:2330206-2351543 GCA_003113815.1 Sphenodon punctatus | reverse complement strand
CTTCCTCTCCCTCTTCCCTGTCCATCCTTATCGATGGGGTCACCATCCGTCCCGTTCCCCAAGCCCGTAGCTTGGGCTTCGTCTTTGACACTCACCTTTCCTTTAAACCTTTCATCGACTCTGTTGCCAAGTCCTGTCGCTTCGCCCTTCACAACATTGCTTGGATTCGCCCCTTTCTCTCTGTCTCCTCAGTTCATGCCATGGTCATCTCTCGCCTTGACTACTGCAATCTCCTCCTTACTGGCCTCCACCGCTCTCATCTGTCCCCCCCCTTATCTCCATTCAAAACTCCGCTGCTAGGGCCATCCACTCAGCCCGTTGCTTTGACCACATGCAGCCTCTCCTCTCCTCACTTCACTGGCTGCACCTTCCTGAACGCCTCATGTCACTGGCTGCACCTTCCCGAACACCTCCTTCACAAACTCCTGGTATTCACTTAAAAATCCCTTCACAACCTGGTCCCCCCTTACCTCTCAGCCCTAGTCTCCTTACACACTCCTGCACTCACTCTCCACTCCTCCTCTGCCCCCTCCCTCACTCTCCCTCGTTTCCCCTGCTCCCCTAACCGTCTTCGTCCCTTCTCCCTTACTGCCCCCCATGCCTGGAACTCCCTCCGTGCCCACATCCGCCTTGCCCCCTCCCTTCGCACATTGAAATCCCTCCTCAAAACCCACCTCTTCCTCGCCGCCTTTCCTGACACCTGTTAGAACTTTCCTCTAAATATTTACTGTCTGCCCTCCCCGCAGACTCCTGCCTAACTGCAACCAAGCCAAGCACATGCACGTGGGACCTCGCATCCGCTTGAATGTTATTTACCCCTTGTCTCTCCCTATGTCCCCCCTCCTTGTCTCCCCCCTCCATGTCTTTTAGATTGTAAGCCGTAGGCAGGGACCGCATCTATCTTACTGTTCTGTAACGCGCCAGGTACACTGCTGGCGCTATACAAATGCTTATAATAATAATAATAATAATAATAATAAATAATTAATATTAATTAATTAATTAATTAATTAATAAATAAATAAATAAATATAAATAAACTTTGACTTCCTATTTGTGAATTGCTTGAAAAAGGGAAACATTATTCTCCTCCTCCTCCCCAAATTGGGGTGGCTTTATCAAAAATGACTGAACCCGACCGCCGCTGATATCACCACTGCTGTGCTGTGGTTGCCTGCTGCTGATCCCCATTGCACTGCCGCCACCACTATTGCTGCTGCCAGGACTCCGCCAGTGCGATTAGTGCATGTGCAGCCTGCCCTGAGCTCCCCAGTCATTGCTGCTGCCTGCATTAACATAATGAGAGTAGGTACATGCACAGGAGGCTGCTTTGCTTCTGCCTTCTGTGCGTGTGCCTGCTTTAATGATGAAGCAGACAGTAGAGGCACCAGCAGGGGCAAGAGGGAGAAGCCTCCCCTGAGTTGCACTGCATAGACATGGCTGCTGGGGCTCCAGAAACTTTGCCCCCAGCATGATGCTGCAGTTCAGCACAGAGGAGGGGCTTGACTCCCTGTATTCCCCTATGGGGCACCCAGCCAATAGCCTGGCTGGAGGGGTGACAGAGCCAGCACCCCTGGCCAATCACAGCAGAGAAGAGCAGCAGGAGGTGCTAGAGCCATGCCTCCCACCTTCCCTCCTCCTCCAGAGCCCAGCCCCGCTTAGCCGAGTGGAGCTGAGAAAAATGGCTGTCGGAGCTGTGACCGGGCGAGTCTCCATATCCTCCCTTCCCATATCCACTCCTGTTTGGACTGCCCCCTTACTCCTTCTCCCTCCCATTTGGGCTTCCTTCTTTCTCCCTTCTCCTTTCCCAGGTTTGGCCGCCACCTCCTGGTGATGGGTAGGGTTGCCACCTATGTATATTTTTCCAGGCCACTTATGAAACCTACATGTTGCAGGGCCTGCATTGGTGCCAATGTAGACCCTGCAACATGTATGTTTCATAAGTGGCTTGGAAAAATATACATAGGTGGCAACCCTAGTGCTGGGTGTGCTGGTTTGGTGCACTCAGGAAGGGGAAGGTCCAGATCATGTCTCTGTGCCATGGGTTTGTCCCCTTTCCTTGTGGGCATGCCCCCATCACTGCTCCCTTGTCCCGAATTCACTCTTTCAGTGTGGCCCATGGCTAGTGTTTTTTTGCTCCTTTTCCAGATCCTGGATCTTGCCCTTGGATCCAGTTCTGCCCCCAAGCCCTGAAAGACTGAGCTCAGGGTAAGGGAGCAGCGATGAGGGCATGCACGTTGGTATAGGGGACAGATCCATGATCTGGAAGCTTCTCTTCCTGAAGGCAGCCCTTAAGCACCCCCACCCCTAAGTGTTCTGCCATGTGGGGAACCTTTTCTCTCCTGGGGGCCACTTTGAAAATTAGTACAAGCTTTGAGGGGCACATAGACATTGGGGGTGGGGTGCTAAGAGGTATGCTGAAGAAAGGGAGGGCTCTGATCATAGATCTGTGCCATGAATCTCTCCCCTGTCCTTATGTGTATGCCCTCATCTCTGCTTGCTTGATCTCAGCTCAGTTTTTCAGGGATTGGGGGCAGGAACTGGATACAGGGGCCAGATCCAAGAAGCGGGAAAGGGGCCACATAAAAAACTTGCCATGGGCTGCATTTGGCCCCAGTGCCTGAGGTTCCCCACCCCTGTTCTATGCGGAACTCGGAGCTTGTACTAATTTTCAAAGAGATCACCAGGAGGAATAAGTTTCTGCACCCCAGTCCTAGGGTGAAAAACAACATAATGTGCCAGGTCTGCCTGCAACCAGGATTTCAGGCTGATTGAGATGTCCCTTGTGAGTACTACAGACATGCTAGAGTCCCAAATAGAGACTCTAAGGCCGTTTATAGACGAGACAAAAAAGGCGGCTGATCAAAGGATCAGCCGCCTTTCTTGGAGCTCGTCTACTCGCTGCGGCCGCTTTTTAATCCGCGTCGGAGGGGGCAGGCGATCCTGCCCCCTCCGACGCGGATTCCCGAAGTGCCGGCTTTACGCCGCACTTCCTGGCTGTGCGCGAGTGCGCATGCGCAGAAGGGCGCACATGCTCACTCGCACTCTGCGCCGTGTCTGATCAGCAGACACGGCATGCAGAGACCGCGCGGGGGGAAAAGCCGGCATTTAGCGATCACGCTTGTAAGCGGGATCGTCTATAGACGCCCTAAAATTCATTCTGGCAACTTGGTTGGGGAATACACCTTTGTAAATAGATGTCAGGAGTTTAAAGCACCTCAAACAATTCATGTGATATCTTCTCCAGATCTATATTGAAGACCTGCTCCTGGAGCCTCGCTTTGATGGCTGTCTGTGCTCAGTAACCACCTGCTGTTTGGGGATCCCTACATCATGCCTTAAATTGATGGGCAATTGGACCTTTGCTATACTGGGTCCCGCAGTGTGGGACTCACTCCTTCCCCATGTATGTCACAGTTCCTCCCTCCTCACCTTTAAAAAGTGTCTGAAGACTTCTTTATTCTCCTCCCTCCAAATGATCTGATGCGTGATAATTTTTTTGCTGAACCCTGAATGATGATTAAATTGATTGGGATATCTTCTAGGGTCACGTAGTGTAGTGGGGAAAAGAACGCAGGCAGAACTGAAGTTTTTCCAAAGCATTATACTCAGTCTTTCTGCTGCAGTGTGAAAACTTAAATTGTTGCTTTTCACGCAGCTTTGCGTGGGTCTATAGTGTTTCTGAAAGGGGAAAATTTGAGACTCTTTTTTGGTGTGATATAGCCCTGTTGAATTTTTTCACCTTTTCCCTGAACGATCTGATGCTTAGGAAAAACTTTTCCCTGAACATTGAATGTTTACATGTGGAGGGGATATTTTCTGGTCTCACTGAATGCAGTTGAAAAACTGCAATCAGAATTGAAATGTTTTTCCAAAAGACTGAATGTAAGTCAGCAAAATATCTTTCTCCTGCAGTGGGAAAACTTCAAAATACTTGCTTTTCACGCTGTCTTGCATAACTTTATAGCGTTTCTGAAAGGAGGAGATAGTGCTGCTCTCTTTTTTTTGGTGGTAGCCCTGTTAATTTCATGTTATTGGTTTCTTGTTCTTTGGTCTTGAAGCTGAAGAACACTGAAAGTGCTATGTAAATGCTTAATAATTAAGATTCTGCACACATTGAAATGAATGACCTAGAATAGCTGTTGGAAACAATGGAGGCAGTGAGATTGGCAAATGACAATAGGATTTAATGGCTGCAAAATAATACAGTGGAACTGCATCTTTGGGGAAGGGGGCCAAAGGTGTGGAATGATGAGAAAGGCAGTAGGGAGAGTGAGTGGAATGGCTGGAATGACAGCGAGGAGACTATGGTTTCTGCCCCACAGAGCATCATCCCTGGAAAGGTGTAGGGTAACCCAGCCCGCTGCCCTGGAGTCACCACTTGTCTGATGGGGGGGCGGGGGCATGGGGCAGGTCGCATTCACCACCATAGAGTCATGGTAGCAGCCTAAAGCGGCCATGGGAGCAACCACAACTCTACGGTAGAGGAGGGCTGGAGGGTGGTATATGGGACGACAGCAGCTTGGGGAACAGCTGGCCTGTCTGCTGGGGCCCTCGTTGGGCCCGGGTGAGGCGGCTGCAGGAATGGGACAGCACAGAGCTGCTCCAGGTCTGGTGGGCTCCCAGTCCATGTAATAACACTCCTTGCTTCTTTGTGCTATCTCAGGGTACAATCCTTCACTATTAAGTCAGTGGCAAAACTTCTATTGACCTTAGTGGTGGAGGATCCTGCCTGTGTTGACTTTACCCATGGGGTTTAATAGACCATACTGATGGATATTCCTAGTGTTTGCAAAATGAAATCCAGGTGGCCACATAAGTGAGAATCCATTCTTAAATAGAATTCCATTTTACCTATCTTCTAATCTCTTGGTCCTTTCTGCAAATTGTTTAAGTTGTATTTAATAAAAAAAACCTTTGCTACTATGGCCCTTTTTCAAACGGATGCCCCGTACACCTTGCCCACGTATTGGGGGGGTGGGTCCATTTGAATGGTGTGTGTGTGGGGGATGGGTGGGTGTCCATGAGAATGTCGTGGGTGGGTGGGTGGGTGTGCTCCCATGCTCCACCCACCACCACACATCGCCCACGCACGGAACAGTGGGTATCGATGCCAGATGCTCTGTGCGTGGAGATGGGTGGAGGTGGCTGGGGGTCCGTGGGAATGCGTACCGCCCACCCACTGTTCCGCCCCCACACCCGTGCCCATTAGAAAAGGGTCTATAAAGCAATTCCATACATCTTAGTTGTTAAAATGAGAAATCTGGTAGGAAGACGGATTGTGAAATCTAAGTTTTGAGGCAGCTCAACAATATCCTGAATAGGTTCAAGCTATCTTCCAAAGTTCCCCAGTTCAGATATCTACAAATTGGGTGGGACAAATTATCACATGAGTGGTCAATTTTATCTTGACTTCTCCTAACACCTACAAGTGTGAATGCTTAAATATTATGTCACAAACTTATTTTATGTTGTCTGTGAGTCTTCTACTAAGGGTGTTGCCAGTCATCATTAAAGTCTATTGCTCAGCTCTCATAGACTTTAATGGTGGAAGATTAAGCTATGCTTTCAGAAATTGAGTTGTTTGTTTGCATTAGAACCTTGGCATTGGAGGAGCATCAATCATTCCAGCTTCCTGATGATTTCCATCACTCTTCTCTGACCTGCTTTCAGCCTGTTCGTTATGAAGTACCATAACTGAATGACATACTCCAAGTACAAAATAACATTGGAGTCCTCTAGAAAAGTCTATGCCTTCATTCTCTGTGCCACTGGGTTTGCAGCTTGCACTTGTAGTGGCCTCTATTTGCAATCAATTTCTAAATTCTTATTTGCTGCCCATTACATTTAGGACCTTTTCAGCCGTACAGCTTGCTGTGCCTTTCCCTTCTACTACTTTTTTCAGATTGTTTTCTCCAAGATGTATCATTCTGCATCTTGAATCCTGTTTTCTCATTTCCACTGATGTTTCTAAACTCTCCAAGTACATGCCACTCCTCCCACTCCATTTGATATCATCTATGAATTTCACTAATGTGCTTTCTCTTCCAGATCATTAATCAAGATATTAATTAAAACTGGAGCTAGCGACAATCTGTGGTACCCCACTAGACACCTGACCCCACTTGATACTGTGCCGTTTACTATGATCCTTTGTTTATTGTTTCTCAGCAAGTTTCCAATCCACATGTCACCTTTCCAGTCAGGCAAGATCTCATGAGACATGGCAGTCTGATAAATTGAGCTAGGGAGGGGGCCTCTAAGTGCTTCTGGCATTTGAGAGCAGGAACCCCAAACATCTCACAATACTCATCTGATATAATCAGTTCATGGGGCATTACTTGACTTTTAACAACCACAAATACCTGTCTCTTTTCTATCTGTTTCCTCCTCCCTCTTAGTCATCATATTCTAACTTTGAACTTAGCTTTTGTACGCTGATTGTGTCTAACTGCACATCTTTCAGCAAGTCTGTAGGGCCTTTTTTTACATGGACGCCGCTGCCAGCCCGGTGGGTGGAGCTGGGTGTTCGTGGGTGGGTGACGTCCGTGTAAAAAAGGACTAGCTTATTGCCAATTTTGAATGTTTAACATTTAAACGTGTGATTTCATTTCAGCTTTCTTCAGCTAACTATTTCAAACCTGAAATGCTTTTCTCAGGCAAGAGAGAAATACAGCTTTACATGTTTTCTCTTGGTTCTTGTTTCATACTGCCCATTTGCCTCTTCCACTCACTAACTGATCAGGATTTTTGACTCCCAACATTTACTCCTTGTACCACATTACTCTTGTACAACATTACAGACAAGTTTCTATCTCAAACAAATTTCGGTTGGGAGTAATTTCATCCATTTGAACATGGTTTTTCTTCATTTGCAGTTATCTAATTGGAATTGTGACTCCGCTTCTGTTGTGCTATTTCCTTGATTCTTCTCCTACTGAAATTCTGCTCATGTTTTAATTTTATCTCCTTTTAACTAGCACAGCTGTTTTCTTTCTGGCCTTCCAATATCTTAGTTCTATTGGCTCCAGTTCATGCAGAATACTGCTGCAAACCATGTAATATGTGCAAAGAAGTGAAACCACATCTCCTATCTTCAGACAGCTCCAAATCTTCCCTGATCATTTTAGGGTCTTGTTTAAAAACAGCCATCCTTGTTGTGTAGACTTGCTTGTTCCATAAACGTGCTGTAGCCTACCTCACTGACCTTGACAATCCACTCCTTTTCCTCTCTGCCTCCCCTGACTTCTTTATCTCTTTAAACAGTCTCACAGATTTTTTGGATTTCTCTACCTCATTAAATCCCCATCTCTTTTTAAATCTAAAAAGACCTCTCTCCTTCTTTGCCTGTTCCTTTCACATTACCCACACCTCATTATTAACTATGTGCCGCTCCCGCATTAGGATAATTTTCTCAATGTCAGATATCGTACGCTGTTGTCAGGCCTCATCCCCTCTTACAGATCAGATACACTAGGGCATTGATGTTGGAAAACAGAGTGCAGGGGAAGGAGGCAAAGGACTGAACTGTCGAGGGCACCAAAGTCAGGCTTTATTAAAACACAGAGGTGGTGAAGGGGGAGGGCAAAGGGTATTTTCAGTTGTTATGATGCCACACTCAACCACGGTGAATCCCCCGTGGTGGCGGATGGTCCCGTAACGTCTGGTTGCTTGCAGCCAGATGTTCATCATGGTGAACCACCGGCGGTGAGCAAAATAACCACGCTTTCGAGGATGGTCCGGGCACCATCCCTGAAAGCGTGGTTAATTGAACCACGGCCGAGAATCGGCGGACAGTAACATCTGTTACCGCCGCTGATTCCGGGCCGTGGCCCAGACCCCGGATTGACCGCTGTGCCCGCCTGTCTCCAGGAAGGCGGGAGGCTGGGGGAACGTGGGGGGGGCGGGGCTGTGCGGCTGCACATTGCGCAGCGCAGCCCCACCCCCACATTCCCCTGTTGGACGTGACTTTTTGATCCCGGCGGGGAATCAAAAGGAGGTTCTGTGACTGGGCCAATAGGCGCCCCGTCACGTGTGAAATCACCCGAAGTTTACTTTAAGCAAAGATTGGCCATATATATAAAGTTAGTACCTCTGGCTGGAACAGGTCCATTTAACTTTGTGACTTCTCTGTGACACAACACATTCTAGAATGTTCTCTGTGTGACAAAGGTCAGACAGTAGAAGAAGAATAAAGGTAGCCTGCAAAGTTTTATGGTAGGCAACCCATGATGTTCCTCGGAGGAATCTTCATCTCTCTTTTAAAGGTGGCCTTACATCATCTTTGTGCTGCTGGTGTGTGGTGAGAAGGGACTAGTAGCCAGGGCTGAGTATTGACCCATTGTACATTGGAGGTAAGAAACTCATTTTTGTGTGCTCTGAAATTTGCTGCTGATCAATAGGTACTGGATTTTTCTCTCAATCAATAAAACCTATTTCTCTTCAGTATAGGGCCTCCTTGTGCTGTTGGCATACAGAGCTGTCGGTGCCTATGTGACTCAGAAGGCTGCCTCATCTAATAATCTGGTGGGAGTCCCAGATCATCTGCTAGATTCTCTTCATATTTTTCTGTTCAGGATGATTTCTGAACATATGATTTGCAGGTTGCCTTGCCTCCCCTTTTTCTCTCCCCGCCCCTTCCCCTCCCCTCCCAATGCTATGCAGAGGAACATTCCTGAATTAGGGTGTGCTCAAGTTTAGTACATAACACTATCTAAATGGCTTTCAATGGTTGTTTTTACACACACCTTAAAGTGCTAGTTTTTCAATCCTCCGGGTTCACAAATCAGCTCCTGGATGCATTTTTCACACACACATGCAGCCTGCAGTAGTGGCGCTGAGGAGCTCAGTTATAGAGGAGAGGTGTCGCCATGGAAACCACGTGACCATGTCTGACAGGAGGAAAGCAGTTTACCAGGAGCACCTTTTATACACACAAGTTCTGGGAGACACCTGAATGTTACAGGATCGAGATTTGTAAAACTACAGAGAGCAAGAACTTCGTGTGAATACTCATGGGAATATCTGGAAGTTCAGATTAAATACCTCACAATACCTTGGTTGGCAAATAAGGCGCGACCACCTTTCATGCGCTGATCCCCTACTTCCGTCTCGTGTGATTTTGAAATATTGCGTGAGCGGGTCACGTAATGGCGACCCGCTCGTCTAAAAGCAGCCTCTGACACACAGAAAGCTGGGGTTGCAGCAGCAAACATGCAGGAGAAAGGTGTGTGTGAAAACACCCAATGTTACAATTGAAATGAACTGGTAAAATTATGATATGGGAGAAAAAGTGAAACCTTTTTGAAGCCAGGTTATTGAAGGGATTATTTGGTGCTATGATGTTTTTTGGAACATCTTTTATTTGACCTTGAAACGACTTGTTTTAACATGTTTGAATTCATTGTAGCATTTGGTAACTGAATAAATTTTGATTGTGTGTGTGTAGCTGAATCATTAATCACTTTTATTTTATTGTTATTACAGAGTATTCTTATTTATGCCAGAATGCACACACTATTTTGCATGGATATTTTTTTAATGAAAACTACCACGAGAGAGAATTTTTGTATTACTGCAGGCGGCTTTGAATCTTGACACTTTTACCCTATGATAAAAAAAAGTATTTTCTTCCAGTACCAACAGTTGAGCTGACTTTATTGTTTTACTCTATTTTAAAATTATTTTTCCAAAAACACATATTACCAAAACTGAACTCTCTCTGTGTGTGTGTGTGTGTGTGTGTGTGTGTGTGTGTGTGTGTGTGTAGTGACTGACATCTGGAATTGCTTCTTCAGTGTATTTCTAAGCCCGTCACAAATGGTGATAGCTCTGGGAATTAATCTCTAATTTTAGAAACTATCCATTTATTTATGACTGTCACCAAAGTAGAATGGATTAGGGGTCCAAATCCAGGAGAAAGATGTTTGCATAAATTTACTCACCTGGGCAATGCACTTCAGTCACAATTCTCGCATGAGTAAAATTATGCATCTACGTGTTTGCAGACAGTCGTTTTGCTGATACTTTCTCGTATAACTTTAGTTTTGTAATATTTACTTTTTTCTTCGTGCTTTATTCAAATATATTTCTAGTAGTGCCTTTCTGCTTGTTGTTTGCTATTTGGTAGGATTTTTTCCAGTCCTTTTTTCTAACTAAAGGGAAACTAGGGAGCCATTTACTTTTTTACAGTTATGTGTAGTCTTAACAAAAGGTATGTGAATATGAAGATCAAGAATAGGACAACAATAAATATTGGATAAATAATCTGTACATCATTGCCAAAAAATACTAGATTAGGAGTACCAGTGAAGTGTTGCATGCTGAGTTCTTGCCCCTTTCTTATAGGCCCTTTCCCACAAGAGCCCCCTCCCCCCGCCCATGTGGGTAGGTGGGGTGTCCATGTGACCGCCAGTTGTGGTGGGTGTGGGTTGCGCACTCCCATGGTCCACAAATCTCCACCGATTTCCCCTATGCATGGAGGCATTGGAGAAAACGGAGGTGCCTCCGTGAGTGGAGGTCGGTGGGTGTCCGTGTAACGGGCTGCCCATGTGCCGCACACCCACTGCAGCCTCCATCCATTCCTCCCAGCCCCGCACCGCTGGCCCATTTGAAACGGGCCATAGTCTGATCTAAACTCTATAGAGGAATATTATGGATGAGCCTGAATCAGCTTTAAGATACAATTAAGAAAATAGTGTGACAGCAGATTGTACTTGGATGCTACTAAAATGCATCTGAAAATGCACAATAGCATTCATCATATGATTTTGCTTTTATGATGTAATTTGTTTCAGTATTAATACGAAGTTCTCTAGGATATTACAGTACATTTTGGATTTCTAACGTTTCTGATTTTTAACTTGTGGTTTTCAAATTTGCAATGTCATCTTAAGGAAGACCAAGCTTGGATCACAGCAACTAGAGATGCATAAGACCTTTCAGTTCACTGAATCAAATACTTCAAAGAAAGAATATAGTCCTGTGATATGGTATATATCTGATATTGAAATAATACCATATTCAGTTAGTGTGAGACCACTCAACCCATGGAATCTATGCTATTTAAAAACATAGGGTTATTCCACCAGCAGGCGGAGGCATTTGAAATACTTCATTTGCTGGCTCTCCTTTCTTTTTACTAAAGACTGAAAAAATTACTTATTTTATTTATAAACTTCTAAATATAGAAAAACTTCTGGAATACTAGGGTCCTAATTTTCCAATTATTTACACTTGGTATGCTCCTTTACACTTGCATAAAGTACAGCAACACCATTCTGTCTTAATAACATTTTATATGTACAGCTCGACACTCGCTCGACACTCCTCTCTAACTGACTACACAAGGTGCCGAACATTAGAGAAAATTATTAAGGATACTTAAAACAGCTTCTGTTGATTATTACCTTCTAATATCTGGTGTATTCCAGTATGCTCAGATGATCAGGGTTGTTTGTGAGAACAGAGAAATATAATGGGTAAAGTTCACAAAACATGAAGGGCATAATCCAGTTCCTATTGAAGTCAGTGGGAGTTTAGCCATTCACTTTAATGGGAACTGGATTGTGACCAAGGTTCCTTACTGAGGCTCTTGGTACCATTGCGTTGTCAACTAATATGAAGACAGCCAGCATGAAGGACCTAAATCTCTAGTATTTTATTTTTCTAGTATGAGTTAATGCTGCTGCTTTGAATTTTGAATATGGACATTTTAACTAGCAAGTACTAATTTTTGTGTTACTCAAGAATTCATATTAAAAGCAAGTGATGCGAAGTATGTATTTGCATAGTATATTTATCCAAAGGGTCTTAGAGACCCTTTTCACACGGGCCGCGGTGGGGTTGGGGATGGGTGTGTGCTGTGGCACTGGGTGGTGGTGGTGTGGCCATTACGTGAGCGATGGGTGGACTGCGGGAGCACACATGCACCCCTGGCCATGGCGGTCACAAGGGCGCCCCCCCATGCCCACGTAGCGGATCTGCGGGGGCAGGGGGGGAGGGAGACACATGTGAAAAGGGCCTTAGATGGGTCAATTCATTTGAAATGGGTTTTGCAACATTTTCCTTCTAGTTCAGCAGTTCCTGCTTCTCAGCATTCACTTTGGAAATTTCTAGCCATCTGAGGCCCTTTTTACACGAGACGGACCCGCACGTACATATCCGGTGCATGGATGGATGCTGCGTGTATGACCACAGTGGTGGGTGTGCGTGCATGCTCACATGACCCACCCACCTCCACCCATCACCCATGCATGGAGCAACCAGCAAAAAGGCTTTTTTGCTGTTTGTTCTGTGTGTGTGTGTGTGTGTAGATGGGTGGAGAGGGGTGTGCACCTGTCTGCACCCTCCCCCACCCGTTGTCCCCACAGCGACACTTCACCCACCGCACGCTGTCCCCCCTCCCCCCCCATTTAAAAAGGGTCTGAGTTGTGGAGAATAGTTTAAACACATCAGCCTAGTGTATCCTAAAGCCCCGAAGGTAAATAAATTATTTGGTTTGTTGTTTTTTTAATGTCATAACTTTTATGCCAGTCTCATTACTTTGGGGGCCGACTCAAAACTTTTGAAAGTTTATGCTTGGCAACACTGGCTACCTGATGGGAGTTGCTGGTTTCAGTTCACTTATGAATGGTTGGATCAAAAATAAAACACCTCCTCACTTGGCTCTCTTTGACAGAAAACAAAAATGAGAAATAGTTATATCAGACATTTGTCTGTAACAAGCTAGATTGACTTTTTCTTGTCAATGCGCTAGATAGATTGACATGGGAGTCTTAACACTTCATGAAATAAGAAGTGTCTCTCTCTGTGTAATATAGGCCCTTTTCAAATGGGCATGGGGGGATGGGCGGGAGGCACGGCGGGTGGGTGGCGTGCAGGTGTGCATTCCCACAGACACACGCCCATCTCCACGCATGGCACATCCTCCATTGGTGCCTGTTGCTTGGTGCGTGGGCGTGCCAATAAGGTCAATAAAAGGAGTATAACAAATCCATAAAGTTTGATTTCATTCAAACCATCTGGCACCCCAACAGTTAATTCACATAGCTGCTTGACACCCCCCCACCTCCGACCACCTCCTTTCATTGCTACAACAGCAACAGAGATAATATGAAATACCAATGTAACAGTCTGCAGACCTTCTTTCCCTCTTCCTAACAAAGAATTTAAACATTAAGGCTGTTTTTACACTGACATTCCCCCCTCACCCCCGGCTCGGTGTTCAGGCAGCTGTGCGAGCAGTTTGTGTATATGGCCAGCAGTGGGGGAGGGGGATGGGTGTGCGCCGGGTGTATGCGCTTGTAAACACCACGAGCAGTGGGTGTTTTGTGCATGCGTGCTCCCGGCGCACACCCACCTCCATCCATCGCACACATGCCTCCACCCACGGAGCCCTCCAGTAAAATGGAGGAGGCTCTGTGGGTGGAGATGGGTGTGTGTCCATGTAAACGGACACACACCCACCTCCACCCACCATGCCAAAACACCCACCCCCGTCCATGTATTAACGGCCTAAGTGAACTACACTGTTTTTAAGGGTATTTTTCAATGTGACGGCTTAAAGACTAGCCACGCTTTGATCCTGCCCCTGGTGAGAGCCCTCACCATGAGCAGGATCAGGCCCCACCGCCGAACAAATGTGTCAGTGGCCGGGGCTGGGGAAGGGGTGGGAAGAGGCCGGGGGAGGGGGGGGACGTGCGGATATGGTCCGCACAGCCCCGCCTCCTATGCTCCTCAGTGCGGCCCAGCCCCCTCTCAGATGTGTGGATGCATCACCCTATGAGGCTGCCGTGCTTGCCCGGAAAAGCTCCAGCCACCGACCAGAGTTAGGGAGAACAAGCCATCAGACGTGATGGCCCGCTCTACCACAGTCCAGGGTTGCCTTCCCCGGACCACAGCAGGGCTAACTCCAGGTTGTGCACCGACAGGGAGTTCGGTGTACAACCCAGAGTTACCCTGCCAGGGTCTGGGGTAAACTCTGCTCCTGCCTGCAGCAAACATCTGGCAGGCGGGAGCAGACGTGACACTACCATGGGTGGATATACTGGAGTAAGCACATGGCCATCTGTGGTAGCGTCATTTCTGAAAATACCCTTAGATACAGCAGTATTTCACTGTATTTTAAACCAATACTAGAAACCACGTTACGTTACTGAATTTTGCAAACTGGCTATTAAGTAAAGAAACAATTTAAAAAGCAAGGGTAATGCATCACAGCATGTACTTTCCTCTTTCATTTATCAAGCAGCTTAAATAATTATAAGAATACTTCCAAATAAACAAGTAAATGTTCTTAAATATAAATATATACACATTACAGGATAATAATGATGTTTCAATAACAAAAGACCCCACTCCATCCTTCTGCTATTAACTCTTTGCTGGGAAGGGAGGCATGATATTTTCAGTATGCTGATTAGCAAAGCACAGATTGTAAACTGTGAATTGGTTGGGGTTTCTCATGTGACTTTTCAGATTACTGTCCTGAGTAAACTACGTACAGACGCCTTTTTAAGATTGTGACTTAATGCTTAACAACAGCAAAGAAAACAGATAGAATGGGTTTAGACACCGATTATGTGTCCATTGGCAAATCATTTGGGTCCAGATTCTAATCTCAATTATGCTATTCTAAACTCCAATGGAACTACCCATTTAGGGAAAAGAAACTGTTCCATAATATTCTGCAGTTCGTAAAATGCACCATTGCAGCATTGCCAACAATTTATTGTGAGATGTGATTTTTAAGACTCACTCCCAATCTTGCGATTAGCATCACTAATCTCGCAAGATCAGGAGTAGGGCAAATTAATGCAGGGCTGCTAGCCTTCAGTCCAATGACTGCTGGCTGCTCCCTGCCTTCCTTTGCATTCTACTCTCTGCATTCCCAGCCACTCTGCAGAGCTTAGCTGGGATGAGGTGATAAATCATCTGAGAGGGGGAGGGGAGCAGGGAAGCTTTCCTCTTCTCAGTTATGGGCAACATTTTAACCAGTCCCTGTTTCCAGGGGGACTGATACCACAGTAGCACACAGTGCACCCCTGATCAGTCCCCCTGGAAACAGGGACTGATTAGAGTGTTGCACACAACTGGGAAGAGGCTTCCCTGCTCCCCTCCCCATTCAGATAATTTATGATTGGGTCTCTGCTAAGCTCTGCAGCATGGCAGGGGAGACGAAGAACAAGCTCAACTCTGCAGAATGCAGAGGGAGGCAGGGAACAGTGAGCAGCCACCGGCCCAGAGGCCAGAAGCCCAGGGGTGAGGTAAGTCACGCAGTGTCCTGGGGTGACCCGGGATGCCCCAATACTTTTAAAAAAAAATTAAAAAAAATTTGTGAGAAATCTCAAGAGATCTCACACTGGGACCAAGATTGAAATGAGAATTTAAAAAAAAAATCTCTTGAGAAATTTTCAGAGTGAGCCTGCCTCCAGTCCCAGAGATGTCACTAGGCCTGGGTCTTCAGCATTGACAACTCTCACAAATTTATTTTGAGAGATGCGATTTCTAAGTCATACTCACAATCGCGCGATTAGTGTCACTAATCTGATGAAATCAGGAAGTGCGGTCCGGGAGAGAGCCCAGCAGCCACCACCCCCTTCAGCCCCCCTGAGAACTCAGCAGTAATTATTATTATTATTTAGTTTTTTAGTTTTAGTTTTAGTTTCAGTTTATGGTTGAAAAAATATCAACTCATTATTTATGTACCAAATGTCTTGATTTTTAAAGAGTTTGTCTGAGACGATAGGGTTGGATCATTTGGGCATGATTTGTGCTTATGCATTCGGCACTAAGTAAGTAATAATAATAATAGAAGAAGAAGAAATCCTTGCACATGCAACCAACTGGCCACTGACCTTAACCAAAATGGCAGTGATGCTATTGCTGCCGTTTTGGTTAAGGACAATGGCCATTTTTCACATGCACAAAACAGTCTGGTAGCCATTTTGGAGCATGCACAGTGATTTATTTTTTTTATAAATTATTATTCATTTTCTCATCCGAGAACTTGCTCCTGGACCCAGTTCTCGAACTCATGACTTTTCTTGCGTGAAAAGATTTTGCTTCTCGTTCAGCCCTAAATTTCATCCATAGGCATGATCTCCTAAATAATTCTCTTCTTGAGAATTTTCTTCTAATTTTATAATCCAGAAGGGGTACTATATTGAATTTTACAGGAACACAAAATGTCTATCTGCCAAAATAAATTTGTAGGGTACAGGGAAGCTGTAAAAAGTATTGAAAGTTGCTGCAGAAATTGGATTGAATTCTCATGTACTTGCTTCACTGACTGGGGTATGCTTGCAGCTGCTGTTGACTTTGAAAAGCTTTATTTTCGCTTTTAAATTCCTATCTAGGTTGAACAGACGTGTGAAAACAACATGTTTCTAAAGCTTTCTGAGAAATACTGGTAATTGCTCCTCAACAGAGTGAGCTTGGTAAAACCATCTCAGTTACTGGGTACAAGGCTTTGATGAACAGCTTTTCAGAGAGATTTTATTCCAGACTCTGTTCTTGTGGATGTATTTTTACACTCGCGGTTCGTGTTGGGTCACAGATACAAGTACTTAGACATCTAATTAGTAGTAGTTGGGTACAAAATTGCTTTGGCACTGAAACTGTGCTTGTGGCCTTGGTCGATGACCTTCATCGTGAGTTGGACCAGGTCATCTGACCATAGATTTTGTTAGATCTATCGGCTGCTTTTGACACTGTTGACCATGAGATGTTGGTGGCTTGCTTGCAAGACCGTGACGGGGTGGACGGAGCTGTTCTTGAGTGGTTCTGTTTGTTCCTGGCCGGGAGAACTCCATGTGTAGTGCTGGGGACTAGCCTTCGTCTCCCTGGGATCTTGTGTGTGGTGTTCTGCAAGGTTCTGTTCTGTCCCCTCTCCTGTTCAATGTGTATATTCAGCCTTTGGGTGAGGGGATTTGGTGTACGGCGTCATCAATATACTGATGACACCCAACTCTACCTCTCGTTTTCTGCTGATCCAGGCCCAGCAGTTTCGGTGCTTACTTGGTGTTTAGCAGCTGTAGGGGACTGGATGAGGGTGAGCTGTCTGAAGCTGAATCCTGACAAGATGGAGGTGATGCTTGTGGGAGGGGATGCGGGGAGACCCCCATCATTGATGGGGTTCATCCCTCCTTGGTTCCTCAGGTTCATAGTCTGGGTGTACTCCTCAATTTACAGTTCTGACTGGCTGCTCAGGTGGCAGCTGTGGTGAGGAGTGCATTTTGCCAGTTACATCTGGTACGGTGACTTCGGCCATATATCTTGGACTCCGTCCTTGCCACTATCATCCATGCCTTCATCACCTCAAGACTGGACTAATGTAATGCACTCTACATAGGGCTATCCATGGTGATGGTTTGGAGGCTTCAGCTCATGCAGAATGTGGCAGCCCGTCTCCTTACAGGGACGGGTCTCCATGAGCATATAACACCAGTGCTTCGCTCGCTGCATTGGCTGCCTATAGTCTTCCGGACCCAATTCAAGGTGTTGGTTCTCACCTATAAAGCCCTAAACGGTCTGGGCCCCACTTACCTACTGGACCACCTCACCCCCAGGGTCCTGAATCTACCCTGAGGTCAGCTGGGAGTGCTCTCCTCAAAGTCCCCCAAGTTCATCGGGTGATGTCCGTCGATGAGGAGGACATTCTCAGTGGTTGCCCCAAGGCTGTGGAACTCTCTTGTCGGGAGTCTGCTTGTCTTGGATCTTCCCTCCTTTCGGAGAAAGTGCAAGACCTGGCTGTTTCATCAGGGAGAGGGAGAAGGGTAGTGTATGTGTGAGGGTAGAGCAAGGGGGCGGGGCGGGAGGTTTTTTATTTGTGAGACTGTTGGAATTTTAAATTTGATGATGGATTTTATTGTTGATTTTTTGTGGCTTTTATTTTTTTAATTTTGTAAGCTGTCCTGAGCTGCTGTTGGCAGAATGGGGTTGGGTAGTAAGTATTGAAAATACATATATAAATAAACAAAATTGAAGGTATAATTATTCAGAGTCTACTCTGAAAATCTGGGTTTGTACATTGAAAGAACCGAGAGACTGTCACTCTTTTGAGTTCTCTTAGAGCAGCAACACTGAATTTAATTTATACTAATGAAAGGTAAGAAGTTGAGTAATAAATTAAACAACTTAAAAGTAGACTGAGCTCAATATTTCTTCCACAGATGAAATAAACTAATTAACTAACCTGACTTCCTCAACTTTATTTAATGAAGGTATATGTTCCTCTTATGACCTTTTGGAGCAGAATTTTGTGGGAACAAGTTCTATGATGAAAACGCTTGACAAGAAACTTGCATGCAGAATGATTTTTGTGTCCGTGCACATGGGTCTGAGACATCACCTCTACCTCCTAATGTGCAAAAATTTGCTTGTGTGTTTATATATATATATAAAATAGCCCATTACATAACCTTGAAGCAGGGCTGGAAACTTTTTTTATTTTTTACAAAGGAAACTTTTTAAAAAAATTATCGTTTATATAGCACATTCAGTGTTCAAAGTGCTTTACAGTCATTATCTACTTCACCCTCACAAGACCACTTTGAGATAAGTCATTATTGGGTAAAAACAGACTTGATGTGGGCCTGCTGGGATCTGGCAGCATGTGTAACCATGTGCTGCCAGATTTTGCCCCAGGGTGTTGGGGCAAGCCCACACTGTGACCTCAGGACAACCTCCGAGGTCACAGTCTGGGCTGAGACCCAACCGATCAGGCCGAAGTGGGCCAGAGTAGGCAAGCCCATGTGTGCGGCTGCAGCTTCCCGGGTTGGGGGCTGCCGTGGTTGGCAGCCATGGCTGTGTGCTCCTGACCATACCTGGGCTTCTACCACTTCAACTTTGAGCTCACACTGTTACCATATGACCCTTTATCCACACGTGAACATGGGGGTCCCAGAGGGGAAGGTCCCGTGCCCAGGCACAAAGTTAAAATTTAGGGAATTAGCCTTTTTCAGTTGCCTAGGGTCCCTGTGTGGTAGGGATTCAGTCTGAGGTCGTGGCACGCTACAACCCGTTGGCCTACACTCTTCTCACCAAAAAGACATGCCAGAAACCAGGAATATTCTAAAGAAAGAGGGGATGTTTATTCATCAGGGTGTAACAAGACACAGTACAGTGAGACATATACAAACAGCACTGCCTAGTCTGGACTGGTGATTACAGGGTTAAACTAAGTGGTGTGGAGGGGAGCTCCAGGTCATGGAGAACAGAAAGTAAGTTAGTCTGCCCAAGATCAGGGACAAGAGTGAGAGAGTGAGATTGGTTAGACAGGCAGCAAAGAAGTCTTCAAGGGAGGAGGGGGGTGAAATTCCAAGCCTGAGTTTGAAGCAGAGAGAGAGAGAGAGAGAGAGAGAAGAAGGTAGAAAAATGGGTTACCTCTCCTTGCCCATTGCAAAGGGGACGGGTGAGCCCCAGTGATCCTGCGATGAGTCGGAAATGGGAGGGGGACAGACCTAGGCCTAGGAGACCCTTGGAGCAGATTTGCACAGGAGACCCGTGCGTATCCATGTCCAAAAGCAACTCAACTCTACAATGGGAAGCTCGGGTCAACTGTATGGAATGGGACGAAGCCACACAGTAACTCACAATGTGTATTTGGATACTAGAAAGAAACTTCCTGAATGAGTGCTCGGGAGCCTAGGACTAGACAAAGGCTCGCAATAGGCATTGAATGGGGTCTTTCTATACAGGGAAGAAGGATGTTTTGGGGTAACAGTTACTAGAAAGAAGATTCCTGGGTGGGTGCTTGGGAGCCTGGGACTAGACAATGTCTCGCAATAGACGTTGGATGGGATCTTTTCAGACAGGGAGAAGGATGTTTTGGGGTCATCGCAATTCGGAAGGGAACAGTTATGCAAACGTAAGCCCGGATGAAGGGGCAGGAGAATCAGGTGTATTGGTATCCCCTTATCTTGAGGGGTCTTTTACTGAAAGGGTCACGGGCAGACTATTAACCGGGGTATGGTGTTAGGCGGGAGGATGCTATCTCTGGAGGGTACACAAAAGGAGGAGTTGTCTGGTATTTCAATTGCTCCATATATTTTAAGTACCAGCTCCTCCTGTTTCTTTCTTAGGCTGAGTGTTTTGCATGAGGCTGGTCTTCTGAAGGGAATTTCTGAGGTCAGCTTGACCTGTTTTTGCTCTCCTTCCACATGGGGTCCCACTGCTTCTTTCTATGCGCCCCTTCCGAGTGAGGGTGTGAGTGTCTTTTTTTTACTCATGTGTAACAACACTCACCTATGTCCTAGTACAGGAAAGTTTCCCACAGCTACAGGACATTGTACTTGATGCTGAAATTCAGTGTCATGTTTGTGTTGGTGGTTATAGTATTTCAGAAGTTCATTTATGTTACACTTCTCTCTCAAGTTTCTGTTTTGAAAGATTATTTAAAATGTTCTAATCAATTGTGTGTACACATGAGCATAATTTAATCTAAAATTATTAATGGTTTATGGGGTAATAGATCATATCAATATTGATATGTAGTCCTATAGACAACATAATGTAATGTATTAGTCATATAGACAAAAGTAAAACATTGTGCACTTTGAGACAAGCAGTTGTCCATGTTGTTTCTAGGGCTGCTGCTTCTCATGGTTTGACCCTGGGACTCTTATAGGCCAAAATGGGAGTTTCCAGGTCAGACCGTGAGAAGGGGCAACCCTAGTTGCTCCGTAAGAGCTAAATTTATCCCTGCTGCAATTCCGGTGATCTAAGACTGCTTTTCGGAACTGCAGAAAGACGCCACAGGACCCAGTGGGGTTGCCTTGGGGTTACCACATGATGGCACTTTCCATGATGTCTAAATAGGTTTGTGGTACTTGTGTCACAGATCACATGTGGTTACTATGAGGTTAGCCCATGGACATTTTTCACTGTCCAATAACCCCAAGCCAACCTCATCCAGTTTCCTTGATCCCTCCCAGTCTGGGTTTCGGCCTGGGTACGGTATGGAGACGGCCTTGGTGGCCTTGGTTGATGATCTCCATCTGGCGTTGGACCAGGGTCGTCAGACCTTACTGATCCTGCTAGACCTTTCGGCTGCATTCGACACAGTCGATCATGAGGTGTTGGTGACTTGTCTGCAGGACCTTGCCAGAATTGGCGGGATGGTCTTGGACTGGTTTCGTTCGTTCCTGACTGGGAGAACTCACTGGGTGGTCTTGGGGGAGTGTACGTCTTCCCCCCGGAACCTCATGTGTGGAGTCCCGCAGGGTGCCATTCTGTCCCCCCTCTTCTTTAACATCTATATGCAGCTGTTAGGGGAGATCGTGAGGGGGTTTCAGGGCATGCAGTGTCATCAGTATGCTGATGACACTCAGCTCTA
>QEPC01015016.1:2317430-2329804 GCA_003113815.1 Sphenodon punctatus | reverse complement strand
AATGCACCATCTCCTTATGGGGGTGGGCCGCAGAGTGCACATGGCACCGGGCCCTGTACTGGCTGCCTATAAATATTTATTTATTTATTTATTTTATAAATTTGTACCCCACCCCTCCTGCGAACAGCCCGGGCCAGGTTCAAGGTGCTGGTTTTAACCTTTAAAGCCCTTCACAGCCTAGGCCTGCTTATCTGCGCGACCGCCTCACTCCCCATGTGCCCGTGCGACCCTTGAGATCGTCCGTGGGAACCTTTTTGGAGGTTCCCCGGGCGAGGTGGGTGGCCACTGATGTTAGATCTTTTTCGGTGGTTGCCCCTGTTCTGTGGAATTCGCTCCCGGAGGAGGCTCGGCTGGCTCCCACTCTCCTGCTGTTTCGGCGTATATGTAAGACCTGGCTGTTCCATCAGGCTTTTGGCGAGGGGTAGGGGCTGGGTGGGGTGGGGCGGGGATTGGGGCTTTCCCCACATATTGTATTTTTAAATTGTTTTAAAATTTTATATTGTTTTAATGAATGTTGTTCGCCGCCCCGAGCTGCCCTGTGGGCAGGAGGGGCAGGATATAAATTTTAAATAAATAAATAAATAAGTAAAATAAATAAATCCTGCTACTGCTGGACCTTTTTAGAATGTCTGAAAGCATCCTTGGCACAAGTCAATTTGATTCCTGGTTTTCCCCCTTTTAGTTAGTTAAATTACTGCCATTTTAAAGTAAATTAAATACATTTATTGTACTGAGAAATTACTGACTTTTATTGTCTTTTAAATGGAAAGGGCAAGCATACCCTGACACACTAAACCTGTTAATCTAAATTCAAATTTCAAATGAAAATTGATGTTCCACAGGAATGTTTTTAACTGGGTTATTTGATTTTTGTTGGGTAATTGCAGTGACCTTCTCTGCACTTCTCGTTAAATCGAATGTTGTTTGACTACATGATTAAACGCATGAATTTGTAAGCCAGAGCCTTAGAACTTTGCAGGTGCAAGTACATACGAGGATAACAAATGTTTACATTTCATATAGCACTATTGGCTTGATTCTGCCATTCTTGTTTACACTGAGTACTGGTAATTCTTTATGCTCCAGTTGAACTTCCAGTTGCAGTACGCGCAGAGACTAGGCAAAAACAGATGTGCAGCCGGTGGGACAACTCCTGGGGTGGAAAATCACAGATGACATGGCCCGAGCAGGAGCACTGAACTGATGGGCCGGGGAGCCATCTTGCTGGCTGCCCAGCCGGCATAAGGCCGGGAGCACAACAAACGTGCGGGTGACCGGCCCCGCCCATGGCCTGCTCCCAGAGCAGCACCCTCTGCCATGATGGACAGCTGGCCTGGGACAGGCATGCCATGCTGGAACACATGTGCTAGCCTACTGTGACCCGCATGGACAGCCCTTAGGCTGGGCTGTGACCTCGGAGACTTGCTGAGGTTCTGGCTCGGGTTAGCTGCCAACACTCCCCAGGGCAATCCCAGGCCAACATGTGGCGATGCCTGTTTCCATGTGCCGGTGAGGCCACGACGTTTTTATCCACTGTTGTACCTGCATAGAGTCCCAAGTAATCTTTTTTAAAAATCCACAAAACCAAACCCATAAGTTCATCTCTACAGTCTGTGAACTGTATCATCTGATTGTGGGCTAGGCTGTAATTGCAAGTGTATTTGTGTCAGCAGAGTCCCATTGACTGCTATAAGATTGCAGCCAAAGACTTACGTTTGCATCCTTTTTGATAGCATATACTGTGGGCCAAGAATTACGTACCTTAAAGTTCATAGAACGTGTGCAAAAATTATGTGTTTGTATTCTGTGTGGATTCATGCAGTATGTGAAAAAGTAATTGGCTGAAGTGAGAATATAGTTGTCTTTCAGTCCCAGTTCTGCAATCATTAGTACCAGTGTAATTCCAGGCTGCATTGTAGTTTAAATGTTGCAGTTGCCCTTTATCTTAAACACAAGTATGTGAACATTTTCATGACCGTTCATTACAGGTATTGTTAATTGTTTGTTTATTTAGGACCTATAGTGGGAAGCATATTGTATCATACTGGGGAAAAATATGGCAGTAATGTTAGAGAGGGAAAAGCAAAAAGAATTACCCATGGTTAGCTTTGAACCCCGCCAGGAATTAACCGTGGTGAACATCTGGTGGGGCTCAAACAGACGTTCACACGATCACAGCCACCACCCTGAATCCACTGTGATTGACCATGGTTGACCGTGATCCCGTAACGTCGGAAATTACCCTGAGGTGAATGAAAAAAGACCTTTTCCTCAATACTAAATTTTTTAAAAATTTAAACTTTTTTTTAATTGTCAGCAGCTCCTAGTGCTAAAGTTGTAGGGGGCTGAAAGTTGAAATAAGTTTTCAAAAAAAGACTGGTCAGACATCTGTCAGGGATACCTTAGGTATAGGGTATCCTGTTTTGGGATGGAGGGGTTGGACTAGATGACCCTTGCGGTATCTTTCAGCTCTCTGGTTTTGTGAAGCTTGGTGTGGAAACAAACCTCACTGAGAAGTGCCTTTGAGACAGTCTTCTAATGACCAAGGGTGCAATCCTTCTTTGCCAAGTGTGCATGCGTACGTCATGTGGCACTTCAGCACACTAAGCTTAAGGGGGTGCCAAGAGACACCATTGTCCACTGTCACTTGCACACGTAATGCCTACACAGGTCCTCTGTCTGGCCACTTAAAGTGTGGACTGATCTCACTCCTTTGTATGTTCCAGGCACAGAGGGGTGTTCTGCATTCCCACATTGCAGGCAGCAGCTAGGTCTGAAACTCATTCTCGTGATTCTGGTGTTTCTCAGTGAGAATCACAGGGTGTTTTTAGACAAGTGCGTCCCCACCGATCACCCACCCATCATGCATGTTGCAGGGCTGCAGTGTTGCCCTATGGGTGCCCTGTAACATGTATAGTGGATGGGAGGTGGGTGGGTAATGAGTGGGGAGTGTCTTGTCTGAAAACGCCCACAGTTCTTGGTTTGTTATGACAAACAAAAACGAGCCAAGAACCAGCAGCGTCTCAGCTGCATTCTCGCCGACAAACACAAGAAAAAACAAAACAAAAAGAACTGTGCATGCATAAATTGCCACCTGGCTGTTCTGCACATGTGGGGCCCTTTTCCAAAATGGCACCGACAGCTTTACTGCCATTTTGGAAAAGGGCATCTGTTCTACACATGTACAGTGGCCTTTCTGCACATGCTCAGAACGGCTTCCCTTTTCCAAAATTGCAGTGACCCGTTCCAGTGCCATTTTCAAAAATGGCCGTGCATGTGTGAATGGCCCCTGTGGCCATTTTGCAATAGGTGCAGTTCTCTTTTTTGGAGGGGGGTGGGGTTTCCCGAGATATCTCATAAAAACAAAAAGGGCTTCTTGTTCAGCCCTAGCCAGCATCCCGATGACCAGAGTTATGCTGCACAGCAATGCCTTTTGCTCTGAAGGAAGATTTGGAACCCACTGAAGTCCGTCTCAGCACTTTGGCCTACTGTTTACATGTGTGCAAGGCCCTTGCACACCTGGTGAATGTGGATTGCACCCCAAGTTAGAAGCCGTTGTAACTTCCTGCTTGTGGTTGTGTTTGGCCGCTTGCACATAAGACGGGGGGCGAGGGGGGGCGGTATTTTCAGCCCTGTCTCCCATCACTGAAACCACGGCGGAAATGGGCTAATCATGTGAAAAACCCCGTGCACACAAGTGGAACTTCACATAAACCTCCTGACGTGATTTTTGTCTCAGGGCAGTCCCCCCCGTTCCCCTCCCCTGCCACAGAGAGAGCAGTAGTCTTGTGTGCCGTACTTAGGAAACCCATTCAGAAAAGGTACTTGGACATTGAGCCCTGTGTGGGAACAAGCCCTATTGCGTCTTGTGGGGTCCTGTTTGTGGAAATGGAAATTATGGGTGTTAATGTACTGATGGTTGAGGGCTGCCATCGCAAACTGATCCAGATGGCTTCCTGGTCAGGATCGGGTGTGGCGGCAGAATAAACGTTTGTGCACCTGGGCGTGGGGGTGAGGGGCAGGGAGCGGTGTAAATGTGTGGCTAGCCATCCCTGTGCCTGTGCTGCACCCAGCGACCCGCCTCCCTCCCATGATGGGTGGCCAGGACAGCTGCCATGGCCACCCATCATGGGTGCCACTCCACTCTGGGAACAGCGAGCTACCACACATAACAGCGCGTTATAGCCCAGTCGGGCAGGCCATTCCCCAGGCATGGTGGCGGCTAGGCCAGGCTGTGACTCTGGAGGGCTCTGGCATTGCAGCCCGGGCTAGCCACCATCATATCCAGTGAATCTCTGGGCCAAACATCTGGCTGGCCCTGAACAAAGGGTGGCCCACGGGCCACAGCGGGTCACCATCACGTCTGTTAACACCCTATGTCCCCTCCTGTGAGTGGGACTGGGTGGGCACAAGTCTGATCCGGTGGTGATTCACAGTAGCGGAGCTGTGCCCAGCTTTGAGGAGCAGGAAAGCCCCTCCATTCCACAGGTTCAGCACTACAGCATGAGGGGAGGCACGCCTGCTCTCCAGCCCTCTGCTGTCTGGCATGAAACAGACTAGCCTCATCTGCCCTAATGTGTTCCAGGTGGGGATTCTACCCTCCTTCCCCCCCCAACAGCCCCAGTGGCAGTTTTGGTGTTGGAATAGAACAATCCCACACTTAATCCCAGCCTCTCCTCAACTCTGAATGCCCTCTTGCACGTACCATATGCCGTTCAGGTTGGCACAAGGGCACACGCAGAGGTATTATCATCAGTAGCTGCTTGACAATTCTGGAACTTCCTTCCACTGGAGATTTATCTACCCCCAAGCCCGCTTACTTTCTGGAAGCAATGTAAGACTTTTTTATTTGGCCTGGCTTCTAGCAGGCAGAGATAGAGGTTGCAGTAGCTTCGTATGAAGAACTTAAAATGTTTGGTTTCTTTAAACACTGTTTTTTAAAGTATTGTAACCCCCGCCTCAGCCCTTGGGATAGCATGAGATAAAATGTAAATACTTCACTCCAACCCTGCCCCATATAAAATATCTTCACGTTGAGTCGGAAAGCCCAATTTGGATTCATGATCCCTGGAATGTTTAAAGAATCCTTGTGCCGTATACTATACATTTTGTAGACATGTGAGCTGTTGATTTTGATATCTGGACTACAGCTGCAATGGGTACTAAAATTAGTAATCGCAGGTAATGCGGCACCCGACAGGCTACCTGCGTTTTCAGGCACCCGACAGGCTACCTGAGGACCAGTCAGGTGCCCGATGCTCGAAAATGCCAGCCTTACCTAGAAAAACTGACAAGCCCCAGTGCTCCTGGCTGGGCTTGTCAGTTTCATAGGCCAGCCAACGCTCCGCTCCCCCCTCCAGATTGCCTCTCAGCTGAGAGACGCTCTGGGGTGGGGGAAGCAGCCTTTGAAAGTGACAGCCCCAGCCAGAATTGCAGCAGTCCTGGCTGTGACCTGTTACTTTAAAGGCCAGCCAGCGCAATCGAGCAGCCTGCCTGGTCCCATTTGTGCATTGATGGTGCCTAGATGGGGCTGGGTCATTTCGGGCACCCCAGATTTGTCGGGGGTGCCCAAATCTTCAGATGCCCAGTTGCAACTCTGATCTGAATCTATCTGAAAGGTTATATAGCACCAGTGAAAAGGACATTTATTTAATGCTGTCTGAATTGTCAAGGGAGCTTAAGTTTGAAATTCCTGTTCCCAAGAACTGCAGCCTTGAAACTGGGTGATGGAGAGTTAAATCTTCCCTGTAGCAATTCATCTTGTAGGAGTTGTCAGTTTTTCCACCAGCTCTTCTTAGCTGCTGATACTGAGTGACTAAGAGGTTTCCTCACTCAGAGACACTAATAGCTTTCCTCAAGCATTGGATTTCCTTTTAACCAACCCTTCGTCTTCAAAGACTATAAATGATGTTCCTCACAATTGAATATGGAGATGCGAAGCAACATTTTATTTGTCACTGGAACTATCCTATTTTATTTAATGTTATTTATTCTTGATAAAAGTTTGGTCCCTGTTGTGTATCTGTGCTTGTTAGTGTATTTCTCAGAGTTGCTGCTGTAATTACAGTGCACTGTAGCCTTTATATTCATGACTTCAGAGATTCATTTTCCCGGCAACAAGGAACCATTCCTTACCTCTCATCTTTAAGTATTTACTTTAATCTTTTGATTTGTAGCTCTCTTCTCAGAATTTATTGAGCATCCAGGTTTGACTGTTCAAGTTACCATTTATCCATAGGATTTTCACTTCATGGACACTCCATGGAATATCTCTTAAGGAATGTCACCTGTAACTCTTTAAAGGGGCCTCAGTCTTCTGCTGTATTAACAGCTTATGGTACTATGATCTCTACATAAAGCAACCTCTTAGCCAGTGTGAGAATCTCCTCAGTGTTAGGGGACCATTTGGTCATATGGAAATAGGGTAATGGCTTCTTGTTACTCCTGCTATCAGTGGCTGAGGTAGGGAATACAATCAAGGGGTGTTTTTGCACAAGACCCATCTCCTGCGAGCAGTCAATTCAAATGTCTTAATATGGGTTTTTAAAACCCCAACTTCAGTGGTTTATTAATGCACTTTCCAAAACTCATGCCATAAAGAGGCAAATGAATATCTAAACACCAGTCATGAAAAATTGCACAAGGCCATGTTTCCTCTGATTGGCATTTCGAAAACATACACAGGCAGCTGGAGAAGTGCTCCACTCTGCGCACCATGTTTATGGTTCATCCAATATTGCTATCCCTCTGAGATCAGCAGCAGTGAGGACGGGGTAAATGTGACTGAATAGGTACCACGTGACTTTCTGTTAATGCACAGTACAGGCATTACACAAGATTGTGTAACAAGACTCTTGAGAAAGTCTTGTAAATTGCAACCTGCAAATTTCATGCTCGTGTATAATGCCCAGGGTTTCTTGGTGCTCTGGCAACCCCCACTTGTTGCAATGACTTATTGGGTTCATTAGCTGCTAATCCTAAGGCTTCTCAAAATTTCACCAAGGGGAACAGACAGGCACTCAGCCAGAGATCAGAAAAGTAGTGTAAAGTATACCAGTATGCTTTCTGACTCAGAATGATACAAAGAGAGTTGGTGTGTTTTATATATGATTGGCTTTCTATTATTGGTATAAAGTCAGTTCATCCACATCTCTTAAATATCAGTTGCACACCACTTATTCTTTTCCAGGCTTCATTTTTCTCACACCGATGCTATATTTCACCATATAGAGCTCTTATTTTTATTTTTAATTTTTATTTTTGTTAGAAGGAAGTATAACGAATCTGGCTTCCCTTTTTGTTGCTGTTGAAGATAAATCCATGGACTGTTCAATTTCCAAATAGCATATAGCCAAATCGGGCCAATATTTTATTGTATTCAGTTTTTCTGTCTTTTTTGGTTAGATTTCAGGACACAATTAAGAAAAAAGGGTGTCTAAAGTTTGACTTCCAAATCCACATTTCATCACCTGACTTCCCATCATGCCAAGCACTCAGCAATCAATGATAGCTAGCTGGTCAGCACTTTTGAAAACAAGACCTTTTTTGAGAAGCCCAAGAATTAGATCTCAGAGACTAACTTTAAGCACCTGTTTCTTTAAAACCCCAGCCATGTTCTTAGAGTGGCTAATAGACCAAAACCTTTGCAGCTGTTCTAGCTGTCATGTGGAGTTCAATTTGGTAAAGTTGTTGTTATTATTTATTTTTATTATTTAAATAGCTGTTCTTAACTTTGTTAACTAGGAGGCTTCAAACCATTTTCCTCTCATGGGCACCTACTTTTAGACTATATACGAAAGAGAATCTGTGAAGGCAGGGATACTTAATTAAGGCACAAACTAGTTTACACTTCATGGGAAGTAGATGGAATATTCTTTCCTTTCAAGTAGAACAAATCCTATTCCTAAATCTCTGCAGATGCGTCCCTGGGGTGAATTGGATTGCTGTGTCTACCAATTCTTGAAAGGAACATAAGAAGTGCCATACTGTGTCTCTTGACAGTGGCCAATCTCTGTTACTTGGGAGAAGTACCCAGCAGGTCACAATGGTGCGATCTATTCCCTTTTCACTCCCAGCTCCTGACACTGGGTAAATACAAATAAGACAGTAGCTCGCATTAGCCCGGGAATCCCCTGCTTGTTAGTTTGGGTGCTGCCAGATGTTCACCCACGTCTGACTCAGGACAGGCGGCCTGCTGCTAAGGTATGTGTGGGATGGAGAAGATTGGTGACACTGCTCGGGCAAAGGCCCAGTCAACTGGGATAACCCGGACTAATGTGTGTCCTCCGTCTGTTAGGCCCCGGTCAGCTCTGCTGCAGTTTAAGGTCTGCCAGGACCAGAGAGCTGCAGGAGAAAAGCCCAGAGTGGTCAACCGAGTGACCATGCCCCAATGTCCCTCCACATAAGATGATCCGGGAACCCTTAAAGGGAACGGGCAACAAAGGCACGTCCTTGGTCTGTACAGCAGCTTGTGCCCAACACTTGTTCCACAATGGAACAAGAGCCAGCCAAAGGGATGGAGGGGAGGAACCATGCAGCAGGAGGGGACAGCTAGTCCAGCACAGTAAGTCAACACACCTGGAGGAGGAACGAGGGTGAGGGGGTGGAAAGGCTGCCATCCCATGGTATGCACAACTTATATGTGGTGCGTGTTTATTGCCATGTTCACAGGCATCCACCAGCACTGTCACCTGAGGGAAGGGGTAAGTTAATGCACTGGAGGTGGTTGGGGGGCTAGGTGACCCAACCATAGAACGGAGCGGCCAGGTAATGCCAGTCACCAACGTGGCTGTTTTCCTTCACTGTGTTCAAAGGTGACCAGGATGGAGAGTGGGAGGAACTAGAGAAGCCCCAGGGACATTGAGGCACCCAGTGGGGACCATAGGCACAGCAAGCAGGTGGGAGGGCACCATGGTGGGCTGGTGGGGGTTTACATACTGAACAGGCAGGCATAGAGGATGGGGGGTTATAGTAGGTGCCTAGGCAACAGGTTTGATGGACAGGGGTGAAACACTGCCCTGGGAAGGTGGGAGTGGAGCAGCCCGAATAAATGGCTGTCCTTTCCGTCCTGCTACAGATCTGCCAGTGGTAGGTGCACTGGCATGACCATTTGCAGGTGCCCAGAGGAACTGGGCTCTGTGGGCACGGACCCAGCAGTGCAGGAAGGATCTGGTGCGGGAGCTGCTGGAGGAGACCATGCAGCAGGCGGACGAGATCTGGGATGCGATTCAGGGGCTGGTCAAGGGGCACCGACAGTATCTTCATGCAGAATGCCTCACAGCACAGGGACATCGCTACCAAGACTTGCAGGGAACACCAGATGGAGAGGTGGCAATGTGACAGGCACCTGCGGCACGTGCAAGATTGCCAGAGGGCTGTGGAGAGGTAGTACAACATCATGCAGCAATCCCTTGGGATTCAGCATTCTGTCCACCACCACATGGCCACGATGAGTGCTGCAATCACTGCTGCTCTGGGAAAGGCCCTGGTTGCCGACCTACACCCCAGAGCTCCCACCACAACCTCCCTCCCCCAAATGTCAGCTGCCCGAACAGGTCTTGCTGGCAGCCAGTCCCTTGGGATTAGGACTGAAACTTGATTCTCGTAGTCTTGCTTTTCTCAATGAGAACTTGGGTTCTTAGCTTGTTTTTGCAAATGAGAATGAGCTGAGAATTGCCTGGATTCTGTCGCTGAGAAAAGTGCGAGTTTTGAAAACAACTCTTTCCCGGCCCAAACCCTTGCTGACTTATCTGGCTGCTTCTCTGAGTCTGGGATTGCTCCAGATACTGCTCTGGGACTACTCTCCCCGCTCAGCTTCTCTGTGGGGGCAGGAGAGAAGTGAGAAGGTGGGTTCATATTTCAACCCCTCCCCTAAAAAAAAAATCACTATGCATGTGCAAATGACCACTGGGGCCAGGCTACACATGCACAACCCTTTTCCGGGATGGCGCTAGCACTGTCACTACCATTTTGGAAAAGGGCTGCGCATGTACAGAATCGCCCCAGTAGCCATTTTGCACACGCGTAGTGATTTTTAAAACATTTTTCGCAAGATATCTTGTGAGATTTCCTACTGTGGCTGAGATCTTGTTCCCAGCTGAAAGCCCTCCTCCTCCTCCACTTGGCTACCATGGGTGCTGCAATAAGTGCTACTCGGGCGAACCCCAGTTGCCGACCTCCCCCCCCCCCCAAGAGCTCCCTCCACAGCTACCCCTGGATGTCATCCGCCCGACCAGGTCTTGCTGACAGCCTCAGGTCTGCGGCCATGGGGCCTGAATGCCCTAACCCCTGCGTCTGTCCAGGGCCACATGCCCCTGCAGGCACAACTCACTAGCAGCCGGTTGAGTGCCTTGCCAGCCACTACAGCGACCTGGCCTGCAATTGCAGAGCCCCAGGTGGAGGAGGAGGTGGGGGGAGAAAACTTCCCTCCCCTCCACACCCCTACTGGATCAGCACCAAAATGAAGACAGCCAGCTGCGGGCAGAAGCGGGAGGGGAATGAGATTTATGTGCCAGGGATAAAGTGACTAAATGATTTCCATTATGGCAACCATGGTATCTGTTTTTATTCTGACCCCGATGGAAGCATATCTCTAAACCCCTGGCCCCAGAAATCGGGAACAGGGAGCCCCAAACTGTGGGACAGCATATGGGAGCACATTGCACCACGTAATGGGCATGCATGCATGCATACATGCACGTATACATTGAGGGACCTGCAAGGGTCGAACTACGACTCTGGGCTGTAAAGAAATGCATCCGTAAATGACCAGGGCGCTCGTAGCCATACTATAGCCCTTCTTTTGAAAGCCAGACATATTCCCCCGCCTGGCCACCATGCTGCGTGGGGACATGTGGAAATGAATGATACAGAAGGCCCACAGGCAATAGTGGAGGCATCTGTATGACCACCATCTGGAAATGAGGATGAACAGTGAATGCCACTGGCTCTTCATGTCCACTACAGCAATACACTGGGCCATTGGCATTCACTGTTCATCTGTTAAAGGAAGGGAGAGTGGGAAAGGGGTTGAATGGCCCAGCATGTAGTAGTGGTATGTGTGTGGTGTGGGGCTGAAAGGTGTTGGAATGGAATGACAGGGAAGGAGCCAAGAGGGGCTGTTCAATTGTCATTGTTGGACTGGATGTCTGTCACCAATTCCGTCTTCATCCCAACTGCACATGATGGCCTTGCCATTCTTCCATGGGATTACCAGTCAATCCCTAGTCACTGCAGCTGTGCTTGGAGATGTCCTCATTGGACTTCAACCTCCCACAGCCCTTCTCTTTGTCATTCCACCCAGCACATCCTCGGACTAGCTGCTCCCAATGTCCTTCTCCTCCGTGTCAGCGCAGCCACTCCCCTTCACTCCTGGTGCCCTCTGTGCCCTCTTCCCTGTTGTTCCACCCCTACCCTCAGCCCAGCCACTTCCACAGACCCCTTCCCCATCATTCCACCCAGTCCGTCCTCAGTTTAGGTCCACCTGGAGGCCTCCTCCATGGAAGTACACCAAATTATAACTCCCTCCTTGGTATTATTGCACCCAGTAGGCAAGTGTCTACAGTAGCTACTTCACAACAACAGACCTCAGTAATGGTGCATACATTTCCTGGTTTGACAACCTGTTACGTACAGTTTAACCATCCTCCCTCTCTCCTGGATCTGCGTTTGTGCGGCTCTGACGTATTTACAGATATTTGTACAAGTTCATATTAGCCATGCGGTCTATATGCTGGCACAAGGCACCCCATATCTTCCTGGCTCTGCGGTTCTCAGCGCGGTCGCTCTACTACATCTTCTGGCAACAAATTCCACAAGTTTAATTGTGTGTTGAGTGAAAACAAATATTTATATTTGATTTAAATTAGGGATGGGCAAACAGAAAGCGGTTCGGATGTTCGGTTGTTCATTTCAAAACCCGAGTTCAGGTTCGATGGTTCGGTTCAGTCGAGTTCGGTTTGGCCGAACTTGACTGAACTTTCAAAAATAGCGCTATCGAAACCGAAACGAAACTGAAACCTAATTTTTGGCCCTGAAAAGACATTTTTACCACCCCCAAACTCATCCAAACATGACTGAACTGTTCGGTTGTTCGAGAGTTCGGTTCGGACGTTCGGTTCAGACGTCCGAACAGACCGAGTTCGGTCCGAACTCCAGACATCCAAACTGTGTTCACCCATCCCTAATTTAAATCTGCTGCCAGTTAGTTTCATGAAATGTCCCCTAGTTCTAGTACTATTTGAGAGTGTAAATAACTGCTTCCTATTACACATCGCTTATGATTTTATAAACTTCTATCATATCCCCTCTCAATTGTCTCTTCTCCAACCTGAAGATCCCTAACCTATCAAGCCTCGCTTATTATTATTATTATT